>CM037936.1:7867000-8189500 GCA_021346845.1 Apeltes quadracus | reverse complement strand
CCCGTTACTTTTCACTTTTTTCATCTCAAACTTTGTCTCCTCAATTGTGCTGCAGGAGACGTGGACCTTTAGTAATGATAAGTAAAATACTTAAATAGTGTCAACTATTTGGATGGTGTCGAAATACATATTTTTTCTTGTAAGAATAAACACCAGAAGGAGGTTGTGTTTGCAGGTGTTGTATGAGAACAAGACATAAATCAGTGTGTCTTCATCTCCACAGTCGTGGGCAAAAGTTTGAACTAAGTGATTTGACTTTTCTCTTCCTCTGACTGCAGACGCAGTAGGCAACCCTTTGCAGCACGCAGCACTGGCTCAGATCACCGTCGTTAGGCTATTAAAAACAATAAACATCTGCTTTTCTGTCTAGCACATATTGCCCCAATGTGTGGCAGCATTAGCTAATTAAAAACTCCCATACACATAAAAGCTTTCATACAAACACGCTTGATTACACAATCCAACTCATTCAACTTCATACACACTCAGTGTAATTAGGCTGCACACACACACACACACGTATTAGATACAGACAAACATTAAAGAGTTTTGGGAAACTAGGAGAACTTCAAAACTCAACCTCCCACTGGTGCAATTCTAGCTCTTTTTTGGCCGTCAGAGCCAATCAGCAAAGAGCGAGATGAGCCTCAGTCATCAGAGGACTGATTGATTGGTTTCGGGCTTTGAGGAGGATACAGAAGCACATTCATCTAAAAGGCCTCATGCGCCGCATGTTAGACATCGTATATTTTTGGCTGATGTTCAGAGCCTCAGCTGACTCACACGGGTCAAAGTACAGTGGATAAAATACAATAAAGGTTGTAGTACAGGTGCTCATTTGTCTTGCTTCTCAGCACAGCAGCTCTCCACCGTTCAGGCACCTCAGGATGCCACATCCCCATCATAGGTACATTCATCCCAAAACAAAGGGAAATCAGTACATTCTCCCAACAGGGAGCGTGCTATTGCAAATAACGTGGAAGAAAATGTAACTGCCAATAAAACATTACAACTGCTTCTGGATTTACAAGTCCTGCTGATATCACTCTCACTCAGTCATTAAATATGATGTATTCAGATTAAACCACAGAGCAATGAGGTGCACAGACAAATTAGTGAAAGGAAGATCCCTTTTACTGCCACATTGCTTTCTGTAAAATGTAAAATTTTCAGCTTCATGTTACCATCAACCTATTTTAGCCAGCAGTACTTTACACTTCCATTGTTATCTGCTGTTAAAATCTAATGACAAGCTTTTTGCAGCCACGGTTCCTAAAGATTTTAGTTTTTATTTCACTGCTGTGCGGAACATGCAACAATTAATTCCGTTACATAGAGAACATCAAGTTAAACACGTTCATGTTTTCAGTGAATATTTCTCAGTACACATGTGGAAGAGAAACATTGAAGGAGGAGCACAAGGCCAAAGTATGCAATGGGTGAATTATAGATGTCCTGTGTTGTCTGCCTCCTCTTAACCATCGTGCTGTGCTGTTGGTAGCTGCTAGGCTACGTCCATCTCAACTTCCACCTGCCCGGCACCCAGTCTGCAGAGGACCACCAGAGTGTCCCTGAGACACATTGGTTTGGAAAACGTCCTGGCTAAATGTCGAGAGATTGTTGGCACTTTAAACACACCAGTCAAACGATGGAGAGTTGAGAGCCACCAAAGAGGACACCAAAGAGTCGCCAGTTCGACATGTTCCACCTAGTGAGATTCTGCCTTAGACATGATTAAAACTGTGTAGTTCTGTGTTTAAAAAATACAAAAAACAAAATACACACTGTATGAAGTTGACTAACACATTTTTCACAATGAATGATTAATTAGTTGTTGTGTTTTAATCTACTGACAGCCGTAGTTTCCATACAACTGACCGTAGCTCTAAAGTGCCAGCAGTCAGTGACTGGAGAGTGAAGATCCTCCCTAAAAAGATCAATACGGCATCAAATTGCTTCTCGTTTCCAACTCTTTTGCTGCAACAGCTTTTACTGTGCTGGATGGTTTATACCTATGTAGATTATGTAATAGTGGGACATGGCAATCTTCGACCGGTTACCATCTTTCATACAGTGTTAACACAGATAACTAAGGTTTCTTTCCAATGTCAAGGGCCTGTTTGGATTTGTTTTTGTTAGTAAAATACGAGGATGTGGAAAACTAAGACTAGCAAATCTTTTAGTGAATCGCTTTTTTATCATCTAGTTCCTCAGCTCCTTGAAACCAGATCTGCACATGGCTGCTCATTTCATCTGTGTCTCAACGGTAATTAGCTAAAAAGTTTCCCCTTTAATTGGCTGATTTATTATTATCTGACTTTATTCACACATGGTAAACGCTTATCAGATTGCATGAGGGTTCCTAAAAGGTTCAGATTAAATGAAATGCTGTTGAGGTGTTATGGAAGTAAAATTGCACAAAATTGGTTCTTAAAGAATTCAACTCCCTCTTGTGCAATTTGAGAGATTGATTTGTAAGGAAACTGAATTAATGTGCAGTATCGACAGCTACAGAATTACTGTTTTTGTTGAGAATTGCTGTCGACTTTACATCAAATAAAACCATTTCTATTAACCAGTGGTTTAGGTCCTCCTGGGAGATTACACAGACTTTTCATAATTAGCAGCCGCTCCGCCTGCACGCAGATCCAACTGTCACCAGACACAGAGATGGATCACATTTAAACAAATACAGTTTATTTTTTTGAAATCATCAGACACCCTGATAGTCAAATCCAGAGCTGCTCACGTATTTTTCTTCTGGCTCTGCAGTGGACAGTGAAAAGCTTCATACAGTATTTAGTGAGTGTACAATCAACAGTGAAAACAGGAAGCGTCCACTCGATTGTTTACCTGATAAAAAAACACATTTTATCTGCAGCTTTTATGACTTGACATCAATATGTTCAACTGCTCTCACTCCCACTCAGTGTGATTCAAATTTAAACAGCCTGGAATTTTTTTTTAGTGCGAGTTTGTGTTGAAATTCTCCTCAAGGTTCACTTATAAAGGGCCCAGACAGGTTTAGAAATGATCCCCCAGCAAATGTCTGACAGTTGAGTTGTTTTGCTTTAACAGCCAATTGGATAACTAGTTTGTAATTGTTAATCTTTTTTTTTTCTCCTTTGGTCTGTTACAGTTGAGGGATCTAACAACAAATGTTTGCAGGTATTTCGCAATCGGCAGAGATTGGAGAAGCCCAGGTATCGAGGTAAGGACCGACAGTCCGACCACTGCATCCCTGCTACGTATCAGCAAATAAAAAAGGGATTAAAGCCAGAAACACTTGGGCACGACTGGAACATCCTTAAAAAACACGTGATAAGTTCATAAAATATAATACACTAATGATTACACTTCCAAATAGGAAAAGGCCAGCGTGGCTCATTGATTGGATGTGCACTGATAGTCCTCTGTATTTGGTACATCTGCATAGTTACAGGCAGGTTTACATGCCATGTCTGATTTATAATAGATTTGTGTTGTTGAGGAGCGAAATGCAGAATCCGGGACAGTAGTCGTGGGGACCAGACTGATGTTGCAACAATAGTTGATTGTACTAACTGTTTCTGGGAAGAAAAGTAGTTCTCTTCCTTAGTGTCTTTTCTCCCCCCTCCCCCCTCCTTTTTCTCTCCTACCACCTCTCCTCTTATATCCCCAGTTTTCTTCTCCCCCGTTGTGTTTTCACACATCTCTTTGTCCTTAACTCCCCTCTCTCCCCGTTGCTTCTCTCCCCTCCTCTGCAAATCTATATGCAATCATCCCACTGCAGCAGTCTAATTTAAATGTGGAACAAATGTTGTGACAAACTAAAGCTGGATAGAAGTCCTTATCCGCAGAGTGAGAACTGAATTATCCTGCTTGACTGAGCTGCTGACACACAGAGAGGGGAAGACTAAGAGAGAGAGAGAGAGAGAGAGAGAGAGAGAGAGAGAGAGGCTACCAGTCTCATCTGAATTAAACCAACCATTCGGGCTGTCTACAAGTCACCCTGAAGCCAGTGATTCCACCTGTAGAAGAAAACCTGACGGGAAACTACGGCGGTTTGGCAAAGTTGTGCACTTCTAAACTTGAAAGACTCACAAGAGACGGATGAAGTAGCCAGGAGGTGTTATCGGAACGTCTTCATGGGGGTCATCGCTGGAACAATAAGAGATCTAAGAGTGATACGAGGACATAGTCAGTCGCTGTTTTGTAATCTTTGGATTGTACAAGTAAAGGTAGTTTTTTTTAGACCGACAACTTCCTGTCCTATTTACAGCTTTTTGTGAGCATCTCAAAGTGCTTACTGTTGCTAATAGAAACTAGTTTCCACAAAAACAACAACTTCCCCCTCAAAAAAGATAATCTTGCACCAAAATGGGACCCAGCAAAGCCTGCTCTAATTGTTCACTGCAGACAAAACAGTTGTTTATCAGAGAATCCGTGTTGTTGCGAGCCAAAGAGTTTTTATTTTGGGTCATTCAGCCTGGATGATCCAGATTGCTGCTGTTACAATAACAACACATCAATGTTTAATAGTCTGCAGTGCACCGATAACGCTTCTGATAGTCGCAGGGAAAACTGTGTCTGTGAGTGTGTTTTTCAATGTGAGTTTTTTTGCATGTCGGTGATAAAAAGACACAGAGCGAGAGCCAACAAGAGGAAAGCCAAGGGGTTATTTTCCATAAACAGGTTATGTCCATACATCTCCGTTTCCATCAATAATTTGGTACTTCTGCAAACATCCTCAGACTGTTATTTCTGGTCATCCCTGAGCTGCGTGCAAATCCTGTTTCATAACAATTTGATTTATTCTTCCAACCCGGGACGAGGATAAGAAAGCTGATAGTGCTGCCAAGTCCTCAAAGAGCAGACTACAAGAACCACAACATGAAACATTCAGCAGAAATTGGCAAGTGCTTTTCAGTGTAAGTAAATCAATTGGATGTACAGAGCCTGGAATAAATCACATTTTCCAAAGTTATGGACCCATTTTCTGGTTCACAGCTTCAACATTTTTTTTTTATTTTCAATCAACGAAGGCTTTTAATTTGGGGGATTCCGTGTGTTTGCAAACAGCAACAGACAATTGGAACATGTTATAACGTTTGTACCTTTATCCTCATTAAGGGGAATTACCCAACCATACTTTTCATCCACAGATCTCTCAATCTATACATCTTCAATTTGGATTGGAAAATTCCCTGTGTTTGTTGGTGTTTGAGTACAGTTTGCATCTCTACGTGTTATACTGCTCTGTGTGTGTGTGTGTGTGTGTGTGTGTCAGATGTAGATATGTTACTTTGAGTTGTGTTTGTAAAACAATTTTCAGACACTGTAGCCGATTTTGTTACTGTGTTTTCTCCTTTGTAGACCCTTAGGCAAAAACACACACACACACGCACACACACAGGTGACTGTTGCTTTATGCCGTGCTGTTTTCCCTTGGGCAATCACAGAACAGTCACGCACACACACACACACACACACCTCTTTTAACCAGACTGTCAGACAAGACCGACTGACAGACGGGTTATCGTACTGACTGCTTATCTGCTGGATCATCCATGCTTCCCAGTGGTGTGGAGTATCTTGGTGGCACATTTGAGGAAAACAACAAAATTCTCAGGAAAACTGAATTGACCTAAATCGGTTTAGCTCGGAGGAGGGAAAAAGATAAGCTCATTAAATGTTATTTTAGTCATGTGCTGTTGATGTGGAATAGATTTCAAGGAAACGTAAACTACCTCCTGCATGTGCAGCAAATATGACTCTTTCAGAATATCAGTAAGGACAAGTTCAATGCTACTTTTTGAAATAGGCCCATAATTCAGGTTTAGCAAAGCCTCCCTGCATGTTTTTCATTGCATTTAGCTTTTTAACTATTAGCTCCTCTTCCTGTTCAGCCATTCCTTTTCTTCCTTGTTTTGTGTGCGGCCATGACTAACAGGTCACTGGTGTTCAGCGCTGCAGCCAATCCCTTTAGGCCCTCCTCTCTGCTGCTTGTTTAGCGACCTTGACAGCCTTTCTCTGTCCCTCTGAGTCGCGCTGTCCCCCCTCTCTACTCCTCCTCCCCCCTCCGTCCTTCTCACCCGCTTCTTTAATGACTTTTTTTTTGTTCTTTTTTTCCCGCTTTCCATTTTTCTTTTCATCACTTTTCATCTCTCTGTTCTTGTTCTTGTGCTGGTGTTGCCTCCACACTCCGTGTTTAGCAACCATGACAGCCTTTTTCCGTCCCTCTAGGTCAAATCACCCTCCGTCCCCTTGCTCTGTGTCCCCTCGTCCCTCTTCTCTCATTCCTTTCTCCTTTCTCAACGTCTGGTTTATGTGTTAAACTATATTTGATATAAACTCAATATAATGCCCAATTTATGTCTGCATTGAGAAAAATGTGAACTAAGTGATGCTTCAGAGAAATACTGGTATATTATTATTATTTGCTTAGTATTATTTTCTCTGTTATTATCACGTATTAGCCTTTGTCACATTCGTAGTTATTTCATTTTTTTAGTAACAAATAATATAGTTGAATTACACAAATGTTTTGATAAAAAAATTGTGCAGTTGTCATTAGAGAAATATATATATATATATATATAAAAAAAATTGCTGACCTTTAAATTCATCTCAGAATATTTCAACAATAATTTAAATGCGATAATACATTGATCCATACCACTAATGTACAAGTTGAGATCATATACAAACCATTTGGAAGCGATATTTGGAGATATCACTGGGATTGGAATTTTAACATCTTTAGTTTTAAGGCTTTTTGCATTGTACACCCTTTGTTCTATCATCTGTACACGTGTATTTTGATTCGTACATGACATGAGCACCTGCTGTTTCAAACATTGCACCTGCAGCTATGCATTTCTTACGATGTAATGAGTTTGATTTGGGAGAAACTGTCAATCTGAGAAAAGGCTGCGTTTTATTCCCACCAAGTGTTACGACTCCCACTTTGAAATAAAGTCTGAAATCACTTAAAACATCTTCTAGACTCAGAATGAGCAAGCAAACTCTTTGACTCACCTCCTCCCATTTGTCTCTCTCCTCCCCCATGCCCTCTCCATCCCTCGCCTCTCCAACTTCTCCTTTCTAGCATTTTATCCTCTCTTTCTATATTTGTACCTTTTTTCTTTACCCACTTCCTCCCTCACTCTGTCTACCCCTTTTCTTCTCACTTATCCGCTCTTCCTCTCCCCTCCTCTTTCTCTCGCTCGTCTCCTAATCCCTCCTCTCCACCCTAATTTAAACTCTTTGAAGCCTTCAATAAGGCTCCATAATAAGCTTCTCCCTCTCCAGGCAAGGCAAGGGAGCTGCATCCCAGTTGCCTTCTGCCGCTGTGCTAGTGTGTGTGTGTGCGTGCGTGTGTGTGTGTGTGTGTCCTCTGTTTATTAGCAGCTCTGCTTGTGAGATTCCATGCCAGTGTTTGTGCATGTAGCGTATAGTGCAAGTGTGTGTGATCCTAAATGCTGAGCAGAGAGCCATGAGGAGAACCGAGCAACCTAATGTAGGACGTACCAGAATACCACTCCACTGCAGATTAAGCCCTATAAGTAGGTTATTGATGCAAACCGCCCGGCAACAGTTAGAATTCAGCTCCATATTATTCAATTGAATTAAACTGAACTTAATGGAATCGAATTGAATTTGATTTCATCATTCGTAAATGAACCCTTTTGTCTTCATTTTGTTTACATTACAATCATAAAAACCTACTGTGTCTGCTCACACTCTGTGTGCATCATAATGTCAATGAAAAATGTGGCACCGACACCGGTGTCGGATCACTACTTGGTCAATAAAATAAAATAAAGTTTCACAATTTTTGCTTTCATTTGGAAAAAGTCTCTGCTTCTAGTGAGGACTTGTTGCTTAATTCAAATAATCAAACCTTAAAATCGGACCTGTTAAACTCCTCAAGATGGCAAATTACATTTTGCCATCAGATTGAGTGTGAATCATTGGTGAAAGTGAAAGTTTGTTTTATTACCGGCACTGTAGGATATTAAAATTGATAATCCACTTTGCCTTTTGGTTATGTAATTAACAAAGAAATGCATATTGTATAACATTAATATATAGTTAAGTATAGTTAATGTATTCAATAAAGAAATACGATGTAATGCCAGTTTACAACTGTGAACTTAAAACAAAACAATTGAGTAACAGTGCATAAATATTATTGTATTAAATGAAATATGTTTAGGTAATGCATACATGATAATACCTAATATAACAATCTGTATTTACCAAGAGATCTACACAATCCAAGATACATTGAACGCAGCATTCACTGCCACATATTAGCTATAGAAAACTCCAAATACCCAGTCACCATGAACGCACCTGATGATGTCATGTGCCCAGAGGCTTGGACACGGCCTACCGCACCAACTCTAACCCAATCGCCATTGAAGAACTTTGTAAACCAATAGCACACCCCTTTGCCTGTCTATATTTCTACGTGTTAACTACTGCAGTCAAAGGACTCGCTGTGGTCTGTGGACTGGAGAAGCTGCAAATCCTCGATCGAGGTGTTCTTTTTTAGCGTAACGCTCGTTCTTTATTAAGTTCCTTTGATTTTAACCTTCCGATCCAAAGCATCCTTTGTTCGTCCGGAGTTTCTTTGTTTTGAACATAACAGCGCCGATGGTGGGAACTTTCGCTACTGCAGTTCTCTTTATGCTGTGATAGAGTATAAACTAGTTAACTGTTACCACACACACACACACACACACGGCCTGTAGCACTGGTCTGCACATTAAAAAAGGAAACACACAAAGCACACACACACGCACATCCTGCTCCACGGGTTTATCTTCATGATGATAGCAATCAGTACGAAGCCCACTGGCTACAGCAGCAGACTGCTTGGTAGTCATTAACGTTAGCTTAGCTGTTTACACCCGTTAATCAAATTAGCAAGTCACACACGCACACACCTACGAGAGGAGACGCGCACAAACACACGGGGGGGCGTAAACACGGAGAGGGGCTCAGCTCCATCCCAGATGAATTTGCTGTCCTACAGCAGAGACGCAGGGGGAGAGAGACACAGGGGGAGAAAAAAAGGGGGAGAGACAGAGGGGGAGAAACAGAGGGGAAGAGACAGAGGGGGAGAAACAGAGGCATAGGGAGAGAGACAGAGGGGGACAGACAGAGGGGGAGAAACAGAGGCATAGGGGGAGAGACAGAGGGGGAGAAACAGAGGGGAAGAGACAGAGGGGGAGAAACAGAGGCATAGGGGGAGAGACAGAGGGGGAGAAACAGAGGTGGAGAGGCATAGGGGCAGAGACAGGGGGAGAAACAGAGGGGGAAGAGACAGAGGGGGACAGACAGAGGGGGAGAGAAAGAGGGGGAGAAACAGAGGGGGAGAGAAAGAGGGGGAGAAACAGAGGGGGAGAGAAAGAGGGGAAGAAACAGAGGGGGAGAGATCACCTGAGGCGGCAGCGGGCATAAGTGAGACAAACGCTGGAAGAGGAGAAGACGAGAGGAGTCGGCGGGAAGGCGGACCGACGGGAAAGAAGATGTTCTGTTTGCACAAGTTGAACGTCGAGCTCTCATCTTAAAACTGCAGCGCAAAACGAATAACAAACACACGGTGACGAGCAGAGCACGGAGCCTGGAGGCTGCAAGAGAGCGTTCAGCATCTACTTGCGTCTGCATGCGTCGTCTTCAGGGCCAATATTTTTAGAGGAGGTTTTGAGTGTTTTACCAGTATGAACTGAGAAGGGCAAGTGTTAGGCCCGGTCTCTTGGTATTCAAATGGAAATAGCCTGATGATTGGTTTAATAACAGCGAGCTCGACTCTGTCAAAAGGCATCATAGTAAGCCCACTATGACTGTTGTGTCTGGTTTGTTTAATTTGCGAGAAAGCAAATAAGCGCAGGAGCTTTTCATTATAGCTTTTTATTTATTTTATTTCTTTGACAGTTGAAAAACAACCTCACACAAAGGTCCACTGAGTGGCTGCTGCTGCGGCGCTTTCAAACTCAAATTCAAAGCTAACATATGGAAGCAACGTGTCCATGACAACTGTGTCTGGTCATCTCATAATAGACAAAATCAACAAAACATCTACTTAATAATCCACAAATTTAGATTCTTCTGTCAAATGACAAGCTCAATAATCTGGAGACAATGAAAACAGAAAATATTTAATTGTAAATAAAAACAACAAAGACTATTAAAGATACGCTGGGTGCGCGTTCTTATATCTCTTGAGACGACGGCCGGTGTGATTCCAATGTTTAACTGAGTCAATGCAGGACAGCTCGGTTACAGAAACAAGCCTGGTGCTCTTCAAAGGTACAACTTCCCTCGTGGCAGCAGACCAAAGGAAGAGAAAAAAAGGAAAATAGACACCCTGACTGACAGTTGCAAAGCAATTGTGTTTTTAATACTGTATCACCGTAGCCCGAGATAACATTGAGAGATGCATTGTACATTACAAAAAAATCTGTGCGTCAGCATTATGTGAAGAAAAATGAGAACATTCGTCACGGCGCGTCAGCGCTTTATCAGGGGCTTTGTACCACACGCTCACAAGGAAATAATCAGTTGGCAAGTAACTTGATCCAATAACAAAAAAGGAATTTCTATTTATTTTTCCACAAGCAAAAAAATGAGAAATGGCTTTGAATTGTTTCACGATTAGCAACAAAAAAAAAGGACAAACACGGAAACAATTAAGCATTCCAGTGATGTCACTGTCGCCATGGTGATGCTTCAGTTCATAGTGAATATTGGTAGTTTCTCAAAAGAGGAACTCGGGCTGACTGTTACACTATTTCCCCTCTGCAGTCTGATTGTTCATTGTAAAGACTAATGGGGAGTAAGTGCCACTCTGTGTGTGTGTGTGAAAGAGAGAGAGAGACTGTGTACAAGTGTGTGTATGTGTTGGTGTGGTCCTCTTTCAGCCCGTCATGCTTACAACACTTCCTTTGAAAAGTGCTGTCTGCTGTTTAAAATGAATGAAAATCATTGAAAAAATGAAAATAAAAATGTTTTATTACTTATTTAATTTTTCTGTCTCTCTTATCTGTACGTTTTCCCGTACTCATTTTTAATTTGTTAAGCGTCTTTGGGTACCAAGAAAAGCGGTATTAAAAAAAAAAACACAAAGTATTACTCCACGCAGAACAACAGGTGAGACACAATAACAAGTTATTCTCTGAATACATATCTGTAAAGAAGGAAAAAATAGACATAGTCGATATGGTATGAGTGAATTATTGATGACCTGTGTAGTCTGCCATGTCCTAACTGCTGCAGTTTTTAGTTCTGTACAAGTTTGCGTGTTTGTGTGTGTGTGTGTGTGTGTGTGTGTGTGTGTGTGTGTGTGTGTGTTACCATGTAAGCGATTTGCTTGTAATGAGACAGTGAGTGGATGAGACTGACTGAAGCAGCAAGATTAGCAGGCAGCCATCTACTGTGTGATCCCATTGTACAACAGCCGCAGCCCGGCTTTATGCAGACTGTAAATTATAACACACTTGACAGCTTAGCAGCCAGCCATTATTTTGTGATCTAATCTTTCCACCCGTGATTTCCTGTAGTTACTATTATTGGTGTTACCACAGTGGCTCATTTTATTCCAGTTATCCATTATGTGCACAGTTTATACTACAAGTGTTCATGAACAGGCAGCTGAGTAACCCAAATACTGAAGTAAGAGGAAGGATGTATTTTGTGGACGTGACACTGTGGCTCTCGTGTACGTACATTTGCAAACGTAGCGCTACCAGCAGCACGGCCAAAGCGCACGCTGTGATACCTGCAGTCCACTATAACGCACAGTGGGAGCATTTAAATGCGCAATGGAACAGCGAAAACTAAGATTCCTTGATAACGAAGTCGATGAGTGATTCGGGCATTAGTGGTGGGGAAATAGTACACTTGTGTAGTACTTGTGCTGTGATACAGCTGAGTGCAGACTGTGATATTCCCACTGCTGATTCGACGACTGTTTGAAATGATGCCGATGACAATAATGTAGCGAGGAGGTTAACAACTGCTGGAATGGAATGTGAACGCTGAGTCGTAGATTCAATGTCATCTCTGATTTCTTAATATTGCATCTGTAACGCGTACTGATTTGGTGGTCACTCAACTTGAAAAGTGTGATCCTTTAGACAAACATCTTTTCAGTCTGCTTGACCCCCATTTGTGTGACTTCTTTGCTCTAAAACTATTTTTAAAACACAGCAAAGTACTGCATCGTATATACTTTATAGAAGCAAGAGACGATGATAAAAAAAAGATATAAGGTGCTATTTGGAAACCGATTAGGTGAACCTGCGTTTTTTAAAATGCAGCTTGTTTTACAACATAAATAACACCGAGCGTAGCCGTGGAATTCCTCTGGCACATTGCTCATAGTTACAGCGAGATGAGCAGTGGAGTGCCAGTAGGAGGCAGTCAGAGGGACGGAGATGTTGTGCTAATTGTGGTCTACCCCTGGTGCGCGTGGAAATTAGATCTTGAAATAACTACTTCCTGGTTCTATTTTCAGCTGAGGTCAGCGGCGGAGGGTTACGCCACGCTGCGAGGTGTGATGTGGCACTATTGGTTTGACCCACACCTGCTGCGTATCCTTCAATCACGCACTGGAGGGTGAGTGCTAGGCGTGTGTGTGTGTGTGTGTGTGTGTGTGTATAAGACTGCATGCATAAATGGAACACATGTGTCCAAATACAAACAGGTTAGTGTGTCCACGGTGTGTCTGTTGTGTGTGTGTGTGTGTGTGTGTGTGTGTGCGCGACCTTGACTGGGAGTCCAAACATATCAAGTCCTGCCGCTGGAAACACACATCACTTTGTGTTTGGTTTTCGCTTCCACACTTGCAAGTACACAAACACTCCTGCTGCTATCAACCTATTTTGGTCACATTTGCCAAACTGGCCACATGTGCACACACACATACACACACACACACACATAAAGGCAGGCATCATATCTCGGTTAAACATGTACAGATAACTGTACGTATGGTTTTACACCTCACACAAGTATGTAAAGAAAAAAATGTTAATCTTGCAAACTGAATCACATTCAAATATTCCCTTTTCTTCCCGAGACACACATATGCACACACGCACACAGACACACGCACACACACACACACACACACACACGTATGCAGAGAACTGGCTTTAATATAGCAATTGAGTCATCACACTGCATGTGCGTATCCGCTCTTCACTTGCCTGCTGGGTGTACAGTACTGTAAGTGAAGGTCAAACACGTAAACCTGCATGAACACAATTATCCTCACAATCTGTAGTGTTACATACATACTGTACACACACACACATACACGTTTGTGAAGAGTGTGTGACAATATAACACACATGATCCTCAACCATGAACAAATGGATGTTTAAAACATGTTCTTATATGTGTGTATGTGATAACCTGTGTGTGTTTATGTATGGAAGTGAGTGTGCGTCCATCTTATCAATTGTGTGCCTGTAATATATAACTTAAGGTGTGTGTGTGTGTGGCTTTGTGGCTGTAAGGGGCCTGGTTTTTCCCCTGCAGGCTGGTTTGAATCGATAGCGCTGGAAAGTGCTGAAATAGCAGCCTGACAAACGCTACACACACACACATACACACACACACACACACATAGGGTGACTCACTGGAGTTGAAAACATGAACAAGAGTGCTGACTTCTGAAACAAGGAAAACAGAGCGGGAGGAGAGAAAGAAACAGGGTGACACGCAAAAGAAAGAGAAGATGAAAAGAATGTAGAGAAGAGGCTTTAGCGCAGATTCCACTTCAGCCTCATTCCTGCTCGGCCGAGCGTAGCGGTGAAATTCAGCATTGCAGCATTCAGGAGCAGTGTATCGCGCCCATATGTGTGTGATGTGAGGATGATGTGTGTTTTGTGTTGGGGGGGTAGCCGTATATTATCCTTTTAATCCTGTTTTCCATGTGTTTTATGTCGTCCCTTTTGCTCTCGCTTCTTTCTTCCATATGATTCTCCCTCAGCTTGAAGAGACATATTTATGTCCGGCGACAATTTACAATTTAGGGTTACAATGATTAAATCTTTGTTTTCAGGTTTTGCTCTAAGGCCAAGTTTTTTGTGTGGATTTTACATTTCTGAAGTTGCTTTGGTTTTAACTGACTGGGCCACTAGTTCACCTTAATTCTTCAAGTAGACAGGAGTTTTTGCTTTTTATAGTGAAATTCAATATTACAGTGATCACACTAAAGAAATCGTTTGCTGAAATGTGAAAGCTTCCCACAATAGTATTTGGAAAAGAGAATGATTAAATATGCTGCAATTTTACTAGTGACTGGTGGGCTGCATGATATCTTATCGTGCTAAGCCTTTTTTCAAGGCGATGGTGGTTTCTATAATAAAGAGCAAGCTAACAGTTATCTTTAGTTCTGCTACATCACAGATGTAACTATCCCTGAAATGTCTGGTTGGTTCAGGGGAAGTCCTGCTCGTCATTGCACATAGATATTGTAATGGCCGCAAATCAGATCCCCTTCATGTGTTGAGAGGTGTTCACCAGTAGAGAATGTATTATGGTGTTATTACATAACGGCATTAATGTCAGTTATAATTTGATGCTTTGTTAATTTGAGGAAATGCTGTAAGCGTGAGCTACGTTTTCGGTTCCCAGCTGCCTGTAGTCACTCATACAAGACAGAACAGGTTGCAGTGGCGGCTGCAACACCAATGCAGTATTGATGCAACATTGAACAGCACTGGAGTTGTCAAGTGTTTTTCGAAACTGTGAGGTGTCCACACTTGAAAAGGACCAGACTTTGGATTTCACTCAAAATATTTATTTTTTCTTAGGAGTAGTGGTGGTAGAAGTAGGTGAAAAACCGATAGCCTGTCACCATCAAAAGTCAATTCCTCACAGTGAATGGTTTGTCCGTCTGCCGTGTCGAATCTGTCACGATCAAGGGCCCCAACCGCTGACTAATGCGTGTATTTAACACCTCTTGATTGAACCGGGCGCGAGCTTCTGATTAACCAACTCACGGAGGAGAAGGAACGACAGGTACCCATGGGACAGCCGCGCCTCCGCCGGGTTAGCGCGACAGGAGTGCTGCTGCAGGACCGACGCAAGGCGAAAGCCAGGTATCCTGTCCGCGTTTCATTTATTTATATAAATTGACAAACGTTAGAGGACCAAAGGTTTCCCAACAGATTCACAGAAGAGTCCCCAGTTGTGTGTGTGCGGGAGTGCGTCTGCATTATTCCTTCATTCCGGTTCCACGGATAATCGCATCACCGCCACAGTAATTCAACAGGCCCGAGCTGAACTCCAGCAACAAGAGTCCCAGTCAACAGTGTGTGCGTGTTTCTGTGCTTTATGTTTTGGGGGGATGGGGTGCATGTATGTGTGTTTGTCAGTGAGCAAGTGGTTGGCGCTATTAAACATTCACCAGCTCACTCAGCTGCTGGTGCTGCTGCTGTTGCCGCTGTTAGGCTCCCAATCTGGGTCAAGTCTCCCTCCTCTCCTCCCTGAGCTACCTCTATCCCTCCATCCTCCTCCCTCTCTCTCTCTCTCTCTCTCTCTCTCTCTCGTTCTACTCTACTCCCTAAGTGCTCCGTCTCTCTTTGTCTGTCTCATTTCCTTTTATCCCTCGTTTCTCCTCCCACCTTCTCTCTTCCTCTCTCCTTCCCCCACCTCTATGTTTCTCCCTCTCCCTTTTCATTCTCCACCCTTATCCCCCTCTCTCTCCCCCTCGCCACTGTTTGCTCGTCCACAGAGCTTAGAAGCAGGCCTGTGCTCTCGTCCGATGTCCAAGTAAAATATAGATGGCTATACATTCTTAAGGGGCACAATGAATAAATTGTTATTTTCTGTGTCCTTGTGTGTCCTTAATGCAATGGCCTCAATGACTCAATCAAAATGTACAAAGTGTTAACAACATGGTGTTGTCATTGGCACTTGTTTGCGTGGAGGCTGTGTGGAATGAGCCGTCAACACTTCAGCAGACTGGTAACACCCAGTCCCACTCATACAGGTGTCCACGTCAGTCCTCGGTGTCCCTCTGATGAAGGCCAACACAGTTGGCTGCTGCTGTGCAGCTGCCTTCACCTACTCCTCATGTGCCTGAGCTTTCATGGTTGACTCCTCCTTGATTCGCCTCTTGCGTTTTATTTTATGCATGAATAAATGCATAGCCATTGTTGTCAATGGTCAAACTGAACTTGGTTACATTATTGGGCCATTAACCTTTCAACAGTAGTACGTAGTTGTTGTTGTTGTTGTTGTTGTGCTTACAGTAATAATTTGTTGGGTTCTGGTGTTCTGAGCTCATATTTGTGCAGGTACAGTAACATATATGTATTATTATGTATACTATAGAAGTAAGAGCTGTAGTGGTACATTTGTTAAAAACCTAATTGTGTTGGTCCATCCTGTAAATTGAAAACAGAGCAGAAACATGAAGGCACTGATTATGAGTGGTGATGTGCTATTGGTTTAACCCAGAACATAACTTAAAAAGATTAAACTTGCCTATAGATTATGGAAAATCAAGGCCGTTGCATTATTACTGCTGTTTCAGTTCAACAGAAGATAAAAACTTGCTTCAATGCGCCGTCTTTCTTTAGTGTGCACATGTAGCATCAAGTGGCGCAAAACTGAACTTCAATTAAACAGCTCTGAATTCGTCCCTTTGGAGAGGTTTTTGCAGGGTTTTTGCTTTGTCTATAAGTTTCTGCAGCGCAAAAAAAAGGAAACTTAATAACAGGCCACTAAACAATAAATGAAACATATGAATGTCTCGTGTCACTGAAAGGCGCGGGCAGGAATGCTGCTGACGCTTACAAGTCTGCTTCCTGCAGCGCACGACAGAAGCGTCAAATTAAAAGCTACAAATGACACCAGTTGTATACGTGCTTGCGTGTCGTTGCCTGCCGTTTTTTTGTTATCCTAGTCTTATCGGCCACCAAAATAACACATTGTGCGTCGTAAATAACAACATCAATTGTAGGACATGATGAAATGATGTGGTCTGTTTGCCGGCCCTGCAGCCAGCAGCCTCATAGCGTCACGTCCTCTCGCTGAAACCATGACTTAGGTGAGACACGTCGCCGTTAGCACACATGGAGGCCACATGCAACCCCGGTATTCCTATCCATGCTCTCATATGGGTCTGTCTGCCTTGTTGCGCCGCCTGTCATGTGGTACCCGAGTAGACACCGGTTTAACAGCTCTACTGTGGAAGGCCTGGTGCTGCTATTTTTAAGGTGAGAAATAATGTGACTTTTACATGTTTGTGAACCAGAGGAAGGCTTTCGTCAGCCTCTACGCTATTTCTTCCTCCAAATACTTCAAAAATGTGGATATTTTTGTTTTCTGGAATCAAGTCAAGTGAGTGTGAGAGTATGTTAGCTGTCTCGAGGGAAATGTCAAATGTTGTTTTACGTTTTCAATAGAACAAAAGTCCTCTCCAATTTCCATCTTGTTATTGTACAGCTCAATACCATCACTTTTTGTGCATGCATATCGGCACGATGCATAATGAGTAAATTGTATCGGACAAGTGGTTTGCAGCAACATTACATCTTTAAATGCAAAGGTGAGCCTCTGATATAAAGACTGAGAAACTGTAATTGCACACCTCCACCCACCAGAGTCGTGAGGACGATTTCTCTCCCGCCCGATGATGTTTCTGATGACAGCTGTCATCTTTACAAATAGCCTGGGAGAGAAGTGGTGAGAACATTCACAGCGCTGCCCCACACTGCTTTACTCGCAACATCCAGCGCGCCTCGAGTGGGAGTCGAAGACGTGGTTGCATTCACTGTTCGGCAGCAGATGAGGAAGGATAAAAGTATAGCATGTGATTCAAAATGTGACGAGGAGGAACGGCTCTGCTGCGGAAGATGCTTTTAAATCTTCCCTTTCGTTCATAGTATTCATACTAATAAGTCGTGTACAGGTGCAGGCTGCTGCCTGTTAATCGCTGTGACCGAATGCAACAACTCCATCCACCTGTATCTACAAAAAAAAACTGTAAAACTAGGGGGCGTCGTTGTGATATGCAAAGATTGATGTGGCTCGCTTTAGATTTCTCGGGTTCCTCGAAGAAAAGTGGTTTACAAAGCTGATGTAGCAGACGAAAAAAAAAGAAGCAATTTAATATCAGTTGGACTGAGTCTAAATTGATATGCGCGATCCCAGCACAGCATGGCAGGACTTAGTTCATAAAGCACATAATGATCCCTACTTTGACAGATGACATCATGGAACCCAGAGGAATCTGGATTTATTACTGCTCTGGCTAATGTTACAGAGGTTGGGTGGAGAAGAGATGACATGAATGAGAGGAGACACAAAGAGGGGCGAGGGAAAGGAAAGAAAGGGAGGGGAGGATGACTGATGTGCTCATTAAATTTCTGCTTTGTCAACCTGCAAAACATTTCCCACAGCTGATCACAGACAAGTCTGAGGTCATCATGATTAGCCATGACATTAGACTTGTTAAACATCTGCTCTATGACTCCCTGATCCCTTTGGTCATATTTATATTTCGCATATGGACACAGTTGTTTAGGCTGTTCTGGGCTTCATGCTGATCATCATCTGGTTTCTTTCTGGGCAAGTCAGCACCCAGAAATGTTTACTTTGCCTTCATTTATTTGCAGGATTTATCAGCTAGCATGACCTGATTATCAATTAAAATGATAATATTGGAGTCGTTTGAGGGATTTGAAGTTTGATGGTTGATGGTCCAAAACTGTGTGAGAGGAGGGGAAGATGTGGGGCAAAACAAGAGGAGGTCAAAGTGACAGTTAAAGAGCAGAATATGAAAGAGGACAGGTAAAGAAACAGGAGTTTCTATGGGTCAGCATGAGGTGAATACAGATGTGTATGTCACAGTTGTGTACCATTAAAACTCATTCCACATTCAAACATCCACTACTAGCTAACCTTGCGGCTGGTGTGATTTCATTTTGCACCCTCAGCAATCTCTCATTCCCTGTAATGAGTAGTCTTGAAACACACTCGCGTGTGCACACACTCACACACAGTGTTAATTTGACTTGCCAGGAGGAAATAGTGTGATTTGCCTGACTAGGTCCCTGGACATGAATCTAAAGACAGTAGGGAGTGTGCAGAGCAATCAAGTGATAAAGCTTATTATCTGAGAGGAGCTATATTCTAAGACTTATTATCTACCAGGAGTTAAATGACTTTCAGGTCCTCAAAGGCCTGATGGCCTGGTTTGACTCGGCAGCACAGAGAAAGAAGAGATACAGGAAGGAGCCGACAGGTGATGGAGATGGGGGAGGGGGGAAGAAAGGATACGAGACGGGAGGGATCCAGATGTGAAGAGGGGTGGAACAGAGGGTAAAAGATCAGAGGGAAAAAAAGAGAGGTGAGGAGAAAAGAAGAAGCTTGAAGACCGGAGGGAGGCAAACGTGATTCATAGATGTGGGCAGCAATATTTCTGTCTTTTTGTAACTGCTGTGAAAACAATTTTTTTGGTCAGGGTTGGAAAATATACTGTACTTCATAAAGCTGCAGAGTGCTGCATTATGTCTTTGTAGAATCAGTTCAGATAGTTAACTACTATAGATACTGTAGTTTATTCCCTTGAAAATCCCAGAGATTTTGGCTGGATTCATGGAAAGATGGTTAGGAGAATTCATGGCGAGAGGAAAAGAAAACCACGTTGTTTAGGGATCCAACTCCACTTTCACTAAGCCACGTAGTTACGATGTTGGTGATGTCAGTCTAGAGCGGCAAAACTACAATTTTTCAAACTGTACCTCGACTAGAGGATTGGTAACCTACTTAATGGTATGATGTGGCAAACAAAAACATTCAGGATATACTAAATAAAAATGGCACCGACAAAAGTAAAGAACTTTTGGATTTCAGGTATGCCGTAGGTTGTGTCCTTTGAAGAGTTGCCAATAACCTGCAATAAAGTGTCTTCCACATTGCAAATTACACAAAATGTTGTTGCTTTGAGGTGAGGTCCAGCTGCGATGAGGCCCGTCCAGGTCACCTTTAATCCAAAGTCGTTGAAAGAGAAAGGTTGTTTGGTTAGTTTACCCTGCTGCATATCTGCAATGTCACCGGAAGCCCACAATCGCAGAGCACCTGTGGTATCTTTCTGTATACGTCATTGTTATATCACAGTGTATGTAGATGGTTACATTGGTAGTGTTACCTTCTAGAGGAAGTACAGAGTCTAGACGATGTGACAAAATAAAAGATGGGGAGTTAAACCAACGTTTACAAACTTCAATCTTTGTTCGATAATTAAGGTTATATAGAGAATACTTAAGATCTGAAACAAAGTAGTTTAATCACTGCTAAATGTCTGCTTAAAGGTGTAATGAACAAATGGCTCCATTTAGCCATCCAGGCAGCCCATTACTGGTTGATAGCTTGCAGCCTAAAGAGGGCTAATGAGCCCAGTGTGCATCAGTGTTTGCCCAGTCCCTCTTTACACATACAATATTTACTGAGCTCTGCTGAAGTATGTGCTGTGGAGTGCACAGTCGAGTGTTACGCTATGTAAATGAACACTCCTCTGACTTAAAGGCAAAAAATACTTCATCCACACAAATTGCTTTAAGCTTTTAAAGCAAAGTACAAAGTACATTGTAAAAGGTCAAAAGAGTTTAAAAGGAATTCAAAACAATATTACTTACTATTAAAGTGCAGCATAGCAGCTACAACCCAACGCTGCTCCTGTTTGTACTCACTGTGACTTACAACAAGGAAGGACACACAACTTTGACAACTGCCCTTGTTGGTTAAGATTATTCTTTATTATGAAGTGCCACAAAATGCTTTGTGTTCATTGTGCTTACATTGTCTGACGTCTGGCTCAAAAAAACAAGGAGATTGTGTCTCTGCAACAGAGAGTCAAACCTCTTGAGAAGAAGGTGTGTTAGATATCACTATACAGCAGTACAAATGTCTCAATCCAAAGGATTCTTTACAAACCCTCCTGCAATAAATAATTGTTTAAGTTATCATCATTCTTTAACTTGGAAATACAAAAAAAGAAGAGAAGTCAAGCTAGTACAAGGTTTTTAATTCGTCTCTACCTGAATTCTAGTTTCATTGTGCTACTTTCTTTAAATTGGAGATGACTAGAATGGAAGTGCTTGGAGAGAACGGACCTGGAGCTCACCCGGAGACAGACACACACACACACACACACACACACAGCTTTGCTGTCTCAAAACCAGCAGACAGCCAAATACCCTAAAGATGTTTAGACCGCAGTGCAAAGGTGCAGAGTTTTGAAACACAGTAATACAATTTGCGATTCATTACAGACCCTCAGTGATGTGTTGGTTGCAAAAATTGCGTTATTACGGTTTTGTTCACATTCAACTGGAAAGGATAAGATGAATACGATTTACAGTTACATGTTAAAATAATGGCATATGGTTATTTATATCTCTGCAGTAGGTCAATGGCTCCAAAATGTGCTTTGTATGCTTTGTATTTTTTATCCGTGATTAGATTTGTGTAGAACATGTGTTAAAGCAGACGTTTCTAATGTTTTTTACCAATTCATATTTGTAGTTTTAAGTATTTTTGCCGAGAGAGCTTAAATTCACTGCTAAAAAGACAAAAAAAAATGTAGGCTTGGTTGAATATCTGTAACTAATTGACTGATACAATTCAAGTTATTTCGGCTCAAATCTAGTTCTCACATCAGGAAGAGAGATAAGACCTGCAATGTGCTGACTCACATGCTGGTGTTGCTCCAGTCACAACAGTCACTCACTGACTTGTGAGCCCATCAAAAAAAGCTTCTTCGTAAAAGATTGTATCGACTCCTGCAACACAAACAAAGCTTTAAAGCAAAATGTTGACTTTTTGAATTCAGAACAGATCTGACAGCCTTTGATTCTTTAACTTTTTCTCCGAGATGTGAATTGAACACAAATTGGATAAATTATCAATATATATAAATTATCAAATTGGATAATTATCTGTGTATTCTATGTGTATTTGTCCCTGAAACCCTAAATAGTGTCGGATATCAGACGTCTCTCATAAGGATGCATTGCAATTATCAAAACCTCCCTTGTCAGGGATTCACATCTGAATATTAAACCAATTTCTCTTCAATTGTTGGAAGCTTGACTCACAAAAGCTCATCAGCAGGCACTGCAGCGTGTGTGTATATTCTCCCATGCAATTGGGCCCAGTGTTTTGTATGCAAAGCTACAATGGAAACATATGGCAAATGAACAAACACGTCATGTTTTCTGCAGATCTGTGTCAGTCTGTCTCTCAGGAAGCTCCATGAGTCTTTAAAAAATGTTTCTTGGGCAGCAGAGAACTGGGTTCAGCAACACTGGGATCGGCCACCTAAACTAAAGGTTAAACCTGTCGGTGGGGTTATCTCCCGGTCGACCCTGTATGGTCTAAATGGGTCCAACTACAGAAGAATCGGGACTTGGCCTAATGTATCTATCAGACTCTTAACAGTTTAGCTGAAATAGGACCATCCAGCTAAAGTGCATGTTTTTTCTGTGGTTTGATAATGCACGCTTTATGGTTTGGAAGTGCATTGGAGGGGTGGTTAAATAATGCATTGCATTTAAAGTTGAAACTGGTCCAACTTCAACAACGGACCAAACTTTCACTTGGTTTTCTTTTGAAATCATAGTGTGAGTGGCTACGTATTGTATGTTTACTTAAGTTTTTTGATCTGATTGCTCTATAAACCTTATTGGATCATTTCTTGGTAACAGCACAAACACATTCCTTTCATTAAAAGGTATGGTAAAGGCCTATCGTTATTTGGCTGCAAAACAAAGAAGATGGGTTTTCAACCGGTCCCATTTTAACAGACCCTTTATTACGCATTGAACTCTCATGAATGACCAATAACCCAATCTGAGTAAAACGCCTCCCCGGCTACTGTTAGCAGGCTTATTTCATGCTCGAATTAGCCAAGCACAGGTCTGTCAGGGTCTGGGTCCTACAATAGGCCTCACACCCAGCAGGCAGCTGATCCCAGCCTCTCTAGCCTACATCCTACGTTAGGTCTACTCACTAAGAGGCAGCCAGTGCATAAAAAGAGAGGAAAGACAGGACTTTTCTTTTTGTTTCTCTAACACTACATTGGCATGTTCCCTGATGTTTTTAATATTAGTATTATTCTGTTTGTGACTATAGGTGAAGTAAAACATACCTGATTTTAACGGCTATACAGTATGGTAATACTTCATAACTTCATCATAAAATACCATGCATTAGGTGATTATTGCTTTTAAAGAGTCCTAAGGAGGCTTCTAGAGAAAACACATTGCCCTCAGGTGCTATCCCTAGGTATTTGGCAAAAATAAAAACATTTCATGATGTTGGCATAGATTTCTTTTTTTTTGCATGCAGTAACCTTAATAAGAAAAAAAAATGTACAGAACTTAGTAGGAAAAGTAGTACTAAAAAAGTGACAAATGCTTTGGCCTGTACTGATAGAAAGAGGTTGGCAACTATTCTACACAAATATAAAGAAATTAAAGTGCAACAAATAAGTTAACGATATCATTCAATATTATCAAATCATGTATAAATATACAACAGATAAAAAAGAAAAGAATTGCTGAAATAAGTAAATAAATAAATTGTATTTGTACCTCAGTAGTGGAGAGTATGGTCACTTGGTGCAGCAGAACATTATTATTATCATCATTATTACTATAATTATTTCTATTGTTCCCTCTAGAAAACCAAATGAAAAAACTCTTTGACTGCATTTCAGTGCACGGAGGAACCAAGTAGCTGTGGGCCCACTATTGTCTCTGTCGTCATCATGATCCCTGTCCCAGAAAATATGATGCCGTACTCTAAATGCCAGAAGGAAGCTGTGTAAGTATTATGGTCTCCATCCAGAACGGACAGCGAAGGAGGAGGTGGTGAGTTTTTGAGGAAGTGCATGCGTTGATCAGTTAAATCCTTAAGTGGGCAAATCTCAAGGAGAAATATTGTGCTATCGTCATCACCACGAACAGGCTCCAAGGGAACGCAAGGTGTGGGGGAGGGGGTGGCGGCGAGAGAGGGAGGAGGAGGAGGAGGAGGAGGAGAGGGAGGAGGGAAAGCAAGGTCACGTTTGGACCAAAAATAGATTGTTTGTGACTGCAGTTCCGTCTGTAAGGATAATGGTAATTCATGTCTGCAGTTTAGTCTGTTGTTTCATCTATGCCAGGAGGAGGGGGGGAGGGGTGGGGTCATGCATCTAGCGGGCCGAGAGGAGAGAAGGGGCCTTTGAAACAGGCAGACTCGTAGTGCTTGTTCAGGTAACTTTTGAGCGCGAAGGTCTTGTTGCAGCGTTTGCACTTGTAATGCTTGAAGGCCGAGTGGGTCTGCATGTGAGCGCGCAGGTTGGAGCGGTCGGCAAAGGCCTTCCCGCACTGGGCGCAGCCGAACGGCTTCTCGCCCGTGTGAGAGCGCATGTGGCCCTGTAAAAGCCAGGGCCGACTGAACGCTTTGCCGCAAACGTCGCACTTGTGCTTAAGGTCGTGCGTGAGCAGGTGCATGGCCATGGCGGGCATGGACACGTACACCTTACCGCACGTGGGACATTTCTTCGCCAGCTTGCTGTCCAGCGAGCGGTGTGTCTGTTTGTGCCGGCTCAGGTTGGAAGACGTGGCATAGGTCTTGCCGCATTCGTTGCAGGTGTGCCTCTGGATGGCCCTGGGACTGCTGATAGCTTTCCTCCTAGAACGGCCGTCGGTGATGAAGAAGGCATCGACTGTGTAGCCGTCACTCACGGCGGCGTCTCCGTTGATGTAGCCGTCGGTGGTTTCGGAGCCGGGACTGTCGGGCGACTCGGAGTCAGGGGCCCCGTAGTCGCTGTGGATGCCGTCGTAAAGGGGATCCGGGGAGGGCACCTTGATCCCACCGTCACTCTCGCCATCGTAGACAACTGGGCTGATGTAGTCGCTGATGTATCTAGCTGAGTAGGAGAAACGAAAACAGTGTTTTACACTGGGACATGGACATCAAAGTCATGCACATCCAGATGAAAGTATTTGTCCCTGATATGGCCGTGACATCTGTGGGTTAGGCTGTAAGTAATGCAGAGATTTGGTACACTAACACAACTACACAGTCTTAACTGGTGGAATTGAATACGTGCCTACTTAGTGATGTAAATAACTACACCGTAGTATTTAATACACGTATTTATTTGATATACAAGTGGCTTATGCCACTTTATGCTGTTTTCTTCTGCTTCTGCATCCCATTCCAGGGCATTTATTATAAAACAGAACAGAGACAGAGGATTGAAATGTATAATTCAAACAGGTTGTTCATTCAACCAGTGACGTGTTTCTCACCTGTCACTGTATGTTGTATGTGAAGACACCATTAAGGCATTCCTTAAGTGCTATGGATGAACACACACGCTGAAATGAAGGACAGTACAGTTTTGTACGTGTTGAGAAACATGATTCATTTTTCCTTTAGACTGAAAGAGCAGGAAAGGAAAGATGGCATTGCAATTGGTGAAACCGAAGTAAAATCTATTCCCAGTAACTTTAACATTTATTGCAGGACATCTAAACCCAATCATCTCCGGTTATATACAGCACCGAGGCACCGAGACTTATGGTCCTCCTTTCACTCTAAATGTATCGCTGAAAGGGTACACAGAATACGGTGGTAGGCAAAGTCCTTTAGCATGTACCTGCCCTGGAGTAATACTGCAGCAACTACAGCCATGTCCAATCAAATGCATTTAACGTTCATAAGAAGTATTGGAGGATTCTCAACTCACAATGAGCAAAGCAGCAGCTGCAGCTGTAACCAAAGTTAACAACTTTAGACATATGTGATGGTGTGCATTGGCGCATTGTAACACAGAACGTCTCACTTCACCGCACACCTGTGGCTAGCAGTGGAGTGGGGGAAAAAAAAGCCTCCACAGTC
This sequence comes from Apeltes quadracus, assembly GCA_021346845.1. Classification (NCBI taxonomy): domain Eukaryota; kingdom Metazoa; phylum Chordata; class Actinopteri; order Perciformes; family Gasterosteidae; genus Apeltes; species Apeltes quadracus. Next base: position 8,163,595 of record CM037936.1, on the reverse strand, counting down.
CTGAGATAATCCAGCAACACACTTTCCCCACAGTTCTCAAAGGTTGCAGTTTAAACACTTTCTCCGAGAAAGATAAATGCACACAGGCTGACCCTGAACTTGAGAAAGCTGATTTAGGCTGTGAAAATGAGCATCAGCACCACGGACAGATCCAGTGCCGTGCCGGTCGATGGCACAGTGACAGCGAGGCTGCTGAACAGGCTCAGTCACTGCAGGCAGCAGCAGAGTGGCTTTTTTATAGATCAAGAGGTTTAACAGTTGCTCGACAAGCCTTTTGGGCAAAGTACAGTCGCTGTAACTCATTCTAAAATGAGCTGGGTAGATGACTGCTCCCTCTAGATATTACGAAAATGATCATTCTTTCACATATTTTCACAGGCTACATGAATATGGGAAGAATAAATACACATTTCTTTAAAAAAAAATATGTACATTACATAAATGCATAGATACTAACTAGTATATGTACTAACATTATATTTTATTTCTCTTATATTTTACACACAGTAAACTTTTTTGCAGACTAACCGTAATAATAATAATCAATAATCAATAAATACAACCTGTGACACTACATGCATCAACAATATAGAAGATTTTTGAGAAATAAATTGAGAAATTTTGAGAAATAAATGTCTCTTATAGGATTATGGGGTGAGATGGACCTGTGATGCCTGCATACAATAAGTGCTTTTACATACCTCCCACAGTGTCCCATCTGAATTCCCGTCAGACTTAACGCACAGAACACTGGTGGCATATAAATTATTCCAAAAGACTGCCCGGTGTTGTGGGCAGTGCGTGCGCAGTACTGCATGTAGAAGCTGCATTAAGCTGTTGCCTTTAGATGTGAGGGACGAAGACAAAAGGTGGCTGGGACAGGCAGCGTTACACGCTGCTGCTGAGGTGGCAGATCGCGTGTCGAGCCAAGCAGGGCTTGTTAACCTCGCCATTATAAATACGCCACTGACAGCTTTTCGCTGCACGAGCAGTGAAATGCAGGAGAGACTGCACACAGAATACACATGTTGATGTGCGGAAATGTGTCAATGACGTTGGGGTGGAAGCAATACAGTGGCTGCATTTGTACGGCGAAGGAATCTGTTTTTGTTTTCGTGTGTGTAAATTATTTCTATCCATTAAAAACGTAAGATAAGGGCCAAGCAATAAGCATAAAATAGCAGGCGAGAACTAATACCTCGCATGAAGAGTCGCTTCGGATTGAAACTTATTATAGATCAATGCCTTGTTTTATTTGTCCGAATTATCAGTCCAAAATAACAGATGCCCTTGAATGTGACGCCTATTCAGAATCTGTTGCCTGCATTCAATAGTTCATCAAGGACCGTAAAGTGAGCGATAGTCAAGAACGTAGATTCTCTTTTATGATGGTGTAACGATGTAGACTTGTTGCATCTGTTATATACATACTGAGCATAATGATAATATTCTATTTCTGTGTTATGTCCTCCTGCAAAAATCTGCTAATGCTGCAAAAATGAGACAAACCCCCATGCAAAGTGTGTTGTTAAATAATATTACAATGTTTTGAAAAGATAGAAAACTTTAAAGGTTCTCTGTGTTTTGTCACTTTATTTTCTGAATGAAAAACATCTCCACCAAACATGGCGGATACAATGCAGCAGGTCTCATGGATGATCACACCGAGAGTGCAACATAACACAACTTTGCTTTGCCTTTAGAAAATGCACCAGATATTAATAAACAGCCCCCGTCTTTATCTTCTTTAACCTTACCCAGCCTACGTAAGAGGGGGAAGAGTCCCAGTTGACTGAGCCAAAATCAATTAAACATGGGACACGCTGGATTTAGTTGATTCTCAAGTAATCTTTCTGCTACATTGCCAACTCAACTCCCATAACCCAGCAAACGTTTAAATTAAGCCCGTTTCACAGTCCTAGTAAATACCGTGGGTGGCATCGTAGAGCAGGCGGAGTGTGGTTGTTGGTATTGGCGGTCGATCGGTGTACCGTTTCCATCTAGCAGGATTACTCATGGTGTAGTGGACTCGGTAGTGCAGGACTTTGAAGCCTCTATCATCCACCTCAAAGGTAATAACTACGTGATCACTCAGCGCTGTTTGCCCTTGTTCTCTAATCAATAATTACAGGCTCCTTATCCACCTAAAGTACGTCCACATCGCCCTGCAGGGAGCAAGGACACCGTAATGCGTTTAAGATGAAAAGGCTTCAGATACGACCCACTAATATGGAACTAATACAGGACATAAGTATATGTTCTGTATAATTTAGTGTTGATGCCCTGTTTGGACAACTAGGATCCATCTGTCCAGGACGGTTATTTCACCTCTTGGTGTCGCAGCTAAAGCCTTCCTATCTGAAACAGCATAGGTAACATAGCCCCCCCCCCCCCCCCCCCCACCCCCCAGCCCCCCGCCCCTTCCCTCCACCTCCTCCTCTTTCAGACCTGTTTTTGAGACACCTGTTACTGCCGGTGCTCGCTGTGCAGGCAGCATGACCTACCTTTGTCATGCAGCCGCAGGCTGAGGTCGGTCCTGTGCCGGTAGACGTTCTCCAAATCTGCTCCGGCGAAATCATCTAGTTTCACCTTTTTCACCAGGAAGGACCTTGGCATGGTGGTGCGACACTCAACACACACTCACAAACGCAGCCGTTCTCCGACGGCCTGGCCAGCGTGCTGATTCACCAGAAACACTCCGACGGGGACGGAGGCGCGTCGGAGGAAGAATGTCGCCAGCAGCAAGCGCTTCGTTATGTTTTTCTTCTTATTCTTCTTCTTCTTCGTCTGCTTTAGTCCTTGTGCAGAGAGGCGGGAGAAATTAAACTTCAGCACCGGACAGCTCCCCGGTGAGGGGGTGGGGGTGGGGGGGGGGGGGGGGGGGGGGTCGCGCGCACTCTTTCCTCGCGAGCAGCCGGCAGACCAAGAGGGAGAGGCTCGTGAGCTGTCCAAGGATAGAAATTTAAAGAGAGAGAGAGTGAGAGAGAGGAAGATTTTGGAATTTTAAAAAAAAGAAGAAAAAATTGTGCCCTTCCCTCTTTGGCAGAGAAATAGTCCCTAATTCCCGTTAAAGATGACTACTCGGGTCGGTAAAAAAAAAAAAATCACAACATTCCCCGGGGGTGAATTGATCAACAGCGTCTCTTCTTTCTGTTTCTGTATCCCTCTCTCTTCTCTCTCTTCTCTCGCTCTCTCTGCAGCGTGCGCGAGGTGTTCCACTGACTGTGCGCCTCGCGATCAGCTGTTGCCATTTATAGGGCGCACAGAGAGAGAGAGAGAGAGAGAGAGAGAGAGAGAGAGAGGGAGAGAGAGAGAGCCTGGTGGAAGGGTGGATAGACATACGGGTGGAGGGAGTGCTTAATTTAATCCATCCCACATCCCCGGGGAGCGGCGACTGGCCCGGATGATTTATTGAAGCTGTTATCACCCCCTCTTTCTCTTTCTTTCACTGTCTTTCACTCCACTTCTCCCACCTTCCCCTCCGTCTCTTTATTTAATGAACGTGCGCGTGTTAGTCGCTGTGTGTGTGAGCAGAGTCGCCATTTTTGGGGAGAAATGCATGGAAGTTATTATTTTGTTTTCGGGGGAGGGTTGGTTTATTTGAAATCATGTACCATTGATTTGAAGTATTTTCCCTTGGCCTTATTTTTGGTAGTCCAAATGTTGTTTTCTTACTTCTCTTTTGTCTTTTATTGATAAAAAAGAAGTGTTTCTTTTATCGCCTGCTAAGCATATTCTGTCCTTGCTTTTCTCCACGATGACATGGATTGTATGAAGGGATAGTAGATATCATGCTGAGAGCCTCTAATTATCATTAACATGGCCCCAAAGGCAAACGGGTTTCGACCGAATGTTTTTTTTACAGTGACTGCTGGATTAATATGGAAGTGGAGGAATATCCGCTTTGGGGTCACATTGAGTTCACCTGCGAGTTGAATCATTTCAAGGATTCTTGCTATGTGTTGACTTTATGCAATGGCAACAACGTGATTTCAGAGACTAATCAAGTATAAGCCATGTAGAATTCCCAAATAATTTAATTGGTTTATATCAACCGCTTACAACCTTACAAGAGATACTTGCAACTCTCCCATCGGATCTGCTGTTGCAGAAACTTACTGAATTTGAAACTTAGTGGATTTTCATAACCACAACTTGTGTTTGATTGTAGAAGGGCATCCAGTGTATCATGAGCGCCTTCTTCTCTCTTTTTTTGCTCACAGTGATAATACATTGAAGGTTATCAGCTTCATAGATTGTGTGTGTTTTGATCTGTCTGTGGCAGTAAAAGTGTTCATGAATTAGATATTCAAAATTTTGAACATTTAGACAAACAATCATTTTTGTTAAAGGACACTTTGTCAAATGTTCTTCTTTTAGTTGGCATCTCTGTGATTCAAACAGCAGTGTGTAAGAAAAAGGATACAGGTTACAGGATGGTGATAGCTCACTGTGTAGATGTGTTTTGTGTTTAGTGTTTTGTTGATGAACCAACTGAGGCATCTGGGGTGATTTGAGCTTGATGCATCTGAGGGACGGCTCTTTTTCTACTCTGTGCGTATTTAGTATTGATTACAGACTGTATGACTTGCACAACATGCATGTGTGTAAAGATGACTCATGACTGACTGATTCAGTTTGGGTGTGTGTGTGTGTTTGTATTTTGTGATACCGTCCATCTGTTGTCCTTAATAAGGGAAGAACAGATGAGTTCCATCACCTGGAGACTGGCTCAGGGACGTCCAATTACCCTGAGCTCCCCCCCACATTATTGTACCAGTTTGAGGATGTGGAAGGAGTTTCTAACAATGGAAGTGAGAATGTTTCACTGCAGCTCACATGAGTGTGCATCGCAGCCTAAAGTAGAAAGCTTTAAGTGTTCTCTCGTTGGTGTTATCTTCGTGCATTGCTCAAGGCATCTTACTTTATTTTTTATTTCGTCAACAGGCCTGACGAGCAACTCAGAAAAGGTTCGCAATTCAAAGATTTGCTCTTATTTAATCTGGTCAAATTGTTGAAGTTTAACTGAAAAAAAAAGGGAACCAATCTTTTTTAAGTGTTCTTAAAAGTGACATTAAAATGTAGCTCTTTGCTTTTCTCGTTTCGAACAAATAATGACTGTATGAGTACTTATGTATCATTGTACTCCTTATATCAGTGATAGAATCTGAAGTCCCTCCTACTATGTGCATCGTCATAAAACTGAACTTTTAAAGCTGAATTGAATTGAGGATGTAACACCCTGCTGCAAGGACTCTTCCACTGGGCTTGTGTTATCAATGAACCCAATGCAAGGAATATGTTTCATGGGAGTGGGGGAGAAATGTATCCTTTGCATAAGTGTGTGTGTGTGTGTGTGTGTGTGTGTGTGTGTGTGTGTGTCTCAGACGCTGCCGTGCCTTTAGCTCTGATAGATGTCCTGTTTGGTTTAATTGATGCTGTTGAAGGCCGACGTGTGTTGTACACCGAACACGGAGCCGCTGCCCAGCTGGTCACTGTGTGTGTGTGTGTGTGTGTGTGTGTGTGTGTGTGTGTGTGTGTGTGTGTGTGTGTGTGTGTGTGTGTGTGTGTGTGTGTGTGTGTGTGTGTGTGTGTGTGTGTGTGTGTGTGTGTGTGTGTGTGTGGTGTGTTTGTGTGTCTAAAGGGCATTGTTCCTGTGACAGGCAGGCATCTGCTGCTTTACACCACAAAATTAACATATGCACAAACAAATGTCTGATGGTTTGCTAGAGTAACACTCGTTCTTTTAGAGTTATGACTCAGTTTCACACATTAAGCCTGACCCTAACACAGACTGACTTAACGAACGCTAACATTTAAATGTTCATTTAAACAAGTTCATCATGGTTCCTTTATTTCCCGTGAGCAAACGCAGGTCATTCTTGTGTCGGCGTTGAAATTCTTTCATCTCACTTAAAGCACAATTTTTCATCAAGGTCCATCAAAAGTCCAAATATATTCTGTTTCTTTGCCTCTCATTTCTGAAGGTTAGCCTGGTTCTGTTCTGTCCTGAAGCTGTTCTGTCGCAGTAATGCTAAATATTGCTGAGCAGCTCTTCTCATCAGTCACACACACTCACACACACACACACACACACACTTACACACACAAAGACGTATACACGCGCACACACTTGCAGACACATGCAGAAGTGCTGGGCTAGGGGAGAAATGTGGCCTGTTTCTTTGCCGTTTTTGATGACTTCGGCTGTACTGGTGAAATAGAATGCAGCGTGCATCTGCACAGCATGGCGTGTCCCAAAACACAGGAGAGGAGACACAAAATACACACTGCTGCTGCCTTTACATCGTGAATATCTTATCTTGATATTGTATGTCTAAGTTGTTTTCATTCACAGTATTAAGAAGAAGAAGAATCTGTTGGGTAAACAGCAAGCTTTTTTTTTTTTAAATCAACACACTTTTAACACTCAAGACGAGCCTGATGGACCTTCAACATTATTATTGTTCATGTTAATGTTAATATCATTACTGTCCTTGTATGAAACAAGTCATTACAGCCTGAGTTAGAGAAAAAAAACATAATGATCTATTAGTTCATTAATCTGGAAGAAATTGCTTTGTCCTTAGGACGTGATGAGCTTCAGCAAAGAATGTATAATGCATTTATTTAATGTGTACAATAGATCCATAACAAAAGTATAGATTAATGCCCCTGGAATTTATTTCTGCTGTAAGAGGTGAACATCACACATATTCACACAAAACAAACCCCCCTTAAGCACAACTAAACAGCAGGTCTAGTCGGTTGCTGAAGCACTAAACACTCTCTGACCCACAATGCCATGCTATCGATACCCCCCCTCCTCCTCACAGTTCCTGGGGTAACTGTGTGAATCAAGAGAGATTGCATTTACCCCGACAGCTGAGTGTTGAGCTGGAAAGGTAATAAATGGCCTGATAACCAGCACTACTCTGATCCCTCTCAACGCAGAAATAAAAAAAAAAATGACTACCTGCTTTAGACAGACCTATCCTGTGATGTCACATGTGATAAGGAGAGACATCTTTCGGGAGTACAGATAAGTGAAGAGGTGGGACGGAAGGAAAGGAGGAGAGATGAAAGAATGGGTGAGAGGGCCGGGGATGAAGTGAGAAAAGGGGTTACGGAAATGTTCCAGTTGAGATTTCTATTTGTTTTACAGATTATTCCAAGATTTCATGGGAAAGGAGTGATAGATGGAAGATGAAACACTTATTTAAGCCAATATTTAAGAGGGAAAATTGTTGAGAAAGGGCAGAACAATCAATTGTATCCATAACTTTAAACAAGCCCCTAAAGAACATATAATTTATTCAATATTCCTTTTATTTTCTATCCACGCTGTCTCTCTGTGTATCTGTAAATAGCAAGATCAAGCCATCAAACATTGAGCGAAAATCACATATTTACACACACACAGTCTCTGCAGTGTATGAAAGTGCAAGCTTTGGCTCTGAAACTGACATTACTTATTTAACTTGCATCCATGTAACGTACAAAGGCAGTCACTGCAGCATCAGGTTGATGTTTTTAGGTTTTGTTTGATCCACAACTGGATCACATGACTACAAAGCTTGTGTGAGTTTGTGCTGCAGCCAACAGCTCATGTGGTATCATGCCGTGCGGGTCATTACGGATTTTTTAAAAGCTTTAAAAAATAGAACACATCTCACACTTAAGCTGCCATAATTAATATTGTTTGAAATAAGAAATAAATTACTACTAGCAACTGTTAAAGTGACAAACACACAACCTTTTAGCTCATAGTTTTTTTTGTCGTTGTTGTTGCCGACAATTTGGGGTGGCACGGACAATGTGCCTTCTATGTGTCCTTCTAAAAGAGTTAGAAGAAGAACATATTTTGTTTTGCTTACACATTTGCCACATCAACCTAAATATTAGTTTAAATAGTTATGCAAAGAACTAAGAAGTGAATCCTGCATTGCTCAGAATCTTGTTGGAATTGGAACTTCTCCCCAATGATCTGAAGGGTAAACGATTCAAACCCCTCATTTGTTGTTGGTAAAATGGATCAGATCTATTTTTTATTGCAAATCAGTCAAGAAGACAGAAGAAGCCTCCTCCGAGGATTCAGAGATTCCCGGCGCCCTTCTTCTTCCCCTCCTCCTCCTCCTCCTCCTCCACCTTCTCTTTCTCTCTGTTTCCAATATCATCAGAGATTTCTTTCTTTCATTCCATCCACACCACAAATGTGGCTTCAATGTTTTTATTGTTTTGTTTTTTTCATGTCACGCACAGGCAATCTGTCAGACACACACAGGATCTCATGCACACATGTTCTCACTCACACACACACACACACACACACACACACACACACATAACCAGCCTGCGGGGAATGTGCGCGACAGTAATTCGCTCACACACACATGGCGTGCGTGAATGTACCCCGAGGCTGCAGCAGCATCCGCGGCCTCCCGATGTCTCATCAGCAGGACAACGCATTACTATTCTAACACTACTGTTCAAATGTCCTCATGTTTGGTCAATACGGCTAAATCAACTTTATATGCCTCCAGAGGGCAAACCGTTTCCAAACACACTTCTGTTATGAAGAAATAAAGTGAACTTGGAATGAACCCATTACACGATCAGATTTTATTATCCCCCGATAATGTGATTTTTCAAACTACATTAGGCCTTTGCCCACGTCGTGAGGATAGTTGTTAGTCGTCTCTACTTTATGAAACAGTACACACAGAGACCTCCGAGGCACCACAACGCTGCCGTTGTGTTTAACTTGGCTGCTGAATTTGAAGTGGCAGACGTTTCCCAAGACAAAGACATGACGTGAGGAGTGTGCACAGCCTCAGAAATGGTGTAAAAATACATTTTGACACCGAAACTGCGCTCTGGAAAAACACGACTTTACATTGAGGAGTTCAATTGTTACAGTTAGTGTAGAGTGAGGACATGTTTCTAATTCTGGGAGGCAGGACAATTTCCCCCCCCCGGTTTCCCCCCAGTGTTTGCAGTGTCGTATGAAAATGTTAATGCACTTGTGCAGTTTGTGTGCCAGTGACCTTTTAGAGCTCCACTGTGCCCAGGAGCCTCACTGTGGAAGGTAAATGATCCAACGTGGCTCCCCATGTTCTCCTCTATGCTGAACTACCTTTACTTCTGCTTGAACATCTTTCCCTCCACGTTTTCTCTCTTGAGCAGGTGTTGTTTGTCACTCACCAAACATTTTGATGAAGACATTTCAAAATACATTTTTTTTAAATAAGATAGAAGATTAGTTCTCATATTTCAAAATAAATGATTTGATATAGAACGTGTTTGTTATCTCTTGTCACCACTTGAACACGGACGCACGGTTTGCAGAAGAATTTAATCAAATTCATGAACTCCACTTTCAAAGTCTGTGTTCCATTTTAAGATAGTGCTAATTATAAAATGACCATATGATCATCCATATGGTCCATTATAATTGCATCTCTTCTCATCTGCCATCACACAATGTTAATAATCCACAGATTTTTGTGTATTTATATTTGCGATCTGATAATCAAATAATGATATCACATGGACTCAATCCATTTCCCCCACTCTTACACACTCCTTATCATCTATTTGCCAACTTCCCTATTATTGTCTTTGGACTCTGCTTCTTTGATTGTTTACTCATTTCTTTCTTTCTCTTTCTCTCTGATGATGCAGGTTTCTTGCCAACGTCGTCCCTGTCTTCCCTAAGAATCCCGGTCTTCACCGTGCATCGATGCCAGAAACCTGCAGAGATAAATTAAAAGTGTATTATTTCACAGTAACTTTGGGTCCCAACACTCTACTGAAAGCTGTCTTTTCCAAAACATCTATACGGGATATTCTTTTCATATTAGTGATAGAGAATCAGAGTAACATGTTGCATTCCTTTAATGTAGACAGTAGTAAATATATAATAGTAGATAAAAGTAAACATTTTACTGGACTTACTTCCTGGAGTAGTTCTTGGCAGGATGGATGAGCTAGTGTTCATCAATAGTCTCTTGTAAAAACCTGAATTATTGTTAAAGACCATCAGCTCTTTTAGATAGAGCTGTAAAGCTATTTGACCACAGATTTAGCTCCTGGTTTACGTGGTACAAACAGCAGTACAGTAGTTGTAGAGCTGTCCAACAGATAATTGGCACTGTCATTTCCTTTTTAATTCATGTGGTTACTATTATGTAATTGACAACTTAATACGCCTCTAATGTATTGAACAAATTGCACTTGAAATGAGCTGTAAGTTACTGATTACACTATAGCCTCATTTCGTCACAGGGAAAAAATGTGCATATGTTTCTTGTAAAGCTTAATGACTACTACTTCAAATACATCAGCTGTAGAAACGCAGCCCTGTACGCCAGACACAGGCTACGTGGGAGTTAGTTTGTACTAAAATATTAGTATTAGCAGTAAAATAACCGTCTGGCGATAAAACCACTATATCTACCTATTTATTTATTTAGCTGTAGCCCCAGGCATAAGTAAACTGGTGCTCTGTCAGCTTTATCAACCAGAGGAAATGCCCCTCTGTGTGTGTGTGTGTGTGTGTGTGTGTGTGTGTGTGTGTGCGTGCGTGCGTGCGTGCGTGCGTGTGTGTGCGTGCATACAGTATCTCTGATTATTTATAACTACAAGAGACAGAAGCAGAGCTAATGCAGTCCCAAGCAATGATAACTCTCCTCTACGTAATTCTCTCTCACTGTCAGTCGCTTTGCCGTCCTTCTCTCTCTCCCTCTCTCTCCCTCTCTCTCCCTCTCTCTCCCTCTGCGCCTGTCGCTACCTCTCTTCCTTCCTCTCTCTCCTCTCGGTCGGTGAAGATGGATCACTCTGTGTCTGTCAGCAGTAGTATCACAGAATGAGAATGTATTGTCTGCTGTCTCAGATAATAAATGCTCCTATCTACGCTACTGTTCCCGGTCATAATAGATGGCCCGCATCGACACAACTTCTGTCTATGAGATTATCACAGCCCTCTGCCGTCCCCCAAGTCCCAGACGGGAGGGATGGAGAAATTACTTTATCACTAGGGGGCCCCGAAAAGTTATCATTTGAGAGGAATTTGTCAAGAGCGAGAGAGAGAGAGAGCTTTGCAAATTGGCAGTTGCTGCTACTTCTGCCGTGGCGACACACACACTTGAATTGTGAGCACAGAAGCAGGATGGAGGTTAAGTTGTTCTGTGATTGCCCTTTTATGCTGCTCGAATCTGTGATGTGTTATTGAGAGAGGCCACCTGAAGCAGGGGAGAAAAAGATTAGCATCAAAACAAACTCTCCCCTCGCCTGCACGGTACATTGCCATCTAACATTATGTGGTTTTTTTTCCAGTTTTGATTTCTGTGAACATGTACGTACAGCATATGCAGGATCACGTAGAGGTATTACACTCTTGGCTATGTGCACTCGGGAGCCGGCTGCTGAGTGCATTGTCAAGACGTGTGAAGCTTTTCGAGCCCCTCATTCAAATTAGCGCCGTCCAAGTGTTAAATGCAGTTCCAGAAAGCAAAGGGAATCGGTCAAAGTCACTGGTCACTGTTGCAGAGGATTGGCAGTCATTAGAACGTATACATGACTGTTCATATGTGTGTATGACATTTGTAACTGCTGGTCACTGAGGGAGTCTGTCGACACTTGACCCCTGTCCTGACCGGCTGACCCAGGCCCGACCTCTCTGTCTGGCTCCAGCAGAGCGGAGCAGAGGGTCTTATTGGCTCACGCTGCTGACTGATGGTTCTCCTCTCCTCTCTTGGCTAAAAGCCTTGACCCGCGTCTGACCACAACAGGACGTATCGGGATGAGCCAACGGCGGCGGCTCAACATGACCATCGTGTACGGATATTGTGCAATTGTACATATGTGGATTTTCTAGTGATTTTTCTGTTTCTGCCTGGTTTGAGTGTGAGAATTGAGTCTTCACATTCATTTCCATCTCAAAAGTTACATTTAATAAATCATTATGTGTTTAAATCACAAAGCAAAAACTTTCTATGCATCATGTCATGTATTTAAGGGATCCTGAACTAAAAGTACTGACCAATCCTCATACTTACCGACCAGTGGCTCTAATTGGCCCAAGACCTGAGCAAGGGCTTTAATTGGCTGTTGGCCCTGTCCGTAGGAGCAGAAGGGACAGTTGGCTCAAAGCCGTGCCGCCTGCTCTGCAGCACATGGATAATTAATCTCAACTACTGTACAGTTTTTCCTGACTTCCATCTTCATGTCTAGAGCAAGTACGTCCATTTAAGCAAACATGCTGCTTGTGCTACTACGGCAATATAACTGATGAAATGTATAACTTCACTACAAAGCCAGAAGCCAGGGAAGCCCCGCCCTTATCTTATCATGTCATCTCGAGAAAAGAGACTGTGCTGTGGAAAATGTGCTGTTACTATACCCGCCCATTTACAGTAAGCTATGGCGGCCTTTCCATGAACAAAGCGGAGTCCAATGTGAAATCTTAGTTACATTGAAGTTCTGTGCTGCTTCTGGCTTCCTGCCGTAAGGGTCTAAGAAGAGAGGGTTCTTTCTTACAGTGGATGGAGCCAACAGGGAGAAGATATTTCTATTCGGAAAAATCCGTGAAGCATGATCTCGTTATGTATAAATTGCTAATAATCACAACGCAAAACATCCACGTTATAATACTGCTTAAATGCTGGAGCTCAACTGTCTACACAGAGGGGTATCTGCACTGTAAGTGTCAAAGTATACTGGCACACTGTGTGAAAACAACTGCTGTATAAAGTTTGTCAGGTTGCAGATGTAGTTAGCAACTGTGGAAACATTTGGATAGCTACACTCATTAACGCGTCGTCTCCCTGATCACATTCTCCAGATGGAGACACTATGTGAAGAGGAAGGAACTCATCTCTTAATTATGATATGTTGTCCCATTAACAGATCCAGCAAGTTTACTTAAAATAGAATCCATCATGTATTTTTCTTGGGACTAATTGTTTCCCTGGTGTGAAGTTTGTTTCTACACCATAAATCCACTCATTGATTTAAAGAGCTAATTGGTCAACTGTTCACATTAAGCACAGTAACTTAAAAAAAAAAAAAACTCTCAATACTTTATCGCTCAAAACAAACTATTGCAAAGTATTTTTCCTGTAGAGAGATACATGAAAGCTAATGTCTGTTGACCAAAGCTGAAATTTCTGTTAATTGAACTGTTCATTTATTTTCTCTTCATTTTGTCATTGCTCAATCAGTCCTGGAAGTAAGTTTTAAATTATGACCTTGATTATGACCAATTAATTATATTATGCGGAAGGCTTCTCAGCTGAAAATACAATGTGCTGTTCATGTGTTGGATACAGTTGCAGTTGATTTATCAGACTTCATGTGTCAGCTCTATTTATAAGTGTGAGCACTGAAGTTAAGTTGATGGGGAGAAAATCTGCAAATAACACCAGAGAAAACGCTCTTCATTTGAGATGTCGGATCGACCTCAGACTACATCTCTGTTATATGGTTTAATAGGCTTTGGTTTTTACCAAAACATAGACCTTGCAATATGCAATAGGCCATCCGATCAAGTTTAGCCATGCAAAAAAAGACTGCTTATATGTTTGTGAAATGAAGACGTTTCCAGTCAATATAGAAACAGCATCCAATCATCCACCTTATGTCTCCTTTTCTCAGAAGCATGGCTTTTATTCTATGGCCCTGATGCTTCCTCTTTCTCACTTGCTGCAGTGCACCCGTGTGCCGGCCTCATAAATCCTACAACATGTTGCCACATTCTGTCTCCGGTTTACTCTCTCAGCTTGCCTCGGGGCAGACAGGCTAAACCGAGGGTTTCCAATTTAAAGTTTCCTTCAGTGACAAGATCACTAATCACTAAACACAAGCACGAAACACACCTTGTATCTACTGTAGCCGGCTGACTTCATCAAGTTGAATGATGGCCACAGTTGTGTCTCGTCAACTTTGTATTCATTGGTTTTTGTAAAAGAATATTGCTGATAATGAGATAAAGGGGCAGGATTATGTATCAGCCATTGGGCGGTTATGTAAATTACAGAGTGCATGTGGTCAAACACAGTGGTATGATCTACATAGACCGTCTGCTCTGAACTTCATTCATACACAAACGCACACTTAACCCACAATAAGCTGTAAATTGGTTTGGTCAATGGAAATGTTGGGATTAACTTGTAAGCAACAGCGTAGAAAAGGATACATACACATTGAAACCAGCCTGTGTGTGAGTTTGAGCATGTGCGTTTTTCAGGGGGAACAATGCACTGACCTCTAATTTCCATAGAGATTATAAAAGAACCCCAACACGCAGACGTCTTTCTTATTTATGTATCCCTGGTAAAACGCTAATATGTCATTTAATAAAAACTCTAGCCTCTTTTATGGCCTCTGCTCTGAAAATGGCATACCCATAATAAAAATGTCAATAACTTTGTAAATATTTAGTCTATTTGGTCAATTTGTGTATTTATTATTCTGTAGGATAAAGGGTAACCTATATAAGTTGGAAGATGTAAAATATCTGTATACATGTCACTAATTAATAAATAATTAAAGATGGAACACTTGGAACAGTTTTTTTTTTTTCAAAGTCCGCCTGGAAAAAAGAAAGTACAGTGTAGCCATCACTATAAAACATTGAGATCCAAGGCTAAAAACTCATCCATTTCAATTTCCAGGTTCTAGACAGTAACTTTGCAAAGTTTTGATTTAATTAAGTCAAGCAGAACAAATCTAGAGAGGTTTTAGTAAAAAGAGGTGAGCAGAGACTTCAAAACCAGGTTTTTTTTAATCGTGGGCAGATCTCAGCCAATCCTGGCTCGATTTTGATGATTGACACCTCATTTTAATCGTCAGAGCCTATAGAATTGAGGTATGCAGACTGGAAGCTCTTTTAGCCAATTAGACGCAGCCATGGAAAAAGTCTGTGTTTTCTCGCAAACTGACTGGCCGTCACAAATCTCAGCTGTTAACGGACTAAACCACTTCCGGGGTGAAATAACACATCCGGGTAACGTTTGGCGTCTAGCAGCGAAAAAAAACGGGATAAATAATTTCTTTTGCATGAAAAACAACAAACGTAAGTAACAAATTGTGATTGAAAAGCGAAGTTGAGATTTCTGTGGCTGGTGCTTGTTTGGACTTATCTTGGGAAAGGTTTGACTGAGGGATATGAAACACATATTGCTGTAATCTGTGTCTTCTTGGCTAGCTGTTAGCTATATCAGTTTTGTTTTTTACACGAAGCATCGATAAGGTAATCGGTAAAATAGTCCATGTGGTGGCATTTTTTTGCAAGTGATATTTACATATTTCTTTTCACGTTTCTGTGCAATGCTCTTGTTATGTTTGGAGCACGTTCAAACAGGTTTGATGGCTTTGTAGCCCAGACTCTGATGTTTACAGTGATATACAGCATTCATATATCAGTTTGGTTTTTAGATAACAATATGTGTCTGTAGTGAACAGTTGTGAGTGTTTGTGTCCATTTGGGGCACCCTCGAGTGGAAAGGGTTGACACTGTGGATGTATTCGTGCATTCTGCCCTGAGTCAAGACCCCATCACCGTCATCGCACAAGTCCTCATTCTGAAGCCTCCTCACACAACCACGGGTACAGTAGAGGCATCTGTTTCCCAGCATCGCTCAGCATGTGACTCGAGAGGTTATTTCCAGTGTGGATTTTGAGAGGAAACATCCCAGGTGCAGCTCTGTCTTTTGAAACCCGTCGCGAGCAAGTCGCTGGATTATAGTAATGCCCATACTGCGTGTGTTCTCAGAGGGAAACCCTGCCTTTATGCTTTGAGGGCTCCATCCTCCGGTGTTTCTATGGTTCTCCTCTAAGATGTTCTTTCAAACAGAAATCACTCTCCCAAGCAGCGATGAATTCTGAAGAGTTCACGGTTGTTGTCCTCAAGTGAGTATGCAGCCTCAAACCATATCTTTCTACAAGCTAAGCCCTCGCTTGCCTTGGGACTTTGCCAAATTAAAGGCATTCTGGCATCTCTTTTGAAGACCTCAGATCTCTGCGAGTGCCGCTAAGCAAACTTTGAGTGTCTGCACAGCTTCTGTGATTGTACATTTTTGTCATGCTCCTGCACACACTGCCAGACAGACCACAACTTTTTGTTTGTCTTTGAAGAAACTGTTGTCAGAGGACTTTCAAATGGCAGAACAATAGTCTGAGCGTATAACAATAGAGGGTTTTGTGTGATTATGAGATTATAAACCCCTTTGAGGCAAACCTGTGATTTGCGGTGTGTAGATAAAACGGACTTGACTTAATTTAGATTTAGTGATGCTCATTCAATTATTTTGGTGTTTTGTATCTGAATGGATGGATACATACATAAGACATATGTACAACATAAGATACGCCTTATTTAAGCTCTTATGCCGCTTTACTGATCTGACCCATCTTCTACCAGGAGTCAAAGTCGTTTTGTAGTTCCATAACCATGAAGTGTTAATTATTGATTAAAAAATATTTCTGCAGAAGAAGACGAGAAGAAAGAAAAATCTAAAGTCCTCTAACCTTGAGAGAGTATTTATTTGAACCTAAACCCTGATCCATATTTAAACCTGACCACGTTGTTCTTATCCTTAAACCTACGCCTGTTTTAACCATTAAAAGAGTGAAACCGTTTTCTAGATGACAGAGGGATGATGTCCTGCCGAAAATGTTCATATTAGAAAATCACCTTAATGTTCTACGTATTCTAATTAAAATATTTAGATTGTTTTTATTGGTTTTATTTAGTGGTTTTGGGACTTGTTGCATAACATGTAGCGCATTAAGAGTAGAGAGGGTGTGCTGGGAACCGCAAGGTTGGTGATTTGAATCCCGCCTACGTGCAAGAGGGTTAATGCACATGCAAGTAGCTTGCAACACTACTGACATCTCAGTAAGAGATTTTAAAATGAAGAAAAGACTGTATAGAAAAGAAACAAAAACAATGACAACTGTTCTGCAGCCCATTATTGGCATTTGTATAAAATCAGATTTTCCAGAGTACTTGTGATCGAGTGTTGTGAAGCATTTTATCTTCAGGACTTCACTGATTCAAGACCTTCATTGCATGGCCCCCTCCTTGCTCCCCCCCTGCAGTTTCATGTAAAAAAAAAAAAAAAAAGGCCACGGCAAAAAGAATATCTTAACAGATCTTAACTGATTAATCAGCTGAATTCCAAAAAGTACAAAGTGAAAGTGGACCTTAAATGAGATATATTCTTCTTAAGCCTGGACACACGTACATGGTAAATACCTGCAAGCAGGTAACAGAGACAAGAACACAGGTGCCATGTAGGCTGTGATTATGGTTGTAATGAACACATAAATGTGTGTGCGTGGGGTTGTGTGTGTGTGTGTGTGTGTGTGTGTGTGCGTGCGTGCGTGCGTGCGTGCGTGTGTGCGGTGTGCACCGGTGCCTGAATGCGCGTATGTGTGTGTCATTTGAGTCACAGCTTGCGGTGGAAGTCAGAATATATAATGTGTCTGTGTGTTTTTCGGAGGACCCCCCCTGTGTTGCAACATGCTCCTGCATCCATCCTATACTCCAGATGGTGTAGGTGACTCACACACTCTCACACTCGTACGTTGAAACTGCTACACAGACATATTGTAAGCAGCGGTGATGTCAATGATTAGAGATTGGTGACGGGATTTGATTAATTACTCCTGAACAAGGTGCTTTGTGCTTCGATGTTCAGCAAAATGCATAATGATCCGCATATTAAAGGCTAATGTACACAGACTTCTGCTCATAGCGAAATACTAAACACACAAACATGTGCGGAGAGCAGCAGACATTCTTAATAAGCAATTGTGTGTGCTTTTTTCAGTCTGAAACTTAGAGAAGAGAGTGTTATTGTGGAGAAAAAGCTAATCCCCATACTATCCAAGAAAAAGGAATGAGTCCAAAAAACTGGATGCCAGTTCAGATTGATTTCTTTGTATAGTGTTTTTCTGCTGTGCCAAACCGGGTTGTGGTAAACCGTAAATAGCTTTGGTGGGTAAACATGAATCCTAGCGGGGTGTCCAATCCAGCCCAACACCTCTGAACAGGTGTGCCACTATTCCTCAAAGTGTGACATCAGCTTGGAGCCTGCCTTCTACACCTATACGTACAAGGCGTTCGTCATAGAAACCAATATTGATTCATTGTTGCAATAATATATTCTTCATCATCCGCTCGACTGCCAGGAATCCGATTTCCTTTTATGACTCATCCAAACAATGTATTTGGTATTTGGTATTTTACCATGTACTAGGAATGTCAAACATTTGGAGATGAACGAGCATCAACTGTGGAAACTTTTTGTCTCAGTGTGCCTAGTGAAAGCAACGCGCTTAGATTGAAAATGTCAAGATATCCCTTTAACAAGGCAGATACGATCAAACTGTTCACTTCCTGTTCAGCCGACCAGCCATTTGGGATTTCCAAGGATTACATGAAAGGTCTACTGTGGAAAGCAAGAACTCTAATCACGTCGCTCCAAAAACTTCAACTATAATGCCTTTCTCTGATATTCCAACAATTGTGCACTCAGAAAGAAATTCTGCGCCCCGTGTTTGTTGGTGACTGAGTAAATGGGCCCCTCAAGGCCGGGCTATGAGACCATCGAGACAATAGGGTATTTTGTAACTCCCTCCAGCCATTTGAACGGCTGTTTCTAAAGCAGTGGCAGCCACTTTAGCTGGGATCCCACATGGTGCTATGGGCAGATATGGATAGACAGGGCAATTACACTGGATTTCACACAAACACACACTTACATGCACTTCGAAAGGCACTGTGATTTCAAGCACCTTGGGAGGTGACCGTGACACTCGCACACACGCCGGTCCTTTGTCTCAGCTGTGAGGCTTCCCGCTACGTCTAACATGGCAATCTATGGCATCATTAACAGCCCTAATTAACATACGTTATCCGTGAACCTCTGGTACCAAACATCCACCAATCAGTTCACCTCTCTCTCTCTCTCTCTCTCTCTCTCTCTGTATCTCTCCCTCTATGCCTGTTACTCTGGTAATTGCCTAATTATATAAGACGGCAGCATCCGACCCGCCTCCTCAGCAACACTCATTTAATCTGCAAATTCGTAAATCCTGATTCTACTTCTCCTGGTCAGAGGAGGAAAATCTGAGATTGAGTGGTACGCCCCTTAAAAAAATGTGGCTAAAGATAGTACAGTAGCTGGCAGGACCTTTCCCGGTGTGTATCTGTGGGTGGTTCAGAAGCTCCTGTGAACCCCTGCTGTTACTCTGTAAAGAACCGAGCAGCCTGCTGCCCGATAATGGATCCACTGAATAGCTGCATGATTATACCTCTTTCTGTGAAATGTTTGTCTTTTTACCCTTTTCTGCATTTTTGTGTGAATCTCTCCTCTTTGTATGTTTTGTCCATCGGACGTCTATTCTCCTTTTTTCTCTTGCTTCCCCCTATTTCTTTTGTCTGTTCTCCAGCCCTTCTTTTTTTCCATATCGACCGGTTCATTCGTCCATCAAACATCACCAGCTCTCTCTGTCTATCTTTCCATCCTGTTGCTCAATTCCTATTGGAGCATCTATCGTGCCTCGTTCCTCCCTGCTGCTCATAAAGTGTAGGCTTAATTTAAAGTTGAACAAAGCTGGATTTTGTATTTGGACATGAAGTTATAAGAGCCCACCCTCGCCTTTAACCCAAACCATGCCGTTAAATAATATTTGCTAATGTAACGAATAAGGCAAGCACAGGCAAATTATTTTGTGACGGTAATTCACAATTTGTAGATCCAAATCTATTCCATTTTACTTGACCTTCCAGTGGCTTTTGAGGAAACACTATATCCCTTGTTATGTGACCTTGTTTGTGTGTGTGAGGACGTGTGTGTGTTTTAAGAATGATTGCTGCATCAATGCCCGCTGTAACTAATACATGCTGCTACACACTGTGGTAAAACCCTCACCTCGTTCCCTCCATCCTCCTCCATCCTCCCTCCTTCCTCCCTCCTTCGGTGTCCGTAGTAACCTTCTATTGTCTCTCTGCACATATTTTAGTTTCTGCTAAAGCGTGCTCATATTAACACAACTGGAACATACAGCAACACACCTACCTACACACTACCTACTGTAAACGCCGCGCTTACACCACACACATGCTCATCCTGCCCTCTAACACACACACACACATACACTAATAATGCATGTTCTAGCATTATTATAAGTTAATGCTAATCTTACAGCGTCTTATTATTAGGTGTTAATGTATTCTGGGACACTATGAGCTGCTAATACTAAGGCTAGGGAACTATTAATGCGTAATGCTAATGCAGTAACAGTGAGAGTCCCGAGCCCGCCCGCCCATCCAGGATTATGGGAAGCTTTATAATCCCTTGTTAGCTAGCAGTTGAGGCATACATCACACCCCCAGGATAATCTGAGCCCTGCGTGACAGCTACACACCGCGCCTTGTCCTCATCTTCTCCCATAATCTACTCCTTCTTAGATAGTCTACCAACCAGCTACTTTGGTGATGATGTCCCTGATGTCCAAAGTTAACTGGAAAATCACAGTTTACACAGAGAAGTGTATATGTTGGCCGTTTTCTGCTTGCAAGAGGGGGTGAAAAGCCATTATAGGGCACAACATCCACCTGCTGGGATATTGTAAAGGTAATGTGAGTGCAGACAGACGTAGTCTGACTGAGTTGGATTGACGCCTATTGCTTCCTTTCACTTTCAGAATTGTTCCCAATTGTCTAAATCTCCTCCTAAAATAAGTGTTTGATTTAAGATACATGCCAATATAAACTGCGCCTTCCCACCAAAAACACAATTTTGACATCGCATAACACAAAGCCATCTGATATTACTTTCCAATAGAATGGTGTGTGGCGTGTGCTTCAAGCGCTCAAGCTCAACCACGCATAGACTTCATCCCAGGTGTGGTGGGGAAAACTTACCTCCTGTCTTTTTTTATCCTCCATCTTTGTTATACTCACTTAAGAAGTGACACTTTCAGCGGGTTTCCCCTTACATTTGTGTGCATGTGTTCAGCAAAGTAATACGTGTTGCATGGATCCATCTATAAATGTCACAGTTCAGGGTCATCCTGTACTGGATCCCATCAAATCATCCACAGCGTGTGTGGTGGAGCATATTGTTAACAGGTCACCGGTCTGCTGCAGTACCGTTTATCATGTGGGAATGCATGGAGACTGCCATTTATATCCAGTCAAACCAAAGTTAAACCAAGATAAATATTTGCTTCTCTGCTCTTATGACGTATGTGTGGTCAACCACTAATCTGAGTTGACCTTGCAGTATTGTGACTGCTTTTAAAAAGTTTTTTTAAAGACTGGCAGGCAAATAGATCCACAAACTATCTCGATAGCCAGACGTTCAGATAGGCAACATACGCACTCGGTAATGCCCTTTCTCTTGTGGTTATCACACTATGATAAGAAAACAGCGCATGGAAAGCTGAAAAGCAGGATAGGAGGAGGAGGAGGGGGAGGGGCCCAAAGAGAGGAGCAAACGGGAGTGGAGGGGGGGAAAGAGATGCGGTGTAGATGACAAAAAAAAGAGGTGAAAGAAGGGCGATATAGGGATGAGAGGAGGAGAAGGAGGCAAAATGGGGGGAGGGGAAGACCGGGGAGGAGTGGTGAGATAATGTACTGTAGCCTGATTAATGTCAAAGGCGCTGAGCCCTGAATACTTATGAAGCAGATGTCAATGGAGCTTTATCCCACAAGGTTACACAGAGGGAGGGGTGGGATGGGAAGGGAAAGGGAAAGGAGGGGTCACGAGTCATCAGGAGGGGATGAAGGTAAATGAACGCGAGAATGAAAAAGTGCGACAAGCAGCGAGCCACCAACTGCTCGCGGTTCCAATGCAGGCTGCTCTCGCAGATTGTGAAGCCTTGTTTGTTGCACACAGAGTGACCAAGAACAGCAGAAAGTAGTCTGGGATGTGTCATGGATCACTCAGCATTTTTGAAAAGCAAATGCAAATGCAAATGCAGAGTTCTCTCATTTATTCACTTTTTCAAGTTTTATCTTCGTTGGATGGAATGCCAAGAAGAGGGAAAGAGGATGAGATTATTCATCGAGGACATTGGACGGGTAGAGCAAGCGGTCCGGACAGCGTGCCAGTGTGTGTTTGTGGGGCTGTATTCAGAAACAAGAAATATTTGGACTGAATCAGCGAAGCCTGTTGGCCTGAATAAGCCCCCACATCTGACTCAACGGCACAAAGTGAACATCTTAATCAATGAACCAAAAGGGCAACCGTAGTGAAGCTTCAGTGCATGATGTCTTCTGCTTTTTAAAAACAAATAAAAGCAGAGCAACGCTCCTGATCCCACTGATGTTGCCCCCCCTGCCCCCCTCCTCACCCCCGGTGAAGGGACTGGACCTGCTGATCAACTGACCGGAGAGGAAGCTCAGGGAGGACAGACAGCGCTGCTCCCAGATCATTCAGAAGAAACCTTGTGTGTTAGTCAGGCGTTTTCCAGACACAGATGGTAAAAACAACTGGACATGAGTAGAGAGTGAGGGGCAGGGGGTCGGTGGATTAATCGATGGAGCTAGTTCAGGATCTGGTTTTGAGTATTGATCCGAGAATCAATTGTTTCTCCGCTCTCACTGTTGTGTGTGTTTGGCACCCTGGACATTTCAGAGGATGCAATTATTCTGCTTGTCTTACAGTAACAAGAGACCTAACCAAAACTCTCTTTGTCCGCGTGTAACAAATTCATTTTGCAACGATATTTTGTTATTTGCCATTGAAAGCTTCGCCATTTATGTGAGACAATCGGAATGGCGAAAAAACTTTTTTCATGAAGGTGGAGTAAAAGCTTTAACCACAAGGATTACAGCAAACCAACTGATCCAACCACAAAGTAGCTCACTGAGGACAAGAACTGTCACCAGATATAAAGAGTGTTGTTGGAGATTAATAAGGTGAGAACACAGGTAAAAGAAAATCCACAATAAGATGTCGCTGCATTAGAGGTTTGACTCCTTCCTGCTTCCTTGAGTCGAGCAACCAACAGGTTGAGTGACGAAGAGAAAAAGGGGTCTTACCGTCTGACCCTTAGTGAGTTTAGCTTTGCTGCTACAGGTGGGACACGGTTCCGGTTCGTTTGGTCAAACACAAAGTTTAAATACGGCTTTGCTGACATTACTATTCGTCTCTCATCTTCTTCTTCCTCTTCTTTTTCATATCTCTCCTCTACCGTCCTCTCTGCCACTCCCTTAATCTCTCTCTCTATTAGTAGTCTATTTACAGCATGTTCAGTCTGGGGTCTGCTAACACTTACAGCTCTCCAGAGCTCCATCAAGCCGCTGATAAACTCCACGCGCACATTTGCATACACACGCAGGGAGGTTTATTGCATGTGTGTGTGTGTGTATGCACGCGTGTTCAGGGCACTCATGTTTTTGTATAAGTGTCTTATGCTATGTAATGCATACTGCCTGAGTTTCGACGTGTCGGGTGTAGTGTGTATGTGAAAGTGTGTACACGTGTGTTTGTGTGCATCCATCTTGCGTGAGTTCATGCAAGTGTGTATACGTTATCAGCAGCGTCCCAGTGTGCTCGCCGAGGGCCAGTCTATTTAGTGTTCATAACAAAGCCTTTTACTGAGGCTCCAATCAGGATTAAACCCTTATCAGCAGACACAGACCACAGGACACAGCAAGCCAGTGTGTGTGTGCGCCTGTGTGTGTGCGTATGTAAGAAAGAGTGAGAAAGAGGGGTGGTGGTAGGAAATTATTTGCGTGCGTGTGTGTTGTATGTTGAGTTTCCGTCTATGTACATATCTTTTGACATCCAACTATATCTTTCAATGTGTATGTATGTATATGTTTCTTATTGTGATTTTGTGTGTGTGTGTGTGTGTGTGTGTGTGGCTCTGGGGGTGATGGTAGAAATAAAGGAGGAAAGATGAAATCAAATCAACTCAACAGACATCCCAAGGGGAAAGATCGAATTACAGTGTCAACTTTTGCAATCAATATAAACACGTAATAACTTCTGAGGATTTATTTCATAGAAAAAGAATAGTTATTTTATTTGAATGGTTTTGCTGAAGTTCAGACTCTCTAAGTTGTGCTAGACATTGAAAGTACATAAACAGAGATGGTTCATTTATAAAAAACTGAGAGCCAATAAAGTTGTGTGTGTGCGTGTGTGTGTGTGTGTGTGTGTGTGCGCGCATCTTATTGCCAATGGCTGCAGATGTCAGTAGTACAGTCATCTTTGTTCTTTTCTTGGTCAAAGCTCAAAGATCTGATGAGGTTTAGGATCCTATACGAGATGTTATATATGCCATTATTATTACGATAACACTGCATCTAATTATGCAGATTTGTCTCATTAATATGCATGAGCCCCTTCGCCGCCAGGGAGGAGCCTGCAACAGACACAACAATGAGCCTGCAAAATTAGGGTAAACTGAATGTGAAAAATCGGAGGCCAGAGAGGATTATTTACAGTCTACTTTCTGGGCCGACTGTAAAAAGAAACAAGAAATGATTTCATCTTTTTTGCTCACTGCTTCTTTTGCAACTTTTAGTTTTCATTTATCCAAATCAACCTATGTTAAAACATTTAATTGAATTTTATTCTAATTCATACATTTATTAATATAGGGTTTTAAATTACGCCTATTTTTCTTTTCTTTTACTTTTTATCAAGAAAACTACTCATTCTACTATTCTTCTTTTACGCCTAACCTCTTATTCATTTTGAAGTAATCCCCAAAGAAGACAATAACTTAAAATGAAACTTCCACCCAAGGCTGTTGCTTTAAATAGGAACATGTTTTCACTGACATTCGGCTGGTTAAATAAGCAATGGAATTTAGAAACGTCTAAAATGAAAAGCAGGACAAAGTGCCTTCTCTTTACTCTCAGCGTCCACTCTCCAAGATCTACTGACAGTATTAGGTTTGCATTCAATTGAAATAACTCACAAAAATACAAGATAAAAACATTTTAATCCTAATAATATACTGTATTCAATAGATCAACAATGAGCTGTTTTTCTGCACATAAATATATTTGTACAATAAAGGTAGAAGCCTCAGTTGGCAACAATGATGTAGATTTAATATGACACTTTCTGTCAGCAGGCTGCGCCGGATGTACAGTACAAGTACATCAAGACAGAGGGGAAAAAAGGATAAGCCATCACAGTGGATTTAGACACTGGAACAGAATTGGGCTGCCTGCTAATAATTACTACTCTATGCTAATGTCTTTTTTATGTATTGTGAAGATGCAGAGACCGGATCATATTATCACATTCAGTCATCCTATGATGGCCAAAAGTTACATTGATTGATTGATTGAATGAAGGAACACATGGATCTGCGAGAGTAAGGTTCTGCTGATATTGTGCAGGTCCTGTTGCTCCTCATAGTTTGGGACAGAGAATAGTGTTTAGAAAAACGTGTGAAGGCTCCGTATTGTGTATAACAAACACTTGCAATGTTTCTTTACTCTAGGGGGAAGGAAGAGGCCGGAAGAAAAGATTTAACTTGAATAATCTCTATGGAAAAAGGGGGCTTGCAGCATCAATATTAACAAACATGATGTATCTATTTGTTGTTCAAAAGAAAGGAATATGAAAATAAACTCAGATCTATCCTGGGGTTGTATTTAAATCACATTTAAATCACAGTTGCAACCAATAATTAACACGGAAGATGTGTTGGTGAAATGTGTGAAACAAAAGTATGAAAGAAGGGATGAATAATGCAGCAGACAACCAGCAAGTGCCAATTACTAATCCTTCTTCGGGGAACCATAATTGACAGTGACAGTCAAAGAGGTGGTTTTTTTTCCCAAACTCCCAATTTGATTATCAACTGTAAATGTACCTTAATGGATTAACTTAAAATCTTCTCAGAGGAGATAAATCCAACATAGACAACGTGAAAACCCAGATGGTTCACTCAATGACCATGTTCTCATTTCATTACTTTCCAGGTATTTTAGGGGATGTTCCAATCCTTAATGGATCAGGGTCTCCTCGTTGATGAACAAACCGACTTGAGGAATGTTCATTCTTTGAAAAATCTAACACTCAAAGTCAGAAAACTGTCTGAACTATTTAAGTGGAGAGAAGCTATCAAGTCATTGGCTCCTCGTGTGAGTATGTGTGTGTGTGTTTGTGCATTTAAGTGTGTGTGCGTGAGTCTCTGCTCATGCAGGTGTGCTTGTTTTAATGAGCATCTGTCAGTACAGACCTGATAACCATGGTAACACCCGGGGTGATTTGTTGCCCGGGTTCACAGAAGCTCTGAGGCTCTACAGCGAGGTCAACATCTGGGCCAGAAGAACAACTGTCACTTCTTGCAACACTTTCATCACTGCCGTCATTAAAGTGTAGTAACATATCTGTAACGCTGTTAGCACCAGTATTCCCATATGTAGCTCAGATAACACTCCATGTGGGAATTTATGGAAATGGATTTTTGAAGGAAGTGTATGCTTGAGGATGACAAAAATAATTGTCATTATAATAATAATGATAGTGGGGGAAATCAGCTATTTCATCAGCCATTTGAGAAACCAGAGTTGTGTATGTTTTCATGTGTGTAAATGTGGAAGTTTGTGTCTCTATTGGTCCATTACAGTGAACCATACAGGATGTCTGTCAGTTTGAAGCATCGCAGGGGACAAAGCGTGTATACGTGTGTGTGTGTGTGTGTGTGTATGTGTGTGTGTGTGTGTGTGTGTGTGTGGTGCACACAGGCGTGACTGAGTCAGAGGCAAAGGGAAGGTCATCTCACGTGCACGGCTCAGTGAAAAAGCGCCCGGCGAGCCAAGCTCCAGCAGTCTCCCAAGGACAACAAAGTGCTTATACAGGAGAAAAAAAGAAGGCTGTAGAGCTCTCTGATCACACACACACACACACACCTCATAAATGCTCACATGCATGGATAGAAACACAAAAAGCCTCTTGACTAAATGCCTCTCATAATATCTCACTCTGTCTCACTAGATAATTTATCTATCTGGACTGTGTCCCTGCAGCAACATTTACTTTGAACATTTCGTACCGTAGAAATGTATTCATGACGGTTCACAACAATCTTTCAGAGAAATTTGTTGCGTGTTTCCCTTTTCTTTGCAGAAGACATTTCGACATGTCACAGTAGGAGAAGCACAAGTGTTAATATGAAAATGAGAGATTGCTGAATCCTGTTAGGCTGCTTCAATTTCAGGGTCCCGGTACTTTGCATGCTGGCTCACTGTCACACTTCTGTGACTTACTGGGAACCTTGAACATAATAGAGACGGCATTAAAGTCGTTAGCAACACTTGTGCTCTTTCTACTGCAAAACCAAAATGATCCTATAGGAAAAATGTCTGGTGACTTGAGGATATCATCTTCAGTGTATGTTTGTCAAATGCTCCTCTACAACTGTCTCCCTCTTCCACCGTCCTTTTTCTTAATGTCTCAGTGATCAGCGGTGTTACGGCCAGCTCGCTTCGATCGTACATAAACAAAACAAGTACAAAGGAATGACTTGCAAGATTTTAATAATGTGGTCAGAATAACAGTAACTTAACAAATCCAAGTCTGGGGATCAAAACAAAGGGAAAAGTCACAATCCTGATGGGGAGAGAAAAGATGGATATGGATTGAGTCGATAAACAAAGGTAGGCTAAAGCGAGTTTTATCCTCTCTCTAATTAGGAGGCAATCAGGGAACAGAGGTGTGCAATCTCCCACGCGCTCCCTGGAAGACACGCCACCAGCAGGCGAGCAGATGAAGTGCGGGGTCGTAACAGCGGTCAGTATCACCAGCTCATCAAATTCGGCATGAACGTCCACTCAAGCTCACGGTTCAACTGATGAGACTTTGGTGGGACTGCACTAAACACTATCTCACACAGATGTCTGATAGAATGAGATGAAGTGATGACATTTTGGGACCGAGGTGGATGTAAATGCAATATAAAAGGTCGGCGGATGTAACGATTGCAAGGAGGTAATTTTCAGTTTAGATGACTAGAAATGAAGTAAATGTGTACCTTCCTATAAGCTCACCCATCACACAGGTCAGAGTCACAAACTGTTGTCAATGAATTGAATTGCATACTTAATGGTTATTGTTATTCATACAGTTTTGCTGAAACAGTTAATATGGTCTAATGGGCTAAAGTTGTTGTAGTGAATATTACAGTTATTGGCAACAAAGGTCATTATACTGCTGGCTCACAAGCCATTTTCGAAGTGACGGCAAAGCGTCACATGTTTTCCATGAAAATAAACAACGGAACGGCCAACTCTTTACAATTAAGCATAACAGCAAAAGTTATATTAACAACAACTTTCTTTTTAATTGTCTTCAACCGTTCAACCATTTTCCACTGTCTCCCAATTGCTCCTACATCTTGTTAGTTTTAAAAAACAAAATGCATCGGTAAGTTCCCCGTCGTACTGAACACACTGGCTTACAGACAGGGACACTTCCCTACTTCATACTTGTTGTTAGTGTCATATAACAACTTTCTATTTCCGTGAAGAACCTTGTTTTGTACAGTAAGTGGAGCTGTCCATCGCCTGCAACCCTCTTCATTCTCCACTCCGCCATCGGTGATTCAGCTGTTGTTTCTCATTATAAAAACCACCTTATTGTGTTTCTTATTATCCCAAGCTGCTCCAAGCAACCAGTATATACTGTTTGCATCTGTGTGTGTGTGTGTGTGTGTGTGTGTGTGTGTGTGTGTGTGTGTGTGTGTGTGTGTACAGTAGCTGCCAAATGGAGTCTTTATTTGCCTCCAACCTTCTCTCTACTCAGGTGTTTGTCTCTTCATTATAAAAAACACTACTGGCTTCTCCCCGCTCCCTTCTTCACCATCTATCTCTTTCTGTCCTCCCTTCCTCACCTTCCCTTCTACCCTCAGCCTCCTTTTTCTCGCTACAGCCCTTTCCCACTTTGGCTCTACCTTTCTCTAACTCATTATCCGACAGCTTGAAGCAACCAGTCAGCCGTATGTGAGTGAAAACTGCCACCTCGCACTGTTAGCTTGTATTATATCGAGTCTGCACTTTGCCTTAAACTTTGCCCTAAACCTTTAGCTATTTCTGTTCTTTTCAAAACAATAAAACTAATTACCCGAGCAGCAGCCAGCGTTCAACCATATGTGAATCTGTTTTGTAATTCCCACTGAATTCGTGTTTGCCTTGAAATCTTTTGTGTCAGTATAACTAATTAGTGAAAGAACTCCCCATCAGCCATGTGTGAAGCTTGTTTTGTAGCCTTGTTTGGACTGAATTGGCCACAAGCTACTGCTGTCTTCTCACTCATTAACAGATACCATTTGAAGTTGTGCAATTTGTGTACTTTAACATCAAGCATCAAGCTATGAACAATATTTGTTATTGATGACAATATCAAGTGCAAAAGGGGTCAGCAGGGATGATTTTCATTGAACTGTTTTAGGCCTCTTTAGTTGATTGTTGGGGTCTTACAGACCTCCATTTGTTTCCATCTGACCCGTGTCTCAAAGGCAAAGAAGCTCTAATCATTATTTTGCTCCCTTCTCAGCACCAAACAGACACTTTATCTATTACTGTAAATGTAAAGCGAAATATTTTCGACTTGATAGTACGTCAATGTTGTGTTTGCAGCTTGTTACTACACAAGCGGCCAAAAATAAATAAATTAGTGCAAACTGATCAATGTATTTGTGTTAAATATTTGAGATTTCTTCTTATGTTCCCTCAGGTGGCATTGCATAACATAAGCAGACATTTATTATACAATATTTTCTTTTTACTATTAGCATTACTGTTTCCATATTTTCATTTGAGGTTGGAATTTGAAACAATTATATCTCATTAATTATGCTTTTTTTACGTATGCCTTTCTTTCTTTAAACCCTCTCAATCAGTTATTTATGAAGTGCAGAAGACAACAGGTTTCTACGATTGATCTTTCTTTAATTCAGATTCGACAGTTTGTCCTTTGACAGTTTCATTACATGTCATTTAGCTGACGCTTTTATCCAAGGCGACTTACAATAAGTGCATTCCAACCATAGGGATACAAACTCCCTGTGGGTGGGGTTTAACCATGTCCTGGATGTAGACCGGACCCGATCCATTCACAGCATGGTACCTGAGCACCAATGTTTTGAACTGGATGCGGGAAGCCACTGGTAGTCAGTGAAGAGTCATTCAAGTGAAACTGTTATTCAGTTCCCTTTTAACAAAATGATATAATTTCTTAAACAAGCAATTCAGCTGACTTTTGTAAAAGTTCTCTCCACGACGATGACAATGCTATAATTCACTTCCTGTGTCCCACAGGGTCAAGCACGACTCGATCCAATCAGAAAACATGGCAATTAGACGCCTCAACTGGCACTTAATTACCACTCTGAAGAGGCTGATGGACCATTAATTAGCAGGACATTAACGGGACTGATTGTTCATTAACAGCAGAGCATATTAGAGGAGATAAGACCCGATTGTAACGGACTCCAGTGAAGGAGAGGAAGGCTGAATCTGTCTTCAATAGAATTAAATGACCTACTACATTAGTCGAGTCTGGGATAATAATATTAACAATGGCCATTAAAGGGAAAAACAATAATTGTAATGTTTGAGTGTGTCATTTATATGGCGGAGGTCAGTTTTAGTCCATGTTACTCCCTTGTAGACATGATAGACACATTATCTCAATACTTTGTAAAGTGCTATCGTTAAAAAAGAGACCTGATTATATGATCTGTTGTCACTATACTCAGGGTTGGGAGAAGGACAATTTAAAACAGTCAGTTTCTGTAAAAAAAAATAAACAGGCAAACTTAATGTGCCAATGCAACAACAATAATGCAACCTGTTTGTGCTTTAAAATCACTCGTCCATGTCTTGAAACGAGAAAGAAAAAGGCAGATCACTGCATCAACATGAGATTCAAAGTAGGATGGGGTTGTTCCAGCGCAGTGAGATTAAAGGTTTGGTTTGGGCCGTGCTGATCTATCTTGACTTGGTCTGTGTCAGTCTGCTGCAGCAGTTCCCTTGGGGAAGGAATGTTCTAGCATCTCTGATGCCTCATTTCACACTTCATTTACCATCACACTCCCAAAACACTGACTGTGCGTCTGAGGGTGTGAGTGAGTGTTCTCGGGGTCATCCTCTTTCTCCATGAACGTGCTCTTTGTCTCACTCGTTCTCTCACACCAGCCACCGTGTGTACGTACATGCCCAATCACTTAGCATGTTCGCAGACACACACACACACACACACACACACACACACACACACACACATGCTAAAAAAGTCAATAAGTACTGTTTTGTTCTACAACGCTAAGCAGCGCATACAGCAGAATGGACCAGGGCTCTTATGTGCAGTGATACGGATAAATGAAAAATCTTAACACACAAACAGACACACACACGCACACACTTTACTAAGCCTGTAACTCTTGTTTTATTTCTAAAGTCAATGCAATTACCCCTCCCCCTTCTTCCAGAGTGTATTATCCACTGTATGAATATGGCCAGGAGAAAGACCGTAAATGTTTGTGGCCGTGTGTCTCTGTGTGAGAAGAACCTCATAAAGCCTTTGCGGTGTCAATATAAACTTTCTCCACAGCTGCAGGATTCTACAGCAAGGCACTGCTTTCTATCACAAATCTTTTTTCTGATACTCCCATTTAGTTACAAATACATGGATTTATGTTACATGTAATGGTATAAAAATAAGCATTATACACTCCCAAAGGAAAAAAACATTTACAAGATCATTCAAAGTCACCCAGGATTATTATTCCAAGGGGCAGTAAATATTTACTCAACAGCATTCGGACAGCTAATTGGATTTTTTTTGGTGATAAAATATCAGGTCTGAGACACAGGTTCTAAGATACATAGACACTTGTAAGCACAGGGAGGCAATGAGTTACATCACCTGCAGCCATGTGAATGGATGGTACCAATCATTATACTCACACAAACACATCACGGTAGGTAGGTGCGAATAGATGGTGTGTCTCGTTTTGGTGAGATTGGTTCCATCTGTCGTGGAGAGGGTTTAAGGGTCACATCCCTCCTATTACATCTCTCTCTCTGTCCTATGACACTGAATAGGTCTCCGATGGATGAAGCTAATCTGAGCCACACAGATAGATAGATAGATAGATAGATAGATAGATAGATAGATAGGCTTAAAAAAATCAAGATCAAGTTCTGGTAAAAGACAATCTAGCCAGTAACAGCATTTCAACAGGCCATTACCTTGACATAAGGTTACATGTGGTTTCAGAGATACAATATGAATGTGATGGAAACCCTCAAACCGACTAAGATTAATAATGTTCTAAAGGCAACAGTCACAGCATGCAACTTCTACACAAATACACATAAACAGGTACACCTCCACTTTCTGTAGAAATAAGCGAAGGGATGACGGCAGGTGATGACACACACACACACACACACACACACACATTGTGACGGAGAGATGTACAGAATAGGACAGACTGAGCGGTATCAATCCAAGACGTAGGCAGAGTGCTGATCCTCCAGCCAGCAGAGACAGAAAAGGAGTCCAGGAGAGGAGGGAGAAGGGAGCTGACAGGAGAGGATGAGAAAGATGGAGAGGAGACTGTGAATGTGGCCCATTGAAGGACAATCATTGTCTATCAACATGAAGAATTACCTTTCTCGCTGTCCCTTATGCCCACACGTGAACGCGTGCACACACACACACACACACACACAGGGTAACAAGTTGACCTGTGAGGGAACACTGATTGAATCTTCAGTAGGATTAACAGGGATTGGGCCCAGTGTAATGCTATCTGAATGAGTTGATTAGCTATCTGATGACACTTTACTGTTTGACCTCTACAACCCAATAACAACTTGCAGCTCGTTCACTTAGGTCGCATTCCAACAGGGAAGGAGACCAAAAAACTACGGAACTCCTTGAGGCAACTTAATGAACCTTGAAACTGTGTCACCCAATGCATGATCAGCTATGGTTAAAGATCAGCTCTCCTCACACAAGCAGTGACAAAGTACAACCATGAAGGAGCTGAAGGGCGAAAAGCCTCCTCAAAATACACATGGCTGTGAATTAAGACACCCACACTCCTGAAGAAAGTATAATGGTGCTGAGGGGAAAAGGCGCAGGGGAGGATTTCGGGGGGAATGGATAAGCATGAGCATCACTGTTGGGTGGCCCAATAATACAGTAAAAAGAGGGGAAACCTTTAGAGGAATAGATTGGTATTTTGGTGAAATACACTTCTTTCTAAGTTAGATGAGAAGATTGATAATGCACAGCCAAATGTTTTAAAACCTTTTCATTTTTTACACCCTTCGTCAAAACAGTTTCCACAGATCTCCTTGAAAGACCTCAAATTCTATTGGAATCACTGTGTTGAACAAAAGGAAAACATCTTTTCCCAGCTAATAGAAATGACTTGCATGATAATAAATCTCTTATGCACCTTGTCATTTCTTTAAAACAGGTCCCTCCAAATAAGGAGACACTGATTTAGGGGTTTGTCCTGCCGCCAGCAAAAACAAGAAATAATAATATAATAATTTAGAGCCCAAAGAGATGTGATTTAAATTATTAAAAAACGGGAGTATATCAAGGTGACACCATAGAACCCAATGATACAACCATGATAATTGAAAACAACATAGTTCAATAACAAAGTATATAACATATAGTCTGCTGTTCAAACTGAAGTGAATTACAAAGTTTAAGCAACACTTGAGATCCATAAACTTAATTTAGAATGGAATATATTGCCTTTACAGGTGCATTTCCAATACCATCTGTGCTGTGATTAAAAAGAGTGGCATGTTTGAGACTCCTGTCATCTCTTGGCAGATATGTTGTTCATTCAGTTTGATTTACATTTCAACACTCCTCCCGTCTCTTACCCGGATGTGATGTGGGGAATAAGAGCACCTGTTTTCACAACCACTTACATTTGCTTCAAAAATGTGATCGTTGTGACAGGCTTGTTACAGTTGCACAGATAATGAAGAAAGCTTTTTTTCCACTTTCTTAAGAGTCCAAAAACATTTCAGTTGAAGCATTTTACATTCTCATGGATCTCAGGGATATAACTTGTAAGGAGAGGACATTTCTGTGAGTCATATGGAAGAATATTGTTCAATAAAGCTACAGATCTGATCAATGTATGTGTCTTAAGTTGATCACTGTCTTTAGCTAGTCGCTCAGCGTCAATGTCAAAGTTACTGCAGAACATCCGCCATGAAAATTGAGTTTTAACAGCCATAGGAAAGAGTTTATACGGTGAAGTCACACTGTTTTGTCTTTGTTAACTGGGAGGTTTACGACGCTACTTCTGCTGTGCCAATAGGTCAAAAACATAAACATAAGAGTTCTCCTGCTGGCTCAGCAAACACTGCAGTTGGTCCATTGATCAGATCAACAGAGCTGGGGCAGCATTTCTCTGCCTTGGCATTTGAGACTACACCTCGTTCATGTTTTTTTCACCTATTTTAACACATAAGGCGCGTCACCTGAGCAATGTATACTGGCTTATCCTTTTTGAAAGGCTTGTCCTAATGTCCACACAGTCCGAAAAGCTTCTGCTTGTACATGATGGCATCCTGATATTGGACATCATTGTCGTGGATGTGATCTTGAGCTTTGACCTCAGCAATGTGTGCTTCATTATTGGTCTGCTTGTCCACCAAATGAAACCATGGTGCAAGTAAAAGAATCAAAGTTTATTTTCTCATTCCTCCTGCCATTGATGCCGTTAATGCCAGCTGTTTTCGCCATGTGTTTACATCCATCCATTAACCCAATGACACACCTGGGTGTTAAAATATCATCTCCCTGCTGTCTTTTGTTAAATATGACATTAATGCTGCTGTTACAAGCGCCTCTTCAACTACCCTTTGCCCCTGCGCCGGTCTCAGGAGAATCAGCCTCCACCACCAGTGTCTCAGGTGGGCGGGATCTTTCTTAGTGGTGCTCATTACAAATCTCCCATTAGTCTTTGTGCCAAAGACTTTCTTTCAAGGCTTTTTTATCACTAATCATTGGCTTATTCTTCATCTACTTAAATACCTCTGAAGTTTCACTTGTGAAATGGTGATTTTTTTTTTTTTTGTGGCTGTATTCACAGAGTCAATACATCCAATGTCACAGGAGTACACAGGCCTGCATAAACTGTGTGTAATGGAAAGTGAAATAAACTGTACAGAAGCACAGAGGTGATCTCCATCATAGCCAAAGAACGGGACAGTGACAAAAAGGGTGAAATCCAGCAGGTTTGAGTTCTACTTCAAATAAAAATCCATTTCATAATGATGGTGATTAAGGGACTGAACTGTAGCCCGGAATTCCTTTCCTGTTTCATAATTCAGTCTGTATAAATATGTGGGCTCATGTTTGTAGTATATTTTATTGTGGGATGCAATAAAATACAGTACAGTAGAATTTGTAATATGTATGCATTGTTGGCATTATCATTTCTGACAAGCTAATATTTATCACTCTCCTGAGCACATGTCGACAAATCTCTCTGACTTTGCTCAGAAATGGACACCCATGTGACTTGGCTGAGTCACTGTGGGACTGAGGCAACAATTACACGCGTTGACTGTCGGGCCGAGCAGATCTCTGGCGCGTCCTGGTGGGGACAAAGTGTAAAAAGACAAGCGTACTGGGAGGATTTGGCTGCTGCGTAATGAACAGAGAACAGCAAACGTAATGAAGGTTACTCTCTATTTCCACCTACGAGGGGTTTGTAAACTCAGTGGAAGAGATGTTTATATTGATCGATACATATAATTGACATACAGATTCATAACAGTGTTGAGGAATTTTAATAGAATCATATATCAATTAAATCAAAACGTACAGATTGTGTGCTTAGGTGGTGGCACAGGGTCACAGGGCTGATGGTGACTTTGTGGGACAGGGACACCCACCTGCAAAGGATCAACAGCGTCCCATAACCAGATGACAACAGAAAGAAATTGTTTATAAAGGGAGGTATAGTTGCCCAGAAGAAGGTTCATTACGATTCTCTTGGTTTATATCATCTTCTAAAGACAGATGATATGAAATGCTGCCTCTAACACAGAAAGATACACAAACAAAGTGAGGAAGTAATCTCAACACTAAAAAGCACACGTGAGAATTACAATCTGACAGATGATAATGATCAGGTTAATATCCGGTTTTCACCTTAAGAGGGTTGAGCAGATTGTCTGCTACTGGTAGCGTCTTATTTTTAAACCTCAGCAGCTCCTTAAAGTCAAGTTGTTGTTTCTCTTTCTCTTCATATCCTGGGTTCAACACAGTAACACAGTCGTATATCAATTAGTTGATTGTTTGTCTGCCGTTGTCTTAAAATGTGCTCAATGATAAATCAGGTAACGAAATGCCATCTCCTAACAATTCCACTAGTACACTGGCTCTACTGTTGATACTGCGTTCACACATCCTTAAGTGAAACTGCCACACGTTGCAGGCACGAGCATGAGCACACTGAACTGCATTTCCATGTGGTCTGGGGATAAAATCACCATAAATGAGAAATTAAAATCAAGCATGTGAACCAGTATTGAAATTAATATTTCAGTAACCTGTATGCACAGATGACTCTTGTCAGTGGAGTGATGCTGCCACCATGTGTTTAATAGGAGGCTCTGCGTGTAGAAAGCTGGAGGCAACATGTGCAAGCATGATCTGATTGATCAAATAATAAAAAAAACTGTGACCTGAATGTGACCCGTTGTCAGGAAAAATCTTTATTTACCAGATAACCCCAACATGCAAGCACATACTGTTTTTACCGGACAAATAGGCGGTTTTAACAAAAGAGTGATTTTCTTTTGGAATTTCTTAGACAAAAACCCTTTATTTAACCGAAAACTTTTCCTTCCAGGGATTTACAAAGTAGTTCAGGTAAAACCCTTGCAGACCTGGCTTCGGGTAATCTTCTAGTTAATTAGAGCAGGATTCTTTGCCCTGGGATGTGTGTGGCTATTCTCATGCCGTTCAGACATCTTTGAGGCCAAAGTGCCTGCAGCATATCCACAGGTCTGCGCTGGCCCGCCGAGGTAAGGAACGGTCAGCATCCAGACATCTCCACACAAAAGATCTTACACACGGCAGTTCACCACAGTGGCCCCTGATAGGCTGCGCAGGCCTTGATGACCCGAGGGATGCTAGTGTTATGTGGCATATTTTCCACCAGCCGAATCAATGCCCACACTTGCAGGGGAAATGGTGAGTTAGAAGAGGGTCTTCCCAAGTGTATCATTTATTTTTCAGTGGCGGCACACTGTTGCTGCCAGCTACATAAATAAAGTATGTCCAGAGAATGCTTGAGCTCAATTGCAAAAAGATAGGAATGTCTTTATGGGTAATGTTAAACTGTAACTGTGGGGCATGGGACCCCTCCGTTCTTTGTGCACACATCACTTACTGTACCAGGCTGGAGCAGCATGCTTCAACCCGAAGCATCAAAGTCAACGATTTTGCAGGAGCTGTGCTCAAGATTACAATCAACGATGCCACAAATGTGTTTTTTCTCTCAAACAAGGGTTTAGTATCGCTCGCAGCTATCTCTGGTGCTCTGTAAACGGTCCTTGTCGCTGCATAGGAGCAAAAGCATTTTCACGAGGAAGTTGATTTTGACGTTGACACACACGCACACAAGGAGGCATTCATGCTGCCAGCCAGGGTTATAATTTCAAATTAGATTATGTAAGCGAGATGGTGGAGTTTTCTGCTGTGGGGACTCTGGGTGGTATTGAAGCCACACATACACATCGGCATAGCTCTCACGCATGTGCCTGAGTGCGTGTGTGCGTGCGTGTATGCGTGTGTGTGTGTGCGTGCGTGTGCGCGTGGGAAGATTCTAGTTTGAGGAAATTTGTGTGTAGGTCTCCGCACAACTCACATACTCATATACATGAGACAAAGTGTGCTCCTAACTATTCTTGTTGCGCTATTCTGTATTAGAAAGCATCAAAAATGTATTTTCAAGGAAGAACATTCATTTTTCAAATGAAGGCATTCCCAGCTTTAATGTGGATTTGCTGAATCCCAAAAACAAAAATTATGAGAAGTCGTGAGAACATTTTGCAGTATGTATACTGACTTATATAAGATGACAAGTTTGTCAGGCAAGAAAGGAAACAGGATGTGTATCGTAGTCATTGGCTGTGCTGAATATATTCTGCATGACCTGACCTAGAAGTGCAGCTGTATTGCTGTTGGGCTTTCATCCAGTCGAGGCAGAAGGTTTTCTGTCGGTGCTGTTAGAACTTTGAGTCATAAAAATGAGACACTGCTCATCTCTGACTTCATTATGCAAGAGCAGTTTGAGAGCAATGCCGACACAAACCAATTTGCATGTGCTACTCTAAACATCATATGCTGGCCATCAACTAAAAAAAAAGAGGAACTCACGGAGTCAGGCCACTAGTGTTGCCTGGCAACTGTCTGATTATGATCAAGTGCTTCTTTTATTGCGAAAAATAAATAGTGATGAAAAAAAGGTTATGCCTACACAAAGCAGGTAAACACTCTCCTGATGGACCACGTAATAGTGAGCAATACTTTTGATATCCTATTGTATCAATAGTGTCAAGTAAATGAGAGTATCCCATTTGCCATAAACAGTTTTTCTCTACTTATCAAGTGTATTCTCAATATATAGAAATTGATAATATCATAAACTCCCTTGATGTCTCATTGGTTTGATGGTATCTTTGCAAGTAGTGGTCCATAAAAACAGGTTGAAGTTATAGCCGGCCGTGATACTGACCCATTAGAGCTTCCCAGACGTCGCTGCAGTGATTGGCGGTTTATGTGCACATTTTCCATAAACATGCTTTTGTATTTTTGTTGGACAGAGGCGCTTGCTGTTAACAGCCAAATTGTGATTTTTAAGTTTCCCAATTAATTCACATTATGAAACAACATTTTGTTATCAGAAATGTTTAAACAAATTACCTGACAATAATTTTGCAAGATGAAGCACTTTGAATGATTAGGACGGGAAGATTCAGGACATAAAATGGATGGATCCCTTAAATCTGAAATAGAAGCAATTATGTTAAATGCAGGAGCCATTTTCTTAGACATACACTGTGCAAAATAATTAATGATTGGAGCATTGATAAGCTCTGATGTTACAGTTGCTTTTTTATAAGTGTTTAATTTCCCTTTGTATTTTAGTATCACTCCACTTCCACTGCTCTGACAGACATAGCTCCTCCAACTAAACGCACACAGTTACAGCAGTTTCCAAAAAGTGTATTGAAATTGCTGTAGCATCTTGCCCATGTCAACATGCTGCTTTTAATTATAATTTTTCAAGACACACTCTGTATTTGAGTGATGGATACCTATTGAGGTCTTTAGAAACACCCATAAAGTCTTCTCACAAAAAAAGGTAAATTGCATGGACCATTATTTTACTTTAATTGATGGGATTTAATGAATAATTTGTCTTGCATTGTTTGCATTATCCTGCATTTATCCGTTAAGAGTTTATTTCTTTGCTTCTAACAAGATTGACTGCCAAGGCATTATGCAAATACTACCTGACACTTTGACTGCTAATGTCATACTTTGCTGTTCATGCGATTAAGCCTAGTTTAAAATACTATAGTTCTGGAATTTAGGCCACATCATTCTCATTGTTGACAACGCTTCAGTAAAAGCTCTGTAATTACATGAAAACAATAATTTGTTTAAAGTTTTGTTGTCCACCGTGATGAACAGATAATTTGGATGCAGACGTAACATTTTTGGACAATGTAAAAAAGAATGGGACCAGATGAGATATGTGGCATTTCTTCCGGGTCGAGATGGTGAGGCAGGGATGGGAGGGGAGGGTGATGAAGCCTCTGCTCGCTCCGCACATCGGCAGCGCAGCTTCAGTCAGACGGACCCGACGCCGGGCAAAGGCAGCAGCACGTCCGCCCGCGAAGCGTCTCCTGCCGGCTGAACCTTCATCACATTCATGCCCTTTTCAAATGGATGTCACCAGTTGCTCCGCCGGTGGCCACGGAACAGCGGTCCTGTAGCCGCGTTCAACGTGAGAAAGCGTCTAATCCCTGGCTTGTTTTTTATTTTTTTGAGGCTTGTCTCGACGGCACAGAGAGGACCACACTCCCCCGCTCTGCCCCCCCTCTCCTCTTTCCCCTTCACCATCGCTAGCACGCTAAGCTAGCTAGCCCGCTAACTTAGCTGCGATACTTTGCACTGTATCGGCGGTCAGTTTCATTTGCCTTGGAGCTAACTTGAGTTCTCCTGCGCCACAGCGGTGAATTGAGTCGCCCTGTCACTCTAGGTAAGCAAATAATATATGTGAGAAGGGGGGGAAGGAAAAACATGTTTGTGTTTTTTTTTTTTGTATTCCAGACTCTGAAACGCGGGCTCGTTTCAGACGTTATCTGGCCGCGGCGGACCGGCGCCCTGGAAGCTTCTCGCTTCGTGTTGACAGAAGAAGAAGAAGCAGCGACGACGCGACGAGACTCGCCGTTAAACCGCACACATTTTCCAACGCGACAGCGGGCGTTCCCGTCTCGGCTCTGACGCTATTTTGTTTCAATGAAATATTGCCCGCTTTCGTTATGAATAGCAATGGACGTTCTCGTAAATACTTTCTAGCCGTCGTGTGTCCGGGTTTCGTCCTGCCTGGGTCAGGTAACGGAAAACGTTATCTCGCTACTCGCCGCAGTCCAATTCCTCCTAACGGGATCTCTTCAAATGCCTGGCCTAATGGCCGAGATACTAGTGTATAGCAAAGCAAAGCACTGCACGTTTGAAGGTGGTTATTATATTCTGCTATATAATGGCTTCCACATCCACAGTGTGTGTACTCTGGTCGACGTTTCCTCATGTATCTCTACGTGAACCTCGCTGTGCTTCAGTGTTGCACCACAGCCGGAAAAAAGGAGCCGTTCCCCGGGAACCGAACCCCCGGCCGGCTCGGTGCTTGTTGTGTGTCTCCCGTGTCCTGGTAGAGGTCAGATGATTTGGCTTCGCTTGATGCATATAACGTTACAGGAGGTAAATAACCGGTAGCCACATTGAGCTGCCTTCCCTCTGTGTTGGGCTGCAGGTTTTGAGGCCCTCCTGTGCTGTTGAAAAGCGGTTAATCACATTGCATGTAATTCAATCCCTATGAGAGTCTTTTATAGGGTTTTGGTTGAAGCATCCGGCGCGTGAAAAAGGGACTCATTGAGTGAATTAAATGGGGTGAGGATGAGCGCACGTGAGTGAGCATGCATTAACAATGCTGTAATTATCGCAAGAGATAAGAAAAAGGGATTCACTATCAATCTTGCAAGAGTCTGCAGATGAAAATCTCAGATTGTCAGGGACCCAATTAAATTAATCTATCATGTCCTTTAAAGGGAGGTAAAAGAGGAACATATATTATTTAATCACAGTGTGTGTGTGTGTGTGTCTGTGGTTGTGGCTGAACAGCATGATGTGTAGCTGTAGGGAAGCTATTACAGTCTGTAGAACTGGTCCCATGCTGCCTGCACATGAGAATACTGTATGTGCAGCTAAGCTATGTGAAAGAAGCACTGACTTGACCAACATTCTGCCAAAATAGAAGGTTTAAACCTTGAATTCTGCACTGCATGTAATTGCAAGTTCTCATCTTAGTTGATGTTGATGTTCAGGAGCTTGCCTCAGAGCCGCATGGCTAAACTCAGCCGTGGGGTAAGACTGTCCCGCATTGAAAGGAAATGATTCATGTTCCTCATTTCAAGGCCGTGCAGTCGGCATGATGTGTTTCCTGCCCTGTGCGAGTGTGTGTTGACTGTGTGTTCAGGCCTGAGCAGATGTGCCTGCTGTTGTATCCTACCCTCCCAATACATGGTGAGTGAAGGTTTGTTAGTTTTTTTGTGAATTGGGAAAGATTTGGCTAATATTTACAACATGGATTAAGCCAGCAAGTTTTCTGACAGTGGCCAAATCACCTTGGCTCTCAGTCTAACAAATGTTTGATTAAAAATACAAATGTTTGAGTACTTTGATTATTGCTGATGCAAGTATTGGATTATAGTTTTCACAATATTTCCTTTACATTCAGAGCATTTGTAATCATTTGTTGACCATATATGCAACGTGACAGTTGCGGCGGTGAAAGTCCCCGATGCCCCACTCTGTATGTCTGCATTGGTATTTGTGCGTGGATGTGCTCGTCATAGAGGCTTGCTGTTGGGCATTTATTGTCCCGAGCCGCTCTGGAAAAACGGCTCTATTGTAGCCCATGTCTCCGGAGGGAGGCAGCAGCATACGGCGATCCCGGCGCTCTGTGTGCCAGCAGGGCTTGATTTGGGATTGGGTTTCCACAGCCACCTGGAGCTCCAAGCACAGGAATGCCATTGTTACTCTATTGCCGGATCAGACACGCATGCACACACACACATACACATTAACAGACACGTGCATGCACACACCATCGACACACGGCATGCAAGAGCAAGAGGAGCTCTTATACCAGCTCGTCTGTCCCCCAAAACGTAGGTCACCTTGGCTGT
This sequence comes from Apeltes quadracus, assembly GCA_021346845.1. NCBI lineage: Eukaryota > Metazoa > Chordata > Actinopteri > Perciformes > Gasterosteidae > Apeltes > Apeltes quadracus. The sequence goes on along the minus strand of CM037936.1, from coordinate 8,121,060 downwards.
CATTGCCCTCATGAATAGACCGTGAAACATCAAGCCTCTGCCTGCAGAGCCACTGAGACCTGGTTAGCGTTTTTATGCAACAACAGCAAAACATTTGTTGGCTGAATTAATTGTTGACCATGGAGGACTAGTTTGTTGTTTAGTCATGAATCCTGATCTACATATACATACAGAGACAGGAAATGCTTGTTCAGTTGTCTTTTAATCAAAAGCCCCATCTCCCATGCAGACATCTCGCAAACATCCGCTGTAAGATGTCTGATTACTGAGTTTTGTTCACGGTTTTGTTTTTAATAATGTTGTCTGATCACAACATCAGACAGATTTGTCTCCACACATCATTTGCATCATTTGGTTTGAGAAATGTGGCAGTGCAGAAACAAATCAGATTTTCCTCTCATTGATATTAGCCATTTCGTCTGGACATTGATGCGTTTAAAGGTATTTTGGTGGTGATTTTCAGCATTCACCAGAGCGGAGATGGTTGTGAGTGACAAAATGTTGGATTACAGAGTTTGAGAAAGACATGCTATGATTTAGTTCTGCTGTCCCTATTAATTATTGTTTTAATTGAAATGGGGATGGAGAATGTGCTGAATGCTTACAGTCTTTAAGAGGAAGAAATTGCCTTTTCAACTAGAAACTGGCAGCCTTGATTTAGTGCAAGCCTTCTGCAAACTCAATCCGGATGTTGATAGCTAGTTTAGCTGGATCAGATAGCAGAGACCAAATTGGTTCAACTTCAGACAAAGTGAGAGAAGGGCGAGAATGAGATAGCCATCAACAGCATTTAGCTGTTCTGCTTCTCGGTCCTCGAGGGTTTGCTGGCTAGGCAATTCCAGTTGTGTGGTTGTTTATGTGTGTGTGTGTGAATGCCATGCATGTGTGTCCTGTGGCTTTTTCAGCAGGTCAAATTGGAGATACAGTTGCCCTGAAGTGGGTCAGCCAGTTCCACTAACGAGCCTTGCCTGCTCACCGCTCCCTCTCAGGCGGCCAACCAAAGGCCAACAGATAGGCATGTCACCAAGGCCGTGTGTTTAGTATAGGTGCATGCATTGTCCGTTGGTATTGATCGTTGGTCTGTGGGTTTATGTGCAGACTAAGTGTGATCTGTTCTGTCATTCATTAAGACACGTCCCCCTTTGTACTGCACTTTGACTTGCGAACGGCTCGGCTGGAAACTGAAATGCCTAAAAGCCGTGATGAGCAGCAAGCATAAGTTATGGCGCAGAGTGTGTGCAGACTGCATAGAGCCTCTGCAGATGATTCAGAGCCTGTCACACGGTGTGTCTCAGCTGGATGGACTCTGTTTCTGCCGCCTTAATGATAACGAAATAGGATTTAGCCCAGTACTCAGCAGTGGTTTACTTCTTCTGCATTGGTTCTCCTATGGCAAGGAAACCGCGACCTATTTCTGTACTCACTTTGCATGCTATTCCACTGCATTGTTGAATGGGGGTTACACGTAGACAGTAAGCATATTAAAATACTGAAATATTGCACAATGGGGCTGAGATCACTATTAACTACATCCTTTCAATACAAATGACAGCTGCTGCTGCTGCTCCAAACTAAGGGATTATTTGAATTTTAGACTTTTTTTCCTATTATTATTATTATTGAGGTCGTCTGGGCACAATCTAAATCTATTTTGTTCCAACCCTGGCCAGGTGTGCTTGGGTGGGAAAATGGGCCAGGTTTCAACTGGCCAGCAGCTAACACTATTCTGTATATTTAGTATTTTCACAGCATCTTCCTCTGATGTTTTGGATGCGTACCCACTCTCAATAAATGGATTTATTGGGAGAACTAAAATCTCTGATGCATGGCTTTGTATTGGAACACATCAGTATTTTGTAGAAACAAGTCTCAACCTGCTGCCGCTGCATTCTCAGCAAATGAATGATGAGTTCTGCACTATAAACCATAACATGCTTCCCGATGTTATTGAGAACAGGGTAGAAACCTTGTCAGCATTTAGAGTAACTAACACGTGTTGTGGTATGTGCAGGATTTCAGGATGTACAAGCTTTTTGTATTTATGTTGTTTTTTTTCACTTTTGTTAGGAAAGACTTAAAAGATATTGATGTGTGTAAAAGCCATTGGTATCGATGTCCCTACTTTCATTTGCGGCAACAGACCAATATCCCAATCATATTTTTTGTGTTACTTCTATACTTGCAGATGTCAATGCAACTTTGCTAGCTTGAACAAAATCCAATCGAATCTGGGATTACAATTGACTTCCTATTACATGGTTGACTTGTTGACTTCAAATAGAGATCCCGTTCTTGGACAGTACAAAGCGGGACCTTGAACAGAGTAAATTTAAAAGAGCCGCAGCAAGTCAGTCGTGTAGGATTCAGTAACCGTATACGCGTTTTTTAGCTTAGCTCCAACAATTCCCTTCTTTGTAAGGGTGCACCGATCAGGCCTCTTTATGTTGCTCACGGCATCTGTTCCACTCCGATATGACCCAACAGGAAGAGACGTAGATTCCATGGCAACAGGACCCCTACTTACCCCCTACTCCCCACCCCTTTCAGAACCCCCCATGGGAGGAAGCGGAATATGTCGAATTTCTGCTGACTGCTAGAGAAACACTTGTGTTTTACGCTCTTGGATGCAGATGTTGGCCCTCACTGCAGCCTAAAAGGGGTGTCTGGGAGCCTTCATGTGAAGCGGTTTGTGATTGTGTGTTGGCTTCTTTGTCCAGCGCGTAGGCCTGTTTAAAAAATAAAAGGATAGTGCTTTATGCTGTCAGTTAAAGGAAGGGTATTTTTTTGTGTGTGCATAGCTAAGTTGCACGCTATCGATCTCTATTGGGTTATTTGTGACCCAACCTTACAGTTTAGGGAGCAGCAGGCGACCTTTGTGCACAGGCTTTGATGTCCAGATCTGAAGCTGGTGCCTCTTCAAGTACTACCTAGTATATTATGGCTGTCACGAGTGGCGCAACCGCTTATAAAACTATCAAATATAGCTTTTACAGATCCCTGGTCACTTTATTTTGCTGCCAATCATTGATGATCCCTTTTTGGTGTTTGATTTTAGCAGCTGGTCCATATTATTTATTTATTTTGCCACCATCCCAAAAATACATATTTTTTCTGAAGAGTGTAAGCAATCTAGAATTCTAAATCAATTCTATTTTTTTTACTTTGTTAAAGTAATCGATTACTGCTCAAAAGTTAAGGAAAAAACAACTGCGTGAAACTGGAGACCATAATCCTCTCTAACATCAATTATAAAGTTATTTGAAAATGGGATTTATGAAAGTTTGTCGTTCTTTACATTTTACGAGATTACATTTGAACAGATGCCAACTTTAAAATGTACCTTGGTTGAATACTTATTTTCCCTGAACGCATCATAATGGGACTGAAATGGACCTTTGTTCTGACAGTTTAAACATGGATTGACTGTTTACAATGTAACATTATCAGAGATTACTAACTTTTGGCGTATAACGATCCCTAGTGGTAATTACACCAGTTCTCTAGTCCCTATTTGTCAGGTACTTTCTTGCTGTGAGGCATTCTGGTAATCGTTTGCACCGTAACCGCGCAGCTGCTAAATCAAGCATGCACAGCAAGGATTAATCAAGATTTACTGCTCCGGTCTGATTGCTTTCATCCTGTTTGTACCTGGATGAAAGTTATAAATCGGTCTTGGTTCACACAGTGTGTTCACGTGGAGCCCTTTTTAATACTTAAAAGGCAATGCACTGTTAAAAATTAAGATGGATCAAGATTTGATGATCCACATATGGATGAAACAAGTATTGTTTACCTAGGTTTTATTGTTATTTACAACTATTGATAACAGCTGGCCGGTGGATGATCACATTCTACATTTGTGTGTTATGATGAGCTGAACTTGGGTTCGACAGTAACAGCTGCTCAACAATTCTTGAGGTATGATAAAATACTCTGTGTATACCATCAGAGATTTTGCCATGCAAATAATATTGGACTATGTTTAGCATAGCCCAATGTTGGTACATTGTTAGTACGTGGGTGTATTTGGTCATTGTGGGCAGTGTTGCATTCAAGAAGTACGACCGTTTTCATGTGACTTGTCAGCTACATCGTTTTCTGTATTTACAAAACAAAACATGAAAACCCATCCTCCTTTGAGTTGTTATTTATCCTTGAACACTTTCTCCGTTTATCTTCCAGGAAACATCACAATGTTATTTTCACAATATGAAACTAAATATATAATAAGACAAGATGGAATAACTCAACCTTTTTAAAAGGTTGGTCATATCCAGTCCAAAAAAAGAAATAAACCTTTTAGCTGTGGAAGTCGCTTCTGTCATTTTTATAAGACGGCAACATTCGCCTTTTAACCACTGCGATGAACAACTAAGTCCAAATTCCACCGAAATAAGGAACCATAAGTGTGACTGCCCGGTCTGCGGCGTGACCGTACTCGAAAGGTCGTGTGGATCATTTAAATGTTGCAAATGTGACAGTGGAGCGAGACAGAGGAGCGCTCACGCAGGGCACAGCACAGCGCGCTGCCGTGACCGCTCTGTGCTCTGTCATTAGTCGTGTGACACGGCGAGCTACCAGCCGCGGGCTCACCCTGACCGGGGCACAGCACTCGCCTCCGGACCTCGCGCACGCACGCAGCCCATCCATCCATCCATCCATCATCCATCCCTGAGCACTTATCTCCTACCAAGCTGCTAGTTTTGAGTGTCTGTTTGCATGTGGGTGCGTGCGTGTTTGTTTGTCGGCGGGCTCTTTTGAGCGGAGTTGCTCTGGCCTGGTCACGCTGATGGCCACAACGACTCACGGCTGACTGACCGCAGAACACTGGGCCCATTGTGTTCTCCGGGTGTGTGAGCGAGGGCGTCAGATATTGCATTTCTACGAGACACAAACGTTGGGGACGCACTGCGCACATGCATCTTGGGAATGCGTGCGTGTGCCGTGTGTGCTGCAGTGCGAGCTGCTACAGGCTGTGATGTGGGTCAGTGGGGCTGCAGCTCTTCAGAGAGAGCAGCAGGATCCTGCCTCTGTACTTACAGGAGGGGGACTATTTACACAAATGCAAAGTAGAGCACGGCCAAAGGTACACTTGAGATTTGACTTGATTTAGGTTGTGCATTTCCACGTGCCCTGAAATGAGACTTTAGCTATTTTGGTCATTGTAGACGTGTGCTTAGCCAAATGTATTCAAAATACAACAACTCGTAGTGTTGTATTTTGTAGTGGAGCCAGTCTTATTTGAATGGTCCACAGCCACAGTGATATCATTTTGAAGTGATTATGACCTCAGATGGAAGCTACATAATAGGATAATGAGGATACAGTGGGGGAAAAGGACAGGAGGTTTACGAGATGAGCAACCGCACTGTTTGATGTCTGCGTCAATCGTATCGCTTTATTTTAACACCCAGGCAGTGATTCATTGAAAAATATTTACCCTGTTTTTTGTTTAGTGCCACGCGGAAAGTTAAAGTTCAATGCAGTGTGCGGCTCATCCAGCGAAATACCAGCTTCTGTTGTAGAGAAAACCAGTTAATCCCACAAAATGCCACTACACCAGAGGAGGAGCGGACGTCCATGCTGCTCTCTTGGATTGAGAAGATTGCCGGCAGCGTGTGAGGACGCAGCTGGTGGCGTGCGCACTCTTTAAGTTAGACCCTCTTTAGCTGCTGTGCTGTGTGTGTTTCTAGTGAAACATAATGTTTGAGCACTGTGCAGTTAGGAGAGGGATTTAAATGCAATCCTTTGCATTTGAGTGAACCGCTGAAATGTGGAGAGGCTTAGAGTGTAGCGTGATGTGTAGCTGCAGAGGACTGTGACTCGACACACACACACCTCATTGAATCAAGGTAGAGATTTATCATTGGATGGAGGTCATGATAGTATTGATTGGTTCTATCTTATCATACATTGTTAAATAGGTGCAGAACATGAACGTAGATGGGCTCTAAAAGCGTTAAAGGCGCCGGTTTCAGCACGGAGGGACCGCGGGGGAGACGGAACAACTGATAAATCCCAAGCCTCAAGCCTCACGGAAATAGATGGGGAAACTTTTTTGCTAAATCTGTTCGCTGTGTGTCTGGTGTGCGCCGCCACCACCTGCTGCTCGGTTCCTTGAGCTCTCTACTGTACTCTCTGTAAACAGGAAGCTGATCCCCCTGTGAGACTCCTTTCGTACGTTCTTTTCTGTCCCTCAGTCTCTTTTTTTTTCCCCCTGTGCTCACCCCCTCTGAGTACATTACGACATATCTAGAAAGTCCCATTACGTCTTTGTCATGGAAAGCAAAACAGGCCGTAGTGTGAGACATGACGGCATGTCACAGGGGGTTTAGCCAGTTGCTTCTAACCTATGTTCTCCCTCTTCTATTCTTGGAATTCCTGTTTTTGCCCCATATGGCTTCCCCTAAAAAGCTTTCACAAAAAGGTGACCTATGCCCAGAGTTCCCTGTGAAACTGTTTTTGGCACCATTCGCTGCCTCTCCGCTTGTCCCTATCTAGCACGGATAGGGTGTCTGGTTGCGTGTGCGTGAGGTGCTGCCGGCCCCCGGTTCTTCCTTTCCCACAGTGCCGGAGACACGAGGTGTTTGGCCCCGCAGGAGGTTTAAGGGAGGCCTGGAAGGAGGCGCAGTTGGCACAGGATTAGCACAGCACTGTTTGTTGTTGCTGAGATCCAAAGATGTCATCTTTGGTACTCCCTCTGTTGCAACATACGCTTTCAAACGGAGTCACATACCACATGGAAAAGGCCTGGCTGCAAAGCAAAGAAACACACACACACACACACACACACACGTCGTGCTCTTCATGCAAGTAGCCATCTCACCCGGTTTCTGCTGCCTTCTGTGGAGCTGTGTGGAACATCTGAGGTTAAATGCCGGCTGGTTGTTGTGTTTACGCTAAGCTTGAGGAAGTGAATGACTGACTTGACTGTCGCTTAGTTTTAGCGCTGCCCACATTACCTTCTAAATTGTCTAGAACAAAGTTTGTTACAGAGCTTCTGAACCTTGTTCTGGCTCCAGTCCTTTTTTTGAAGCCTCTGGGGCTTTAGTTTGCAGGGTGTTATGTGGGATGCAGACGTGCAGTAGGCTAATGATGTGTGTGTGTGTGTGTGTGTTAAGTGATTTCTGCTTGCTGAGACAGAACTTGTGCTTGCTTGCAAAGAGTTCAACCGTACTCCACCCATAAGCTCCTCCTCACCTCTGCGTTTCATAGGCCGCGTCAGCCACTGATTTACAGCCAGAATGACATCACCGCAGACTGGATGGAAAGACGTCTGCGTGGGGGAAAAGGCAGGCCTTTGTGGATTAATAACTGGGAGTGCAGGAAAGAGATAGAGGCGAGGGAACGGTGGGATGATGACGACCCAACGATTTGGCTTTTCTTCTGCTTCCTCTGGGTTGGTTCTTAGCTGCTCACTGCTGGACTAAATGAATTAATGCAACGTGCAACTAGAGACGCAGAGAATTTTCGATGTACTCGCTCGAATTTTTCATCCAACAAATGATGTCTTTACCAATATGTCAGTTATGCATTTTTTTATTATATACTTCTGGACAGTTTGACATTTTGTAACATGTTCACATTTTAACGGCATCCTGACCTAACGAATAAATGCAAGAATGTGGAGCCCTCTCATCTGGTCGATATACCTTTACTAAAGTCAGTATTGGCACAAAGTCCGACGGATTGAATCCGCCTGTTGGTGCACAGTATGCGGGTAAAAATGGTGACTGCCCCATAATGTCTATGCTGTTATAATGTAAGCTTGGAAAGTGCTGCAGCAACACCAATACAGTTGAGCTGCTACGTAGGGCCTCCGCTCCCTGGGTGCTTGTGTCAGTGCTCTGCCGGCTTAAATGGTGTCATTTTTCCGCTGGCACGGCTCACTGTTTGGACAGGGCCATCTCTGCTCACTTGCTGTGCGTAACTAATCTGACTAACCGTCTCTCTGTTTGCACCTCGGGATGCTGCTAGGTGGGTTGTTTTGCTGGGTGAGATCAGGGCTGTCTTACGGCAGCGGTAAATCACATCTCCTCTTTGCGTTTTTTCAGCACTGAGGCCAGGTTTTACTGTTATTAAGTGAACGGTTAATACCCGGGGGGGGAGGGGGGGGGGGGGCAGCTGAATCAGCGGCATATGTTGGAGGACCTCCCAACGTTGCTGCACTGCTGGAGAACAGCCCATTACATCACACAAACGCCTCTCCTCCATGTTTCAAAATACACATTTTACAGTTTGTTGTCATGCTTGCAATCAACACCGGTATTGTCTCATTGTGTTTCATTGTCCGTCTCTTTGTTTTTTTTTACGGTTGCTGTCCCCTCAATGACTACAGCAAGAGACCGGAAGGAGGGGGAGAGAAAGGGGTTTGCTTTGGTTTTGTATGTGTGGGTCTCTAGGCTTATTCTGTGATTGTCAGGGGATCCTGAAAAGTATTTATAGAGGCTCTCACTTGTCCTGCTTCCAATTTGCAGGATGGATTGCATTCCACTCTTTGTGGAGGTGTGTGTAAGAGAAAGTGAGATTTAAAAAGGATGGAAAGAGGCGGTTTTGTGACGTAAGACCGAGGCAGGGAAAGGGAGACAAGTAGGGGGCAGAGGTTGAACGGGGAGGAGAAGGACACCTTTTTGGTGGCCAGGTCCCTTCACATACTGAAGCATACCTGCAGTGCAGCACGGCCTCCTGACTCACTAACACCAGGAGTGTGTGGTCTAGCAGGGAGGGATTGAAATATCAGCTTTTCATACACAAACACGCTACATGATGGTGCCAATGATGACTTGGCTTTGAAGTAGGGCCAAGGACCAGATTGAAGGACACAAACACGCGCATTCGCCCACATTCAGTCACTCTCATCTTCATTCTCTGCGGATTTTTTAAAAATAGCAGATTAATCCAGTGAGATGAGCAGTTCTGGAATCCGTCAGTTGTCCGTCCTTCTATCCCTCTGGCCCTTCATCCCCCTCTCTTCTTTCTCGTTTTATCCTGCTCCACAGCTGGCAGAGAGTGTCTGGTTGTGTTTGACCTTTGGGTGGGTGAGGAAGGAGGAAGGATGATGTGGATTTATAACACAACTCAGAGATACAAAGCCCAGCTGACAATTTGTAAAGGATTGACGTCTTTCCAGAGTCTTGTATTCAGAGTAGACTGATAGAAATGTATCATTTCTATGAATGTCAGGAAGTGTTGGTGTAACTGGAACCATGGCCCCTGACATGGTGACTCATGCATGTCACTGTTGTGCGTTAACAGACAGGATGTGTTTTACGGGTGAGTGACAGCCTGTTACGGGTTCTTCCGGTGGTTGCAAAAAAATCCCAAATCAATACACTCTTTTTAAAAAGATGAATGAAAAGGAAGACGAAGGTTCTTTTGATTATTTCCTGACTGTGATTCTTTGTTTCCTAGATGGTACAATATGTTTTTGCTGAACTCCTCAGCATGCTCTTATTCCGTGTCTGTTTCTCTCTTGTTCAAGGAGCATGTTTGAGTGACGGGACAAAGGACTGTGGGATCGCGCTCGCCCCGCCCCCTGGGCTGGTGGAGCAACCTGCACATCTGACCAGAGGCTCCCACAGTCACTTGGACAGGTAGGAGTTTATCAACGGCTTCAGCCCAACTTCACAATGCACATCTGTAAATAAGGACCAAAAATAACTACATACAGAGAAGCCAGAGAAACTGAAAATACAATTGGTATGAACCCACAGATATGAGTGCAGTGAATCATTCAAAAGTAAAATACAACGTCCTGTTCATGAGTTCAAGCGCTCATTGTTAGCAATTATTTATGAATAACTATCTGGATCCTTAATTCCGCAGTTGTTGTCTAATTATGCTGGGGATTAATTCTTTAAGCCAAATTATTTACCGAGTCCCTTTTTAAAACCATTTCTGTTAAACTATTAAGACCCAAAAGTTCACTGCATGGGCGACTTGGTATATCTACTAAGATGTCGTATGGTACCCATAGTGATAGTTAACTGTCTAATTGGCGATGTTGATCTAATTGGCAAGGCTCATGGAGTAGTGAGGGTGTGCTGGGAACTATAAGGTTGGTGGTTCGAATCCTGGCTGCCCCATTCTGCAATGTCGAAGTGTCCTTGAGCCAGATGCCTAACCCCTAATTAATCCCCGGGCAAAATGTGTAAGCCATGGGTTAAAAAATGCAATGTAAGTCGCTTTCAGGTGGTGGCCGTGGGGCCGTGCTGATCAAGCATTTTTCTTGTGTTCTGTGAGTGGATACGTAGGTTTGAATGTTGTCTAAAGTTTTAGACACCGTTCATTCCGTTTGACTGCTCCGGGAAAGTTCTACTGGAGTTCAAGTTTTTCTAATTGGAAAAATTCCCTGCAGATTTTGGTCCAAGCTAAGTTTTTTTTTAAAACCCAACTATGTGCCGCAGAGCAAAACGTATTGTCAGCAAAATATTTGAATATTTATTCACACGTGTGGCCGTTGACATTCACAACCCGCATTTAGTTTTACATTTGAGCAGTGAAAACACAGCCACAGAATAGTGTGGATGCATTGAACACATTCCTGTTCAGAAAGTACAAGCGCACTAGAGCAATACAGTATCATCAAAACATCCTCCTTTTTTATGTTCAGAAAACCTACGCAGACTGTGGAAGTGGTCGGTAGTCAGGGAAACCCAGTTGTGATGCCGCAGCCTTGTAAATCCTGCCTCCTTGTCATGTAGCAGTGGTAGTAGCAGCGTAGAGAGTGTGTGTGTATTAAGCCCGAATAACACACAGTCTGTGATGGTGTGATGATATTGTATTTGACTTTGTCAATCAGTGTCATTAAATCCTGCACGGTGTGATGTGAGATGAGGTTAGGGGGTTTTCTTTCTCTACATGTGCTGCTGCGTGTCGGGGGTTTTCTGCCCCTGTAAAGCCGGCCGGCTGCGCGCTCTCCAACCGTCGACCGAGCGGCCCCTGTGACATTAACCTATATTGATTTTGGCCCAGAATACCCGAGTGATTGGAGATTGAATGGTTTAATTCCACTTTGCGCCCGTGCCAAGCTTTGCATCGATAATCTTTTTCAGCTGGGACTTTTACACAGTTTCTGCTGTGCGCTTCATTTTTTGCTTGAATTACACAACAATTTCAAAAAATCTCCCCCCCCCCCGCCCCCCTTAAACCAATGATTGCTTTCGATGCCATTACTTTCTATAAGCATCTTTAGAAAATATGGTATTTCAACCCATAATTACCGTTTAACATGAACTAAATTTTCCTTCTAAATAAGAAATCCCATAAATATTATAACATAAATTATTCAATATGTGCTTTTTGACAAAACTATTTATAAATGCCGGTAATGACTCGCATAAAACACAAGGTTTCTCCACTAGTTGTTTAATCGCGGTGGTGAGCCATGCAGCTCCTGACTTGTCCTGTGATCAATTTGTGTTTTAAACAATGGCCCCATTCATGGAATAGCACTGTGAAATGCTTACTCTTCTGTTTTCATGAGGTGTTACTCCTTTCCCGTAAAACACTGTGGCAAACCCTGTAATAAAATGCATGCGTATATAAATGTGAATATGTATATTTAAATATGTGTGCGTTTATTAAATCTACAGCACACAATACATTTTCTGAATATAATCTCAGTCTCATGTGCTGTGTCTACGGACAGCAGGTTTTTCTCTCTGTCCTCTGCTGGCTCTCCTTCCTCTGGGAACAGTTGTGTTTTGCACTCAAGGTTGTGACCTGAAAATGAACCCTGTGCACCGCGTCGACTCCACAACGGCCAATGGAGACTTCAGGCCACCTTGTCGGGTTTCACCTCCCCAATATTATCCTGTTTCTCGTTTTGCTCTAATTGGGAAGCATTAGAAACGGTTCTGATCACGGCCGGTCCCATCTGCGTTGTCTAGGAAACTGTTGAGCCTATCAAGTCCACATGACCCAACAAGACCGCTATTTGAATCCACTTGAATAATCGCACCATCTCTGCTCTTCTGTTCTGTCATTGTAGATCCTCCCTTGTTTATGACAGGGATTCAATGGTTTCCGTATGAAATGGGCAGCACAGACGATGAGCAAAAGACCCGCTTGTAGTTTGTTACATGACTTGGCAGCACATGGAACCTTCTCTCATATTGACCATCTTCCTCCCTCCCCCTTGATTTTCTTTTTAAACGTATGAACATGAAATCCCGAGAAGGGAGGCTCCACCACTCCCAGTCATAAAACTGTGCAGCGAGTGATTCCCTCACTCCAGAGTCTTCGTGAGTAGTTGTGAGAAACTCTGGTTGTGCAATCTCTAAAGAGGGATTAAGCCTGTGGAGAAGAGGAGGGGAAACACAGAGAAGGATGTGAGGGAGGGAGGAGGGGGGGTTGTATTCTCATAGGGAAGTAGTGATGGCAACCGCTCTTGAAAAAAGAGACGACATCACTAGGAGACGAACATGGGAATGGGGCTAGGGTGGCTGGGAGAGAAATGTCCAGGATGCAGATATAAAAGAAAGATGGAGGGAGTGCGATCTGTTAGGGGATTAACGAGAGCGCAGAGACGGAGGGATGTGTGTGTGTGTGTGTGTGTGTGTCTGTGTCTATTTAATGCCGTAGGGAGCCGGGCTGTTTAAAAGAGACTTCAAAGAGAACGGCCCCAACATAAACTGAACTGACGCTCAGTCACATGCCCACAAGGCCCACGGCTGCACCGAGCAGACCCGAGGTGTCCTCTGCCCTGCCTGATTAGAAATACAGAGACAGGCATGGCTGAGAGAACGGCGTTGGGGGAAAGAAAAGAGTGTCATGTTGATGAATCTTCTGCCGCGCAAAGCGTCCGCTGTCCACTTCTTTTGCGTCCGCTGTGGTCAAATGGCATTCAGGGAAACCAGTTGACGTCTCGGCCGGCACACAGCACTGAGAAGATACATGTGTGCCTTTCCACGATGGAGCGCATTCGGTATCGCGTACCAAGTGCGCTGCTATGTGTTCGGCATCTGCGCCACAGCTCTGCCCGTCAGCAGGGTAATGTGAAAAGGATCCACGTGTCTGCTGTGATGTCATACAGGTTGTGTCATGTTGCTGCTCGGGGGTCACGGGAGGCCGTTGCAATGGACCGGTGGTCAGAGAGACGGAAAGGGGCGCTGGATTTCAGGCTTCCGACTGATACTGGAATGTGAGGAATTCTGAGTGAGCTGCACAGTGTGACAAGCAATTTGACAAATTGTTTGAGGATATCAAGGAGAATCTGTGAATAAACTTACTGTTTACTTTACAAGAAAATACCAGAACATGTTTCACAATTAGCACATTTGTTTGGTTTCAGGTTATGTGTCACATGACAATCCTAACTTTTATTACCAAAAGTTTCTTATAGTTTTAAGTATAACAAGTCCGCTAGAGTAGCCTGGATAAACAATTATACTGTGCCTTTAATGTTCTGTATCTGGTCAAACTATGACATTTAGGACGTTTTAATTTTCTTTGGCTAAAACAGCCCAAAAAGTCTGGAGAAAAGATCCACTTACGAGAACAGACAAATGTTCACTCTTGTTTTTTGCTGTGGACGGGACTTTGTGCTGCCAGAATCCTATTCGAATTTAGAAAGGCTTCATCCTCCTGGGCCGCTACGCTAATCTACGCTAGCTATGCACTCTTATTTTTCCCTCCCAGGTGCACGAAAGAAATCCCCCGTAGCCAAACTCATTTTCTCCCTTCTGCTTGTGCCGCTGCAACCGGAGGATCACTGAGGCAGAGAACGAGCCAAGGAGAGGAGAGAAGGAAAGGAGAGCACAGGAATTTGAATGTGCCTGTGTCTGTCTCTCACTGCCTGCCAAGGAAAAGCAATTACTATCACATCTCTTCTCACTGTGTGTGTGTGTGTGTGTGTGTGTGTGTGTGTGTGTGTGTGTGTGTGTGTGTGTGTGTGTGTGTGTGTGTGTGTGTGTGTGTGTGTGTGTGTGTGTGTGCGTGTGCGTGTGCGCACGTGCTGTGTGTCGGACTGCATTTTGGCTTCCAAAAATACTGTATACATTTGCTTGATACTTGATAGCAGCTAAGGTTTTACATAGATACCATGAGACCTCGTATTCAAAACACAAATGTCAATGTTCTCTGTGCTCATGGGGGACGGACCATTTGCACAAGCTACAGATAAGTGCTTAGAGTCAGACGGACAGACCGGCAGGGAAGACAAATGGAGGCGTGGGAGAGCTACTTTAGGGTACAAATGTGTGAGGGATGCCGGTTCAGGGGGGTGAGGAGGAATTCAGCGCTGTCTCTTCTGTAGAACTTTGGCTTGTAATTCGTCTTCTCCCCTGACTTTAGTAAAAGCCTTAACGTTTCTCTCCTCCTCCTCCTCTTCTGTCTCATTGCTCCATTAGGATGCGGAGGTTCGCTTACTGTAAGGTGGTTTTGGCCACTTCTCTAGTGTGGGTCATGCTGGATATGTTCATTCTACTCTACTTCAGCGAGTGCAACAAGTGTGACAACAGGAAAGAGAGAGGACTACCAGGGAGACAAGGTGAGTCAATATTGCCTCAAATATAAACGTGTGATCATATAGACACACTCTCACACTACGAATGTGTGCGCGTTTGTCTGCCCCAGATACCCTGACACGGCCGCGGGACGGGCCCGGTGAAGGCGGAAAGCCTGTGGTGATCCCGAAGGACAACCAGGAGATGAAGGAGATGTTTAAGATCAACCAGTTTAACCTCATGGCCTCGGAGATGATTGCACTCAATCGCTCTCTGCCTGACGTCCGCCTGGAAGGGTGAGCCGCTTTCCTGCAGCTAATCAGCTGTCCAGTTTTGTAACGTGCTCCTAATCCTATGTTTCCCCAGCCGTTATCTAGGTGGGAAAGGGGCGGCCTTCCCACCCCCCCCAAAGAAAGTTAAGTCTGTAAAATGAGGGGAAACACTGTACTCCATTCAGTCAGACAAACGGAGGCAAAAAGGCTGTGATTGGTAAAACGTCCTGGCTAAATGTGGGGAGATTGTTGGCACATCAAACACAGCCGTCAAATGATGAAGAGTTGTAAGCACAGCAGGAAGAGTCGCCAGCTCAACATGTTCCACCCGGTGGAATTCTGCCTCCAAGATGATCAAAAGTGTGTAGTTTTATGTTTTTTATTTTTGCTTCACTGGTACTAGCTATGTGCAATTCGCAGCTCTGTTTCCCCCTTAATGAGGAGTTTAGTCTCACTTAAGTGTCTGTCAGTGCCTGTGTTCAGTCATCCGACAGGTATCCCACATGCCGCTTGGCCTCCCCCGGGCCCTTTACGGGCCTCGGTACTAGTGGAACATTCATAGATCACTAACGGAGGGGGACGGAAAGACTGAGTGACAGGCACACGACTGACGGGCAGGGGCACATGCGCACTACACAGACGGGAAAGAAAAAGGACATTGATCCGTGAAATGGGTTTTAGTCATGAGCGAGAGTTGATTACTAGGTGTGTTTTCACTCAGCCTTCTCTCCGTCTATCAGCTTTTCCAATTAGGAGATAACACTGAGTCAATATCGAGCAAGGCAATGTGTCTCTGTGTGTGTGTGTGGATATCGCATATGTTTGTGTTTATTTTGGTGTGTGTGTGTGGGTGAGGGGGGGGGGGCGAGGGAACTGTGAATTAATTCATTATTGCCAAGCAAGTCACCATTAGTTTGAAATTGAAATTGTTGGGTGCTGGTTTGTTTTCCTTATTGTCAGCAGTGCAGTCATTGAGTCAAAACCAGACATTTGTGTGTGTGTGTGTGTGTGTGTGTGTGTGTGTGTGTGGGGGGGGGGGGGTTGAATGTCTTTAGGCGGATCTACAGTATCCGTAAACACTTTCTATGACCACCACTTTCAGACACCTAAAAATGCTCTCCTTTTTTATATTCCAACTAGAATTGTTATAAGAATGCAGATAGTTTAGGAGTAGGTTCATGTACGTGTGTGTTGGCCTTGGTTTAATGTTGTGAGTGAGGCAGTTAAATCAGAACCATCCTGCCCGCCCATCCCCATAATCCAGCCATTACGCTGCTTCGCTGTTGCCAAAAGTAGCTGTTTGGGTACACAGGGCTCAACCACTCCTAATTAAATTCCACATCACATGACATGATTCTCTCACGCCATCATGTGTCGGCACACGGTTTGGAGGACGCTGATGTTTGGTTTTCCATCAGCTGCACAGAGAAGACTTTAGTATGAACAGTGTTACGTCTTAGTTATTCTGTTTTGTGTTTGTGAAAAGTGCAAAATACTGAACTGGCATCCTCCCCTCCTTGCACAGCAGTAACACACATCCCAGTGTGCGTCATTTAAATTGCTCCCAGGGCCGGTGAATGTTCTCGACCTGCTCTCTCACACGTCGCCGTTGCATTCTCCCCAGTCAGAATCAGCTGCAAAGAGACGGCGCTTTCCAGGGCTCTGGATTGAGGACAAGGAAGGAAGGAGAAAGTTATGAAAAGAGATCAGATTTCTTTTGACGGTTGAATCTGTCAGAGGAAGGAAGCTGCGAGCTGGCTTCAGTTATTTCCTTTCCACGAATAGATGAAACGGTTTGAGCAGCTCACTGAGCGCCTTTTAGACCGAAACACTTTCACTGTGAGACGGTTAAAGGTCAGAGAGCTTTCAGCCACGTGTAATCGCAGGCCGCAGCGTCTCCTGGCCTAAAGGAGGGTGTCCATATTTCTCCCTTCACTCACACTTGTTCTCAGGCAAAAGTGACGCGTGCTTAATGTTTTTTCTTGGAGAGTAACAGTCATCATTTGCAATTGGATTAGTCTAGATTTTCTACCATCTGTTGTGCAAGTCAATCCATCTGTGCCATTTGAATTGTGTCCAATGGATGGAGCATACTTTTAAAGCCGCTGGTCAGATGACAGTGAAAGATTTGTGAGCCTTAAAGAGGTTGAAAGGCACACACTTTTACTTCAGTACAGTGAACACGGCAACAAAACGCCTAGAATGTTGTCATTCCCTTTTTTTGGACCCCGCTAATGGAACGATTCTTTCTTGTGTCGTTAAAACTAGTTTTGTTGGCCAAAATACAAAGTGTTCCTAAGCCGCAATATGGATCCAATCTTCCACAGTGAAAACTGTGGGGGACAATTTAAATATGTCTGCCTCTTAGCATCTGCCTGCTCTGTCAGACATTTCCATCCGTGTGTGTTCTCAATAAGAGAGACGAGCGTGCTCTGAACTGCTTTGACAAGGGCTCCCACTCTAACTAGCATCACTGATCAACACCATTTCTCCTCTGTCTCCGCCTCAATTTGGGAATATACACTTGACTGCACGCTCATTATTCACCCACAGTTTTCGGTTTTGGGAGCAGATAAGGATGCTACTTAATCCTTGTTTACGTCTCACTTAAATTACAGCTCGCTGTAGCAGTTTTTCCTAATCAGACTCATCTGGATTGTGAGGTCTCTTTCTATGTTCAAAGCCTACAACCACACTTATGACACATGTCGTTGCCTTTTAATGCATTTCTTGGAAGGGAGTTTGTTGTTTTGGAATTTGGTTTCTCTCCATTTACATAGCATCCGTCTAGTCATTCTACATAGGCCTTTCTTTTTTTAGAATGACGTGGGTTTTTTTTTTTTCTGATTGCTTTGTTTTCTCTCTGTAGGTGCAAGAACAAATTGTACCCCGATAATCTTCCCCGTACCAGCGTGGTGATTGTATTTCACAATGAGGCTTGGAGCACACTGCTGCGAACGGTCCACTCCGTCATCGACCGATCACCTCACACACTGCTGGAAGAGATTGTCCTGGTGGACGATGCCAGCGAGAGAGGTACACACACACACACACACACACACGTTGCAGATTATTCCATACCCGCTTGTGCCTCTTGTTTGAGGCTTAGCCCTTTTTTCTTTGCGTTACTGTATGATTTTGGTGTGTACTTGTGTGTAAGAGTGAGAGAGTCTGCGCTGTCTGCTGCTGTCCAACAGCCAGTCAGCATATATGGCCTGTGTGTGTGCCGCTCCACCCTGTCAATGTTGCTAATCCCTGTTTGGCGGAGATTAGGTATTTAATTCGCCAGGCGTAGGGATTACACTCTGTTATTACCCTCAATCCCCCCCATCCGCCACCACACTGCACCATTTCACCCCGTGGGACCTCAGGTTAGCGTGGTGTGTGTGTGGGAGGGGTGCATGCTGCTCGGGACGCTCTCTGCAGGTAGAAGGGATGTCGGCAGGCATTCATACGAGCAAAGACAAAAAGCGCTTAATCACCCTTAATCTCGGATGATAGTTTGGAGGGGGGTTTGTAAACCTTCTTTTGTATGTATTTCTGTGCATCTGTGTTTGTTGTTTTTTTTCTCTCATGAACGTGCTGATTTGTATGGTTAAGATTTCCTGAAGCGGCCGTTGGAGCAGTATGTCCGAAGGCTGGAAGTCCCTGTCAGAGTGGTGAGGATGGAGCAGCGGTCTGGACTTATCCGTGCTCGCCTCAAGGGAGCGTCCATCTCGACTGGCCAGGTGTGTGTGTGTGTGTGTGTGTGTGTGTGTGTGTGTGTGTGTGTGTGTGTGTGTGTGTGTGTGTGTGTGTGAGCACGCGTGCACTCATGTGACATCCAACACCGATGGACCTTCTCACCATATGGTGTGTGCGCCGTCAGGTTCGTCTCATGTTTTCTGTCCTTGTTTCTAGGTGATAACCTTTCTGGATGCTCATTGTGAATGCACCACAGGCTGGCTGGAGCCTCTGCTCGCCCGCATTAAGCAAGACAAGTAAGACAAACAAACACAATGCAAACACACACACACCTGTCAGGAACACCTATGGCCCGCTTAAGTTAAATATCAAAATCAATGAAGTGTTGTTGAGCCTGCAGGGAACTTGCCTGTGTTTATTCTGCGCTTGATTTAGTATTCTTTGTTTACTGCTCCCTGCAAAGTACTCAAGTACTCAAGTACACACACACACACACACACACACACACACACACACACACACACACACACACACACACACAAACAGACACGCATAGGGTTTAAGAGGGTGCGATGGCTAATGGCAAGGCTCGGAGGGGCCCCCGAGGTTGAGAAGAGAAGGAGGCTGATGAACGTTTGTGTTTGCTGAAGGAGAACGGTGGTGTGCCCCATCATCGACGTGATCAGCGACGATACGTTCGAGTACATGGCAGGATCCGACATGACGTACGGGGGCTTCAACTGGAAGCTCAACTTCCGCTGGTACCCCGTTCCCCAGAGAGAGATGGACCGCCGCAAAGGAGACCGCACGCTGCCTGTCAGGTGGGTGGTCCGCATTTGCCTTTTTTCTTGTTATATAATGCATAACGCTTGTGCAGCTGACCCTTCCCTGTTCTGTTTGCGGATTGAGCGTAACGATAATTTGCCTAAAGGACGAAATTGAATCATTATGATCATTCACAGTAATTCCTTCTGTCAGTTGCATAGAATAACTTATAGCTTGCGAGTTGTAGCGTTGCTGATGGGCATTTACAATTGATGTGTGCAGAGCAATCGTGCTTTGCCATTTGATTTGATTTACCACAGTTAATTATTGCAACATGCCCAAAAGGAATAAATAACCCAAGAATAAATAGAAGTCAACTGTGAAGTTTAAGACGAGATGTTTACATAAGACACGTTCAGTGGTCCTTTTATCATTTCTCATGGCTCAAACTCATTTGATTTTTAATCCTCTTTTTATATGCTATTATTATTATTCAATGTAACAGTTATAATATTACTATGTAACACTTATGTTGCAGCAGAATCAAATAAATCAAACACAGTGCCAATTCGCAATGGGCCTACTTAACTGGCCTGCGCAAAGTACCTGGATGGGCTATTAACCAATAGCCTGATGGGCACCACCATATGTTTGTGTATATATATCACTTATGTTTCCCTGTTTTCGGTTGGTTTTCACAGTTGTGCCAAGAAACAAAACTGTGTTTGAAAGTAAAAGTACTCTAATAATTATGTAAAGATTTAACGACAAGTTAAATGAAGTCAGAATGAAGTATGGCTAACAGGTTTCAGTTGAGAAACAGCTTCGATAAAGAGTACGAGCTTTGCTGGAGGGGCGATCTGTAGAATCAATCCGTGAGGAGCACCATTGATGTGAATTTGGTATTCCAGTACTGCTACTGTCTTTGTTAGGCGTAGACGCGCACTGTTAGATGAAGCCTTAATTAGAATCTAGGTTTAACGATAAAGATTCATCTGTTTGCTGAATAATTTACAGAGCTTTCATATGTTTACAGTTAAAAGAAAAGCGTGAGTTCCTGAATATTTTTCCTGAGTATTTGAACTTTACGGGGCGCTGGTCTCATTCGCTGAATATTTGCATTGAGTTTTGGATTTGTGAACGAACTCCTTCGAGAGTTTAAACCATCATTTCCAAATTCGGGCAGATTTATAGCAGGGCTGGTAACCCAGTGGTAATGCATTTTGGTAACAAAGCATAAGAATCCTTCTCATCTTTTTGCTGCTGGTGGTGGGGAGGCGAAGGCCCGTTCAACGCTGCTTGCAGCTTTAAATAATACTGTAATTACTCCTTTTGGTTTCCTGGCTGTGATGGTTAAAAAACATCTGTTGTTCAGCAAGCTGGTGTGTGTGTTGCTCATTACTTCCCGTGTGGACACGCATTGTATGTTGTATCTGTGTTTGTATCTGTTTCGTTTGTTGGTAAGTGAAACAAAAAGCAGCAGTAGTGAAAATAAGATCCACAGTGGAGGAAAATGTTCTGTGAGGGGGAGAAACGGGGCCACAGCCTAGAGGCCGTTAAACACTTAACATGCAGAGAACAGATCTGTGGGCAAATAAAACAGAGAAGGAAATAGCAGAACTGGGTGGGAGTAACGAAACATCAAACTCTGATGGGATCTCTAAATACCATGTGACCTTTTTGAAAGCAGTTCTCCAGTGACTCAAGTGCCGCTAACCCTCCCCGCTCTTAATTCACCCTGCTGTTCGTCGCTCTGCAGGACTCCCACCATGGCAGGCGGCTTGTTCTCCATAGACAGAGATTATTTCCAGGAGATCGGCACATATGACGCCGGCATGGACATCTGGGGAGGAGAGAACCTGGAGATTTCTTTCAGAGTGAGTGATCAGAACAACCGCCTCGTTAACCGGACTGATATTTTGTCAGTTTTTTTTTCTTCTGCGCATCATACTGTGCTATGTGTGTGTGTTGATGCCACATCTGTCGCGTGTCACAGATCTGGCAATGCGGTGGGACGCTAGAGATCGTGACGTGCTCCCACGTGGGCCACGTGTTCAGGAAGGCCACACCCTACACCTTCCCCGGGGGGACGGGACAGATCATCAACAAAAACAACCGACGCCTGGCCGAAGTCTGGATGGATGACTTCAAAAACTTTTTCTACATCATCTCCCCTGGTGAGTTGGTGTGTGTGTGTGTGTGTGTTTTTGCACATATATGCAAGTGTCCTTATATTTGCTCATGTGTGGAGTTTAAGCTCTGTGGCCGGCGAGATGTGGTAAATGTGATAATGCAGTGGTGACTCGGTAGTGCAGGATGGGGGGTAGCGAGTAGCTTCACGCTGAGAAGCGTCTACTGACTGGCACATACACACACAATCACACGCTTTCATTAATTGGCAAAGGGGAGACAACCAATTTTCAAGCACAAGTCATGCACCATGTTCGTCAATACAAGATGAAACTAAGTTTGACACTTACTCAAACACTGAATTACTCCATTTGTGTTTAGACGGCTGCTCTAAAGATGAGAACTTTAACGCTTCATTCAGGAACTGCAATTAAAGCTTCAAATAAAAAAAAATGAAACAAATGATACCCTTTTGTTTCCAGCTGCTGGACTGATTGTGGTCGAGCTGCTCCTGTATTACACCCACTTATGTCCACTTGCTCATTTTCCCCACGAGTAGTAGTGTTTTCATTCATCCTCAATGTTGCCAATAATTGATCAAGAAAAGTACTTAAAACTCGCAACTCTTGTCTGGCAGCTTCAAATCCCGTTTGGCCTCCTTCCTCTTTACTAGTGACACACGTTGAACAATGCTTACATGGAGAACTGAATTCAGAAGCCTCTCTGCAAATACTGGACAGTTTGAATGTGGCCTCGCACCGCCATTATACACCTTCATGTCAATGTCGTGTATTTGTGTCCAGGTGTGACCAAAGTGGACTACGGTGACATCACATCTCGCTCGGCTCTGAGGCAAAAGCTTCAATGTCAACCCTTCAGTTGGTACTTGGAGAACGTGTACCCTGACTCTCAGATCCCCAGACACTACTACTCCCTGGGAGAGGTACACTCACTCACACACTCGGCTCAGAGAGACGGATGGACATGGATGCCCCTGTGTTTCACTGCCTTTCGGATAAAACCCCTGCAGACACAATTACATTTCTTTTTTGTGTATTCCGCTCAGATCCGCAACGTGGAGACCAACCAGTGCCTGGACAACATGGCCCGCAAGGAGAATGAGAAAGTCGGCATTTTCAACTGCCACGGCATGGGAGGCAACCAGGTATCCTAGCAGGGGAAATTATCAAATGCAGAAACTACACTGGCAATAGAGCCCATTTTAAATGCTGCTTTATGGGGTACTTGGCCAGTTGCTGGAGCCATCCCACCCTAATTAATCAAAGAAATGGGTCTATTCCCTGACAGGGCTGGGTTTCAGTCAGTGTTGGTAGGGCTGCAAGATCATGACCAACATCATAAACACAATTATTTATTATTTAACCTTCAATATACGTTTCAAACCTCCTTTGGGGATCATTAAAGAATCCTCCTAACAGCAAATATGAAAAGAAAGAAATGTAGATGTGATTTGAGATCCGTAATCTGTTTGTGTCACCTCCAGGTGTTCTCTTACACGGCCAATAAGGAGATCAGGACGGATGACTTGTGTCTCGACGTGTCCAAGCTAAACGGACCCGTCATGATGCTGAAGTGCCATCACCTCAAAGGCAACCAGCTCTGGGATTACGACCCGGTGGTGAGTCGCAGAAATGGTGGAAATGTACATGTTAGTGCGTATGTGAGGACATAAAGAAGCGTCTTTATTACTGGTATAATAAATATAAACCTATTAACATAGAGAAAGGGTTGTCATGCCTGCCTTGAAACCTGAAAGGTCAGTTATTTCAGAGGCTCATCATTTGTTTTGTTTTTAATTTAAAACCGTACAACAAAAAATCAATAATATTTTTGATGAAAACAATAAAGCAGAGAAAACTCATTTTCACTTCAGATTTATTTGCCCTCAAAATAAAGGCACTCACATCAGTTTACAGTAAACAAGGTCCTCTTGGGATAAGCACAGCTTAGAAAATATAACCAATAATAAATATGCAGTAAAGATAAATATAAGGTGCCAAATATGCACCAAACTAAGCCAGAAATATAATGAGCCTCAAAATCTGCAGACGTTTTGGAAAAACCGTTCAGAAATAAAATGTACATAAATATGAATAAGTGAATTATTTACATTCCCAGTAACTCCCCCTCTCCTCCCCCGTTTCTCTCCCCGAGCGCAGAAGCTGAGCCTGATCCACGTCAACAGCAACCAGTGTCTGGACAAGGCCAGCGAGGAGGACAGCCAGGTGCCCAGCGTCAAAGACTGCACACACACACGCTCCCAACAGTGGCTACTGCGCAACGTCACACTACCAGAGGTCTTCTGACCACACTCTGCACACTCACCTAGCACACACACACACACACACACACAGACACACAGCGACCCAGAGGGAGCAACCGGAGGAGCACGGAGAGAAAAGACTTCCTACGTGGGGATTTGAGAGGAGAGGAGGAGGCCGGATTGGACGATGAGGGGCCCGAAAGGGAGGAGCGTGTCGGAGCGTCCTCGGAGCGAGAAGAGAGGAAAGACTTTCCCTCGGAGACGATGGCTGTTGTTTATTTTTGTTTTGTTGTTTTTTTAAGAGAGATTTTACCTCGGATCGCTGGCCGTGAATACGAGACTGTCCAGTGGAGTCGAGGTTTGCACTCAACGCTTCCATGGACGAAAGAGTCCACCCTCCATTCATCACTTAACGTTTACTGACCGCCGTGTGTGTGTGTGTGTGTGGAGATGATTGTAAGCTTTGAGAACGGGGATACATTTCTTTTTTTTTTTTTTTTATTTAATTTTGTGATGGATTTAAAAAATATTAACTCGAATGAAGAAGCGTGCATGTGTGAGTGTGAGTGTGTGTGTGTCAGAGTCCCTCCTACTGCCTTGCAGTGTATGTCTCCCTCTGGTGTTTGTCCCTGGCACCTCATTCTAAAGACTGAGGAGTTTCCATCGGACTGCACATAAAATAACGAGAGGCTCGAACGCGCGAACCCGACATCTGCCATCCGCAGAGATGTAGAGATAGAAATATGATGTTTGTGATATCTTGAGATTTTTATGTTGACTTTTTACATGGCTGTGTCTGCTTCCAGTGTGAGAGTGCCACAGAGCAGTAACCCTAGTCTGCCTGTCCAGTCTCTGTTGTCTTTAAAGATGTTTAACATGGAGCTAATACGCACACGCACACACAGAGGTCTGCATATGTAACTGATACTCACTGCCTGATGTAGTGTTAAACTATAGGAGCCTCTCATAAGGCACCAGATATTTCCACACACATCCTGTATACAAATAGAAATAAGGCTTCACTGGATACCTTCATTTTGTCATATCTTCTCAATGACCTCTTGAAAAATACACTCCAAGGGCTTCTTTCCTCCAGTGGAGTGTGTGTGTGTGCGTGTGTGCGTGCGCTCGGCACTAATCCCCAGTCCAATAGCTCCCTGTTTACCAGGACAAACCGATGAGAGATTCCTGGCTATTGGACACACAGTGGACTAGCGTAGACTGACGTCAGATCAGTGGGCCCCTGCGTCTGTTTGGACAAAAGAGCATAAAAGCTGCTCCTTTTTTTTTTTTTTCTCTCTTCCAACAGAAGTGTCTCTGCTCTCCGGAGCACATATCCATGGGCGGGGAGGAAGCCCGGCAGGCCGTTGTGACAATGCCCGAGACGTTGCATCATGTGATGTTGGAGACTTAATCAGGGATGGAATGCTAGTCTGCAGAGAGCGCAGGTGAAGATATGAACCATGGATTTACAAAGGGCGGACATCAGGAGACATATCTTAACCCATCCCCACATATCGGCCTGTGCCAGCTCACCTGCAGTATTCCAGCAGACATATCGAGTGAGCCAGACAGCTGAAGGGTTGCGTCAGCGTTTCGTTTTCATTTCAACCTTTTTGTTAGTTTTTTTGTATCACGGTTGATTTCATGAAAGGTTTTAACCATTTGGGCTACCTCCAGTGGGGGAGGGGTTTACACACAGGACACTGCTTGATCTTTGTTGTGGACACGATGCGGAGAGGAGCCCGTTTTTGGGATTGAGTGAAAGATATATGGATATTTTGGAGGTTTGAAGTTAACTTGACATGTCCAGGCTTTCACACGGAGCTGATTCAAACGTAGACAATAAAGGTGGAAACGTTTACAGAACAATGTGAGGAAAAGTGTTATTTTCTGCCTGTTTGTCTGTACCCACATAATACAATAATACACAAACCGTCTCTACATGTTTTTTATTTTTAAACAAACGAAAGGTGTGTTGCCATCGGGTGTTTCTCAGCAAGACGCTCTGTGTTTCCTTGAGGCCTGACAAACGTCGTCAATGCATTTCCTGCTCATAAATCATTCTGAAATTGTCTTTTGTGTCTCTGTGTGGGCGATACAGCTTCCTTTTGTTCCCATGATCACAACATCTCAGGAACACCTGAAGGGAATCTCCTTGAATTTGGCGTGGACCTCAATGGGGACTAAAATATGTACTGGTGATGGTCTGATGGTGAAATTTTCCTTTTGAATTATGATTTAGATGATTAGCAAAGATTCAGACATTTTTTGTATTTGTTCTGAGAATGTTAGATTTTGGGATGTTTATCGTTGAAGATTTCAATTAATTCTATCCCAAGTTCGTGCCGGGGAAATGTATGCCAGGGTCCCTCATTTGAGAAGCCGAATGTCAAAAGGTCAATCTTTCAGTTTGTCTCCTTCCTGCTCGCTGCTGGAAACTGTCTGCTTGTGTATATCAGACACGAAGCGTCTCACTGTGGTCTGTGAGCTGCAGACTTCAGACAAACTATCCGGAGTCTTTGATCTGAAGAAATGGGTCAGAGCCCAATCCGACTGCAGCCCTGCAGGGAAACTAGGAAAAGACGGATTTGGGGACACATATCCGCGTCTATCTAATTTAGTTTAATTTTAATCATCGTTGTTTGTAAAGCCAGCATCTTATAATACAACCATCAACTGCACTGAATCCCTTTTTTCAACTGAGCGGTATGTTGAATTTTTGCCGGTTCTATTGAAAGTCTCAGAGCAAATAATTCATTAAGTTTTGATAACTGCAGATAATAACTTACTGTTATTATCTGCAGTTATTACTACTATTGGTAGGTGATTGTGTACCAATGAGGAGTGCGATAGTTTTGTAAGAATAGGAAGGTGTTTTAACCGATAAATAATAATTTTTCAGGAATTTATTTTTTTCCAGAACGTTGTTGCTGTTATGTTACCTCGGAAGGATGAATTGAGGAAATTCATTTAGACCAGGGGTGTCAAACTCATTCCTGGTCTGGGGGCCTGCATACAACTTAATCGCATCTCAAGTGGGCCAGACCAGTAAACTCATTCTAAAATGACATAGAACTAACAATAAGTCCACTTTCTTCTTTGTATTAGTGCAGAGAAGAAGTAAATTATAAAAATCTTTATATGCACTGAATTGTCCTTTTAATAAATATATTATCAACAACCTAAGAGTTTTTAAGAAAAGTAATGTGCAATTTCAACAACATTTTCACCCAGTTTAACATTTATTTAAGCATAAAAACTGATCACAGTGATTGTGATTCATCTCCATGAACATGTAGGAAGAGGTCCATTTTTCTTGAAAAATCCGACACTGTCCACTTTTCTCTTTTTTGACAAAGACATTTCACTGAAGAGGGTGCCAGGGTCAACAGAAAATGCGGGTAAAGCGATAGACAGTGAAACAGCGCCACTTAGCGGACAATATAGGAACTGCATATTTTATAGAAGTGTATTCTTATTTTTTTTCAGTAATACAGATTTATCCCGCGGGCCAGACTGAACCACCTGGCGGGCCGTTTCCGGCCCGCGGGCCGTACGTTTGACACCCCTGATTTAGACAAACCGATACGCTAAAGTTGTGCTTCTAGAAGCCTTTTGTGTGTGAACCAGCATTCTCGTCCCTGCGAAGCTTTGACTGGGGTCATTTTCTGGTCCATTTCTTGTCTTCCTAGGAATTCAATTATCTTCTGTAGTTTCAACAGTAGAACATTAAATGTAATGGAGCTAAAAAGACGAGTCGACCCACCTGTCCAAGGCCCTGCTGACACCTCAGCAATCTGTAGACTCTCATAGACTTTGGGGTGTGATCACACTTTATGAACCGTTACCAGCAGCAGAACGCTGAGCAATGTGTTAAAAGTGTCCTGTATTTCAGCAGCAGTAAAGGTCCTCACGTATAGTATAACTCATATTGTACTTCGACCTGTTTATGATACTATAGTGTCATTTCCTTTAGGACTTCTTACAACTTTTTGTTAAGTTAATGACTCACTACCTTGTTATGGCCTACTATACTGTCCTTGTTCCCCCCATAGTGGATGCATTTTAATACTATTTTAGATACAGTAAAGGAGGGAGGAGTTTTGATAACTTTTACACCTTTACTGTCATAACTTTTGATGATAAACCTTTGCTGTCTTATCAATGTGTAGTACAAGGACCGCAGAGATGATCATTGAAAGCCAGCCTGCACTCGCGCCAGGACTCACTGAAAACATCAAAGAAGCGTCCATTCTGAGACAGAACGTTATTTCACTCTCCTGCATCATGAGCCCTTACGAACATTGCAATAAGATGCATCTTTTGACTTTTTTTTCAACACTACTTTTTATGGATTTGCGGACTTAAATGCTTAGTTATGTTTTTTTTAATCTATGTATAGATTATGCTCACAGCTGCAGTTAGTCCTATATAGAAAAGGTTTCTCAATGTGTCTCAAACATCCTTCTCCATCATTAATGTGATATATATATATATATATATATATATATATATATATATATATGTATATATATATATATATATATATATATATATATATATATGTATATATATATATATATATATATATATGTATATATATATATATATATATATATATATATGTATATATATATATATATATATATATATGTATATATATATATATATATATATATATATATATATATATATATATATATATATATATATATATATACACACACACACACACACACACACACACACACACACACACACACACACACTAAAACTACCCAACTATATATAGTGTAGAATGAGCAATAAGAATCCCCATAAAACCTAGTAGTGATTCTGGTAATTATATGTATATATAACAAAAAAAAAACAGTAATTTAAACATGCCAACCGTAAACAATAAACAATTGTTTCAATACAGAACTCATCATAGCTTCTTTAGACAGTGAACAAAGTAGCCACGTTTGATCAATTTGTTGCACAAATACACTATTCATCTGTACCGCTCGGTTATTAACAATTCCAGTGATAAACAACTTCACACTGTTTAGAAAGTGCTTTGACTGTAGTGAAGAGAGCGGGAGGAGAACATATTCAGACATTCGACAGAACAGATATACAGTGTGCAAGTTAACTCGGATGAAAGCGCGTGATGAGGTGAAACACTCAGCGAGGCCTCAGTCAGGTAACTGAGCGTAAACATGCTTCGAAACGTTAGTTGCATGTGGACATTTGGGGGGGGGGGAGGGGGGGGGGGGTGGTCCCTTTCCATTCCCTAAAGTAAAGTTTATGTTAAACTTTACTGCTTGTCTTGAACCAGGCCTTTTCTATCCCAACCCTTAAATTTAAACGCTACTCGAGCCTCCGTACGGGAGACACGAATGATGCATAGCCGCACACCGTGACCTAAAGCCACGGAGTGCAGGCTGTCTTTATAGTATGTGCTGTTGTGGCCTCTCTTTTTCATGGCCCGGTTGTTTTCCTTGTTTGATCTCCTCTTGCCGTTTCTGAA
This sequence comes from Apeltes quadracus, assembly GCA_021346845.1. Taxonomy (NCBI): domain Eukaryota; kingdom Metazoa; phylum Chordata; class Actinopteri; order Perciformes; family Gasterosteidae; genus Apeltes; species Apeltes quadracus. Next base: position 8,091,963 of record CM037936.1, on the reverse strand, counting down.
TGTGTATTTTATTCATTTTATATATATATATATATAAATAAATAAATCTCCACACATTATGTGTACAGTTCACCCCAAACCATACAGTAAACGGCAAAACTCGAGATGGGGGCGGGATGAACGCTCGCTCTGGAATGAGAGGGGCTGGTGCCGAGCTGCTCCGACAAACTGCCCCGGGTATCGCACAGCATCATGGGGGGACCAGCCGCTCCGCCGCCGTCTCTTCCGTCGGGGCGGACCTCTGTAGGGCCGGCGGGTGGCGCAAGGCGGGGCTTCGGGGATGGGATCACTTCCTCGTGAGGAAACAGCCAATAAGAAGCCAGGGGACGTTCCACAAGGACCCACCCGTCCTGCTCTCACTCGCCACCCTTCTTCAGGACAGTGGGGGTGGAGTCGTTGACGGTCCTAAGGGTGGCCAGGCGAGAATGCGTCAGTACGTTTGCCTCAACACTACATCAGCTCTGTGGTGGCGGGTGAGCTTTGGGCCGTACCGGATTTGGTTGAGGGGCCAGGTGGAGTGCACGGGGGTCGGCGCTGCGGAGCTGGGGCTCATCAGCATCGCACTGTAGATGTTGGCTGCAACTACCAGGATGCAGAGGAGGATGGGCCCGATGATGGCACCCTCCAGACCTAGATAGTATGCTCCGCCCGCCACGGCCAGGCCCGTCAGATACGGGTGTCCACCCCTGAGACAAACACAGGAAAACAGATGAACATTAAGAACGTGCCCAATAGAAAGCCTAAAAGCACACAAAACCTTTTCAGACTTGAATATTGAAGAAGTTAACGTTTCTATTTTACCATTCAATGTAGACATTAAGTCATCGCTTTCTGGCAGCTAAAGATTATTGGATTTAATTGTGTGAATAGACCATCACAGGTAAATGTGTCCCTAAACTTTACAAACCATCAAAAGGGATTATTGTCACATGAATGCAGGCCATAAATGCAAAGCATGTGACACTAAATCAACACGGCGATGTAATATAATGTAACATTTTTTTATAGTTTGTGTTCTCATGAATTTGTGTTTCCCTTTCTTGACACCTGATCATAACCTAACGAACCAATATTAAAGCCTGACCATGGAGCGCTGCAGGAAACACGATTCAAGAGGGAAGCAGACCGAGCGGCCAATAACAGCCGTCATGGGCATTATGAGGACTGACACACTGTTAATAGTTTTAAGCAACAGAACGGTTTCCTGTAGAAGCCCCATTAAGGAACCAACCAGCCAGTTTTGTTTTTAACTCCGTCCATTAAATAGCTCCATGTTTTGAGGGGAAACCCAAATATCAAAAACCCCCAAGCTGGTAGTAACGGTCATCCGTACACACCCGGAGATGTCAGAGTAGATCGCCGTATCTACAAAGTACGTTGGGAGCAGGTGGCAGGTCAGCAGCAGCAGGGCCTTGACCCCTTCGCCCTGCACCAACCACAGGTCACACACCGCCGGCACGGCTGCCCAGTAGGTTCCCAGGAACGGCACCGCGCCCAAGATGGAGGCCAGGGCTTCAAAAAAAAAAAAAAAAAAGAGCACAACATGGCTCAGCAGGTAGCGGTGCGGGTTAAGCAACGACACTCTGTTCTGCGAAGACGCCGACTCACCAGAAGGAATGAAGACTATGCTGATGCCAAACATGGTGTGAGTGAGCCACGTGTAGAAGCCGTAGAAACCAGCCATTTTCAGAGATGCGTCGAACACTCCTCTTCAAACACGGCACAAACACACACGGTCAAAAACAATGTCCTCTAGGTCGGACACTTAGGACGCCTAAATAGCTTGTGTGCGTGTGATGACCTGATGGCTTCTTCCACAGACTGGCCGATGATATTCGAGGAGGGTCCCGGCTGGGAGAGAGGCGTCAAGCTGATCACCCACTTAACAGGTTTGTAATACTCACCACTGGAGCTCAACAGGTAGAAGAGGGTGGTGAGGAAAATCACCTGCGTATGAAAACAACCAACAACGCCTCCATTAAGAGGTCACCAGCTTAATAAAAACATCTTGGCTGCGTTAGCCCCGATTGTGAATTGATGGTTTAGCGTTGCGTACCAGACTCAGGACAAAGTTGAGCAGAGCCGTGCCGCTGTGGAACAAGACGGTGAGGAGAGTCGTTGTGGTGGAGATGAGCAGGCCGACATTTCTACTCATTACCACCCATAAGGACTCCACGATCTTAAAATGAACAACAGGGCAACAGTAACCGTGTCATCCACACTAGACGGCCACTTGAGATCTTAAAATAGGGCAATGATCTGTAGACCAATCAGATTCTTGAACACGTAATATTTGATGCAAAGCACAAACCCTGTAACAGCCCCCAGCCTTTATGCAAATGATTTTAGGCCAACAGATCCACGACGGCAAAATCCATTCAAATCCTCACGCAGAAGATGGCGTCAAACACGCAAATACTTACAGACAGCAGAGTCTCAATATTCTCCTGCAGAAAGGAAGCGATGTCCTTCCAGTCGAGGATTTCGCCCAGCCAGCTGTTTCCCCTCTGCACCATCATCCTCTGGCCGCGCAGCCGTCCAGGGTGGGTCGTGTTCTGGGAGATGCAGGAAATCTTTTAGCTCTGATCATTTTTACACGGACATAAAAAAGAGGTTAGCTGGACTTGACGGACCTTCACAAACCAGGAGTGGTATAATCGGTCCCAGAGCTCCAAAACCTGTTTCTCGATCACAGCGGTGTTGTTCACCTTGTCCCCCAACATCTTTTGGAGCTGCACAAGAGGAGAACGATTCTTTTTTTTTTCCTAGATATGAATGGAAAATATACAGTACAATAAATCATTCATTTTACCTTTTGCGTTATCCACTCTCTGCCGTGTTGATGGACGTTCGTAGCAGCTGAATTGAGAGCCTTCTGCACCACACGAGCCTCTGGGAGCCAACTAGAGGAAGGGGAAGAATTTGCAGGAGAAATGACCAACGCAAAAGCAAAAGACAAGACAAAAAAAAAAAAAAAAATGACGTACTTGGCCCATTCCGGATGGTTCGACACGGTCTCGTTGATGAGGTTACTGGTTACGTCGATGATGTGAACACTTTCGTGGTGGACCTGGGAGGACAGAAGTCTCTGCTGTCGTCAGTGTGCCTCTGAAATGCAGTGAAGTCGTTCAAAAAGAACCAAAACGCAGTGGTACCATGGCGGTGAGCAGCAGAGCCATGAGCAGGGTCCCCGTGACCAGGAGGAAGATGATGAAGATGCTGATGATTTTATCCAGCGATCGCTCCAACCACACGATCATCTACGCACAGAGAAGAAGATATGAAAAAAAAGGAAAGGGGGAGGCTGGAGGGGATAGGAGGGGGAGTAGATAAAGTGAGCAGACGTGTAAGAGGAGACACCGGTGTCCGTCCCCGGGGAGGAAGCCACTTTGGATCTAAAAGCTGCCGCCTTGAGCCCTGAGAGAGCTGAAGAGCATGCACACATCCTTGCACTAATAGTTGAAAACATGCAAGAGAAAAAAAGAAACTACCGGCCGTGTGGACATTCAGCTTAAAAGACATTCAGTTAAAGTAGCTTTTACTTTAGAACTTGTCTGTTTAGTCTTCCAAAGTGGATTCTAGAATAAAGTGATGGTTGTCGTAGGTGGCCATTGACAAAGAATGAGGCTTTACTTTACAAATGTCACTCGGCAGGGGTCATTGATCCAGCAGTAGTACAGTAAAAAAAAAATAAAAAATGGAAACTCCACACCAGAGAGGACTTTGATTATAAAATTGCTAATTGAGGCACACAACCACGTCATTTAGTACGGCATGTCCAACGAATCACCTTTAACCAATTTTCTTACATCCAGATACGTTTATTTAAGATACTCAGGCATCCATCTTTGAAGGCCTCATCCGTAATAAATCTGCATTGCTGAACAATTCTAGTCCGAGCCATCAGAGCTTCTAATGCACATTGGGTTCATGTCCAAACACCCGCCATGATGACCATGCCATGAGTCAAGATGTGAACCTTTAAAGAATAAAGGCAAACAATAAATAATAACAGCCCACCTCTCAATGATTACATTGCCTACACAGGGAACCATTAACATACTACACTTTCAGTGTCATATGTCCAGTGCTAAAAAAATAAATGAAAGAATTTCTCTTAAAAAAGAGGAGCATCTAATGTGCTACCAAATACAAACAGTTCCTGTATCATATAGTAGTACAACAGAGAAAGGAAAACGCCCACGTTATTTTTTAAATTTTGTGCTACTTCATATTGACAAACTGTCAATATGACAGTTTGTATGATTGTGTTGTCCATCCAATCTCTCCTCCATAAAAGGTCAAAAAGTGATCTAATCGCTCCGGTCCAGTCCACATACATTAGGAGTCAGAAGCGCTGGCCTCCCCTGACGCTCCGCCCGGCTTCGTCTCCATCAGTCACCTCTCCATGCAGCCCACTCACACTCAAGCAGAAGCTCCCGGTTAGACGGCAGCAGGGACGCTACGGACGAGGCCGAGGGACCAAAGGGTCCCCCGTCCCCGGCCGCAGCTTCCTGGCAGATAAAAGCATGACTCGGAAAGCAGGGGGAGAAGACGTGTGGACAGGATGAAAGGGGTGATGATAGTGGATGGGTAAGCGCCAGTCCAAGCAGTCCACGCCGTCACACACATACACACATACACACACTCCTCACACAGGAAGGTCTCCTGAGCCTTCCTGCCGCTTTCCCTCACGCACGCTCTCGCTCTCTCTTTCGGCACTCTGCTGCTCCGAATCATTACCTGCTTGTTAAGCCAATGCCAGAGCTTGGGGAGGAGACAAAGAGACATGGGGAAGGTTATTTTTGGAAAGCCCTGTGCAGCAGTCATCACATGTACCCCTGTACCCGCCTCATTGGTTACAGGCCGGGGGAGGGGGAGGGGGGGGAGAGGATCAGGCCCAAAGCCTTAAGTTGAACGTGGCAGGCGGGATTTGACTACAAGGTTTGAATGTGGACTGGCACAGTGGGATGCAAATCATTGGTCTCATAAAACAAACAACGCGACTACAACCGGAACTGATCGGGAGAAACAGCTCGAGATCCGTTCTGACGAACATGGGAGTCTTTTGAAAATATCTGTTCATCAGCTGGTTGCTAACCTTATCTGTCTGCTGTAAAGTCATAAAGCAGATAAACGTTAGTCAGAACCGAGATAAACAGTCGGTGATGCACTTTAAAAACCTTTTTTATGTAAAAGAATTAATTATTAGCATCTGAAAAGTAAGCACCAAACCTAAATAAATATCTGGTTTCATTTGTTGGTTTTTGAGTGTGTTTACATGTATGCAAATGTCCAGCTACAACACAAAAGACAAATAGTCAGAGACTGCAGACAATGCAGTTATATAAAATACCCTTGCACAAGTCTTCCTGAACTACTAGAATATTTTATCCTCCAATACTTTAACTACAGAAACCCATTCGTCCTCACTTTCAAAGATTAGTCCTGGATACCAACGGATGGTCCTTGAACGTGGACAGCGATGAAGAAATACTACATCAGTTCATGACGGGGTGAAACAGAAAAGGTGTGCGTCCCAGGATGAGCGTCTTTGCAATCAAAGAGGAAGACGAAGGACGGCGCCTGGAGACGAGTCGGGGGGGTGGGGGGGGGGGGGGTTACCTTCGTGTCGATACGCAGCAGGAACTGAGCCAAGCCTTTGATGGGCCCGGGCAGAAGGGCCCCCTCCCGCTCACGTCCCAGCTTCTCCAGCACCGCCCACCACGACGCGATCGTCCGCCCGGCGAAGCCCTTCAGGCCGAAGTGGACCACCAGCTTCTTCAGCACCCAGACTGAAGCAGAGACGCAACTGTAGCGTGCGTGCGGCACAGCGAGAAGCGCGTGAAGGGGAGCGCCTTACCGGCCACGGGGATCGGCAGCAGCTGCAGGATCCACAGGTTGAGCCACACCTGAACCAGCACAATGGCCCAGAGGAGCAGAATGAAGTAGATGTCGCTGGCTCGCTGGGCGCTCTTCTCATTCTGGAAGAGGCCGGCCGGCAACGAACGAAAGCCCCGAGGGAGCCCAGGCGTGGAGGGGAGGGGCCCCGCGGACGGCACGCCACCTAGAGGGACGTCGAGGAGTCGCCACAGAGGAAGCACACGGGGGAAGAAAAAGACGGAAGCCAAATGCGTGTGAATGTATTACTCAACCGGGACTTTCTGGGTTAATAGATTGTGTAACCCTAACCCTAACAAGATGAACGGAGTTGGAAAGGAGCTTTCTTACCTGCAGTCGAGTTGTCACTTAGCCCAGTTTTCATCTGAAGGTTGCTACACGAGATTGCCATGTAAAAGGTATTAGCAGCGAAAGACAACACCTGCCCCGACAGCTCTCCTGTGGGGGGGGGGACACAAAACAACATTTTCTTTGTGCATCCTATATTGTCTCATGGCCCGAACGATCCTGATTCAGAGAATAACTGATCATCTCAAGTTGCTCATGCTACGGCATCCCTTAACCTACAAACTGCTTGAGCTTGAACAACAACCTCGCTGAGTAGCCGGCGGAGCATCAACAGTTCGTTCTAAGATGATTTGACCCGTTCAACTTTTAAAAGCAGTCGTTTCAGGGTTGTGGGTTTTTTTGGCCGACAGTCAGATTGACAATTACACAGTAATAATGCAGATATAACGGTTACATGCGCTAACAGAGTGTGCCTACTGTACGATTAAAAAACTAGAAATCATTTGTTTCATTCACACACAACCTATTTACCACCACTTGCATATAGCATATTCTTGATGGCCCAGGTGAGGGGGGGGCTCATGAGTATTCACCTCTGCCAGGATCAGGTGGTTTCTCTTTGGAGCCCACGAGGATGAGTATGACCACGACCACGAATAAGGGAACCCTCCACGAGCCGGTCAGAGACACTACAAAAAAAAAAAAAAAAAACAGAAGGAGAAATCAACCATGTATTTTATCATTTTGCTGTTCAACTTTTGAAAAAAAAAAAAAAAGAAATCTTCCAACGGCGAGACATGGAATATGAATAAAAGTACGGAATGACAACCAACATGTCTGAGCAGGCGCTCCCTGGCCGCACCTCCTCCCGACACTCACCCATGTAGAAGAGAAAAATGGCCCAGACGGGAAGAGCCACGGCCCTCAGGTAGCACTCGGTGTGAGGGCCCCACTTGAAACAAACCACCAGCAAGTAGCCAAACACCAGAGTGCACACCTGAGAAGAAACAAGCAGCACGGAGGCAGTGTGACACATGGAGGGGACGGTTTGTGGGTCCATCACACTAAAAAAAGGCTCAATCTTGTAACGTCTTACGCAATTGTTTTCAATTTTGTTAGAGTTCATAGTAATATAAAACCCGTTTCCCCTCAGTTCAGAGAGGGGATGTTTGGGTCAACATTAAGTGCTATAATAATAACAACAACAACAATAATAATAATAATAAACATTTCTGGGCTTCCCAGACTTCTGTTAACCAACATCTAATCTGCTGCTGTGTGGCAGGAAAAGCAGGAAATGTGATGCTTCTGTGTGCAATAGCTGCTCACAAAGGACTCGATGTAATTTAATACCGTGTCCTCATCCTATTTTTGGACAAGGGCCCTGTGTGAGTCTACCCTCCGCATTCGGAGAAAGGACAGACCGTCTGAGGAGGAACATTTAATACAAATTGCATCTAGTCGAAGCATAGCTGGACTCAGACCCCTGCAGCTGCTTAGGATTAATGAGGTATTGATCGATCAGACACTGAAGCCGCACAAAATGTGATTACCTGGGATACAAGACGTAACCAATTGTGAGACACATTCAAGGAAATGTCATTCAAACTATTTGCAGCGATTTCTCAAACTCCAATGCTTTCATTTAAGTATTATTAGACATTGACTATTGCTAAATGATCTAAACGCCTGGGATGAGGATTCAGAGTTAATTTTAATTAGGCTAAGGCTGCAAATAACAACCAGTATTCTCATCAGAGGGGAGGGGGCAGGGGGGCAGTTGACTCAGTCACTCACCCACACGGTGTGGAAGTAGTCCAGCGCGGCCCCGATGACCCCGCAGACGTGCCCGAGGATCACCTGCATGCCGACGACGCTCCAGAACAGGTAGAGGACGTAGAGCAGCGGCGCCCCGGCCCCGATGACCAGCAGCACCGTGAGCCTCTCGAGCACCATCCTGCCCATCGCGTCCACCCCGCGGTTCAGGCACCACACGGGGATCAGCAGGGTCCCCAGCACGATGGGCGTGCCGGTGTCCTGCAGGCCGCTGAGCCACGAGCGGCCGAGCCGGGCCAGCGAGTGCTTGAACGGGTGCAGGAAGGTGCCGCAGAGCACCGCCCAGAGCAGCGGGCGGAGGAAGGCCTCCAGGATGAAGTAGACCAGCACCGAGGCTCCGCAGCAGATCGCCACGAAGATCATCGCCCCCGTGTTGTAGAAGGCCTGCTTGATGTTTTTGTCGAACTTCAGCGACGACGGCTGGGTGAGCAGCTGGCTCACCATGCCGACGGCCGGCCCGGCGCCCTCGGGGAAGAAGACGGAGCGAGGCCGCTTCGTGAGAGGGCTCCCCCGGGGAGAGACGCGGCCGGGCTCCGGTGTCGGTTCCTCCTCGTCTGCCATGTTGATTCCGCCCCGGTGTTTTTTTTTTTCCTTCCCTTTTTTAATCCGAGGGAAGTCCACTTTCTTCTTCTACTGGTTTTTATGTGGTCAGCGAAACTGCTTCCGGTGCATTACTGCCACCAACTAATGAGGAGAGATTGATAATACAGCAAAGCTGAGGAAACAAAGGGAGAGAAACAAATGAGGAAAAGTCCTCCAGTTATTTGTAGTCCTGTTGACCCTAATTACCAGCATTGGTTAATAGGATGTCAATTCTACTGATTGTTTTCTCTCCAGTCGCTCTCTCGGTAAATCGTTCTTCTGACAGAATAAAGAGAAATAGTGTCCACGTTTTCTTCCCCCTCACATATAATCTCAGAACCGATAACCTTATTCCCACTAGCATTAATTGCATCTTTCTTATTTGCTTCACTTACACCTAAACCATCTTCTGACATCATCTAACAGTCTGCCGTTTTCCAATATTAACTTATTTTCTTTATCGTTCCCCAAACTTTGTTAGTTGAGGTGCCGTTATTGCAAAATGAACTCCAATACTATATCTCAGCTTTTTTTTCTACTACTGCCTGTATGCTTTTGTACTGTTCAATACCTTAAAAGTAATTCCATTTCTTTATAACGTTGTTGCACTCATCGTTCACTGTGAGACCGCCGCCTATATCCCTTCTTGTGGAAATATATTACAAAAAAAGTTTGGTTTAAGCCGTGTCTCTTCAACACTACTCTCCTCCCAAAGCATTCTTACTGGACCTGCACATGATACGTTCATTTTCACCTTTAGCTGCTAAACTTCCACTGACTTCTAAGCCGCACAATGTGACCTATTTGCATTTTTCAACCACACTTTTGTTTTTATTTAAATTTTGCAAAGAAAAGCAGAACCCTTGAAACAAAGCTACTTGTTGAATATATTACAACATCTTGATTTAAATTACTAATATATAACATTGTTTTACACATAAAAACAGTTTTCTGTTTAAGGTATGAGTGAAAGTTAGTTTTCTTTAATCAGTTCTTATTTATTCCATCTCTTTTTTCCTTATTCCTTATATTTTTCGATTTTTTTTCGTTTTTCAAATGAAAGTTGCAGCTAGTGATTGTTACCCTGGAAGACTATTTTTACATAAAAATGCCTTCACTAAAAGCTAATGTTACATATTGCTGAAGCTGCTACCTTTTCAAAATACAGATGTTGCGATACTTGTGATGTCAATGGTACTTATTCACATAATTGAAGTTTATTTGCTATGGTTTCTAAATTATATTAATCTCCCTCTGCATGATACTGTTCTACTCTTGTCATGCCCACTGCCTTTAGTGTAGTTGTCATTTCTTTATTTTTATTGATAACAAATAAAATCACAAAAGATTATTTCAGTCGGAGGTGTTTTAAATTATCCGTCCATTTTTATGATGCAGATTAAAAGGCTACAGCGACGGCCTCGGGCAAAAGTGGGAAGGGGAGGAGATGGGAGGGGGGGGCGCAGGAGGGCAAATGAGTCCATGTCCATCAAACGGTTCAATCCACAGTTTGCTTAAGTGTCTGTCTTTAAAACATAGTCACAGTGCCCCGTTAATAATAAAAACACCCAACAAACGCTTTGGTTGAGAAATGAGGGTGGATCCTGAAAAGAAATGATGTGAAAGTGCAGCCAACATAGGAAGAAGAGGTTTTAGATGGTGAACTTGTACAAACAGCGAACAAGGAAGACACAGGAAGAGCTTGAGCGAGCGGCTGAGAACTGCTCGTTTTCTTCTGGACGTTCTGTTGAACACAAGATCATTGTTCAACAGGGGATTGTTGAAACCACTTTCCAGATTTCTCCATGCATGCGGTATTTAAAACACTTGTGGGATTTATTCATTATCACGTGTAGTTATCATATGTTTGAAATACTTGGAAGCTATGATGAATACTGAAAATAACTGGCCTATCTTTAATAAAATACTGCTCTCTAGTCAGACTGACACCAGCACATGAAACCTTCACATTATGAGTTTAATAGTTTGTCATTAGCTTTATGGGTTCAGAGTAATGCTATGATACAAGTAGTTTACTGTTAATTGGGTTTAATATATTTCATAATGTCTCTGCAAACTTGAATGTGGTATCAGACAACTTATTTATTGCTGCTTCTCTTCCTCTCTTTCCTCTTTTCTGCACAATGTGGTCCGCTGTGCTTCACTATGGCGTTCCCATTAGTAGGTAGAAGGTGAGGGCCACTATGAGCAGTAAGCAGATGGGAGAGTTGAAGGTCTGGTAGGCCGTAGAAGGCATGAAGATGTCCTCGTACTTGTAGATGCTGATCATGTGGTCACTGACGGGCGGATTGTCGATGTCGTGCCTCGTGATGGAACCTGTCGGAAAAGGCAAGACGACCGTAAGGCGAGATGAACAATAAAAACAGGAACGCAAAAGGACAGTGGACTTGATGCGGAAGCTTGATTGATCACCTTGTATGGCAGGTCCCCAAGCAAACAGGTAATACCATGAAAGGTGCAAGTCCACGAGTGTTTCCTCTCTGGGGACATATAAAGGCCGCTTAAACCGGCACGTCACCCGGTTGTTCTCAAAGACGCCCTCTTCGTCTCTCGCAGGGTTTCTTTTTATTTCTTTGGCCCACTGGCCGACATTGTAGAAGTGATGAATCCGTACACGTCCGTTGTCGTCATGGACACAGCCCATGACATCGTCTCCTCCCTGAGGAAGCACAATGGAATGAAAAGCTATAAGAGAAATATGTACAGGGTTTAATTCTGCCACAAAATGTAGATAAAGTCATTGCTTTTGATTGTTTAGTGAGCTACATTGTTTCGCTCAAAGAACTTTGACACAATGAGACTGAAGTCACATGAGATTCATTTTGATTTACAACGGATTCCTTAAACTCTCACTCTCACTCACTCTTTGTATTGTTACACATAAAAACGGACAGCCATTGTTGCTTTTGTGTCAAAACCTAAAAAGGAAAAATGCTTTCCCGCGACTATCAAATACAAACAAGTTTAACCAAAGACTGACTTTTTGTTTTCAGTTCATGTTTAAAAAAAGTAGCCAATATTTCCAAATTAAATGGCAGGAGCAAAACGGGAGGAAAGTTCAAATAATTGTGTGTATCCTTCAATTAAACAACTTGTAAGCACTCATATTTATCGTGAGCGCCTTAGAGCGATTTCATTCAAAGTATTGGCATGTATTGTTTTGAGGCTGTTTAACTTCAGGCCCAACAAGTTAAAAGAAAACAATGTAAAAAAAAGTTGCTTCAATTGCACCAGAACTACGTATTTGATTAGAGATTATGGACTATGCATTTGGTCTGAAGCAACAAAGTTGTTGTTGTTGTGCAGCTGCTCACCATTTTCTTGTCAGATGAAAAACCTACAGCCACCCAGCCGTCCGTGTCTGAACTCATCTCGTACTCAACATCTGTCCCGATGCGGCGATAACTCAGAAAGTAGTCACACGTTTCTGCATCGCACCCTGGCTTCCCATATCTGTACATCAACGAATACATACGACCACTTTGAAGGCACTAATCCACAGCAATGACAAATCCATGACATTCACAATATTTACAATCTCTTGATGACGGAAGGACCAATCTGGAGGCACTTTCGTTAAGGTACTTTTACTTATTGGTTTTATAAAAACATAGAATAGATCAAGATTCATCGAGGAGGAAACCAGAAGTTCTGGTCAGAAAGGGAGAGCTGGGGAAAGACGTGCCCCCCTCTGACCTGATGCAGCCTTTGGTTACTCCACAGTCGACCACTTTGATCCTGGCAAATGGATCCACTGGTGGGGCGGTGGGGAACGGATAACCTGCAACACGCAAAATCCACACAATAACATTTGATGTTTGTTTTCAATACAATCAAAAGGCCAACTAGGGGGAGGCCATCTGCACTCTGTGTGTGCGTGCGCGTGTGAGAGGTGGAGGGGGGGCGGGGGGCGCTTCCACCGGGGAGCTAGCCGGGGTCCTGAAAGGCCCTGCACACTGCAGGTGTGCACAAGTCTGTCTTTAGCTCCCGCGTTGGATCCTTACCGTCGTCGGACAGGTATCTGGACTCCAGGAACTCGGAGGCGAAGGTGCCGTAGGAGTCCTTGTGGGGCTCCTGATGCCCCGGCTCTCCGTGCTCCCCGTGGCCGGCCCGCAGGGCTCCTTCGTCGGTGGGGCTCGGTGCGACCCCCAACCATCCGCACTGGAGCAATAGCAGCAATGGCTCCGCGAAGCTCCGCAGGAAAATCATGCCCAGATAATGTCAATAAAAAAAATTAAAAGGCGAGGAAACGGCTAATCCGACTTGAAATCCACTCGGATCCTCATTATTGTTTGGATTTCACAGCCTCACCGAAATAACCCCCGCATCCCGATCGCTTGTTTGGTTGTTTATTCGCAGGTTGGAGGGGGAGGGATGGGGGGTCGGGGGAGGGGGAGGGAGGGGCTCCGCGACGATGACCGTGTGAATAAGTATCTAATCCGATCCTATATTAGCCATTATTGTAATCGCGCCATGTAATTCATCTAGAAGCCCGTAATCCTCTTTGGAATCCGAATATGCATGCGCGTCAGTGGTCAATAATCACCGCGTATTTTTCATTCGCAGTGTTGTCATTGGCCGGATGGATGGTTTCTTCCGGCCTCCCTTTCATCCCCTTCCCAGTCAATCCCAGTAACATCCAATGAGGAGGCGCTACGTGCCACGAACAGGATCAATCAATTGGGAATTTGAATAGTGATCAGAAGAGTATTGCACACACAAGGTACCGCTCGCAAAGTCGGGCCACAGATGAGCGGAGAGCAAGAAGAGGCTTAATGAAAAACCACGAAAAGATTTAGAAAATATGTCTAAACTGTTAGTTCCCCGATGTAGACTTAAGACACTAAAAAGGAAGTCTATGAATAAATAGTTTGTTATGAAGACTTATGAAGACTCAAATCGTCCGTGGTTTGTAGAAATTAATTTTCTGCACTAAATCTACTAATCCTCTTACTGTTTAAAGTGTGCTACACTGAAAGTAACAACTTTCTTTAAGAGAAATCCAGCTTTAAATCTATTTGGATAACATCCATCAAATCAGCCAATAAAATACCAAACATTTTTAATGTAATTACCAATTGCTTTTCGTTTAAACATTCTTACTTTTTCTGTTGCATTATGTTTGGGGAAAAATAAAACATGGCACAGATCCATGACTGACAATACGTGTATTTGCAGATCCACAACTAGAGCCTTACCTTATATGGCCTCTCTGAAGGCTGTGTAGGAATGATATTATGCAGCTCAGCTTGAATTTGAATATTTTGTGAACAACATCCCTGTGTGTCTCATGGCAACTGCTGAGTTCCCTGTAAAGAAGTGACTCTGTGAACACACAGAACTGGTTCAATATGCATTTTTCAACTGAACAAGACCAAAAAAACCTCATCTAACCATCCTTGAACTTTGAATACAGTGCATCATGTCTTCTTCAGTACGCAAGTGCTGCCACTGGATGGTGGTATAAAGCCACGGTTTGAGCATCATGTATGGATCTGCTTGGCAAGTCTCTTCTAATGCAACCACTACTGTTTTTCACGTTTCACTTTCTAACTCATTCAGAGCAGTATTTTGCTAAAACCTTGGAATACCCTGTAGGTTACACAAATATGTCTAATCAATTTATTTTACTTTCGGAAAAGAAAAAGGACATTAAAATGACTTTAGTCACTCCAAGACTGTGTATTATATCCTGGCATAATCTAATCCCTTTGGTTAAACTGAATCCGTGGTTCAAAAATACAGAAAAAGTGAACAGAATAAGTAGCATCGGTAGCCAATTTTACTTGTTCCCTTGTAGAAATAAATATAATACAATTATCAATGCCTTTTATTCATGAGAACACATACTAGTGACAGGGAAATATTCATATTTTCGCAGTATTTTATTGGAGCGTGTCCAGACATTATCATTCTCAAATCTCCTCACTACTTAATATGTGACACTCTTAAAACAGTGAAAGTTAAACACAACATCTCAAAGGAATTTAAACTATAGCACCGGCATCGCAATCTGATATTGATAACAATAATAAATGTATGTAAATAAGCAATATTAAATAGTTTTTTATTTTAAAAAAAGCACACAATAAACGACAAACATATTAAATGCATCATCACACCGATTTATGCATTAATAAAGCATGTTAAATATACAAAGTTACTTTCATTGCTTTTTAGTATAGGGACAGTAAAGCTGTGAAACTGCATTAATGTCTGTATCCTCTAGGTGATGCTGGTGCAACACAATCTGAAAGAGACTGAAAGTGTAAATAGACATTAATGATTATCAGCTGCCTGACATCCAAAAATCTCTCACCCACACACATTCAGATACACAAAACAGAAAAATAAATATTTTCTCATTTTTGTTGTTAGACAACATGAGTTGTGGATTTTTAGAAATAAAAGCAGAACGTTTTTTAAAAGTATTACAACACCCACAACAATGTCATATTATCACGTTTGCTCTTTTCATACATTGTGTTGCATGTCTATGTGCATGTGTTTGTCACATTTTTGCATCCACTCGTGTAGGTTAAACATGTGGGTTTTTTTTTTTTAAATCTATCAGACTTTTGCACATGCGTGTTGTTTACACACAGGAGTGAGTGGCCTTTAACCCCTCCTCTCTTCACACCATCTCCCTCTGCAGAAACAAATCAACCTGATCAATTGCTCCTCTTGTTTTCGATCGGCCCAATTATCCCTCGCTTATCCTCCTATTATTTCCACTTCCAACACCCGACGCCCTCTCTGCCCCCCCCAAGTCCTCTCTCCCCCTCTCCCTCTCTCTCTCTCTCTCTCTCTCTCGCTTTTCTCTTTCCCTTTTCTTCCCAATTACAATTCTGTGTAGGGGGCAATGCTTGCTGGGTAATGAGGGTCTCTGGGCGTAGCAATCTTATCTTAATAGCCTTAAAGGGCCAATCATCACCACAAACACGCATTCTGTTTCTCTCAGACACGCACACACACACACACACACACACACACACACACACACACACACACACCCATACACCGTTCCACGCACATCATGCCGCAGAGGTAGATGGATTGACGTACAGAGAGAGTGACCAAGGTACATGAAGAGATAGGAGATGGTGAAAGAGAGAATGAGACAGGAGAGAAGGGGATAGTGGGAGAGAAGCGATGAGGAGAGGCTGTGGAAAGCAGGGTGTGGTGCGGGGTGGGGAGGGGGGGGGGGGTCTGGTAAATGTCAGCGGTATGTCTCCTGGGCCAGAGAGATGAGTTGGTGACAGGAGAACAATGGGCACTGGATCCATTCAAAAACACAGCTGGTATATATGAGCGCACGCCTGGATCTGTCTTCTGCTTTACCATCAGCTGGGCAATAAGCCAAGGATGTAAATGAAGATCAACAGCCATGTGGATGCCTTAATCAGGGTCAATAACAGCCTCAGAAGACTGTAGAGACTGATCCATCGAACAAATAGCTCACATATTCATGTTCCTCTCGTCCCTTTGTCAATTCATAGGATAAGGCCTGCGGATTTATACACTTCACTTAAAAAGTAATATTTGATGACTAAAACCAACAGCGTACTTAAAGCTTATCCCTAAGTATTACGAATGCATAAATGACATGTTTAAGAGATAGGCTATCCTTAAAATTACGAATGGATGTGTGACTGATCAAAATGTTTAAAAAGTTTTCATATTGCTTGAAAATAAGCATAATATGGAACGACTTTAAAGCGCCAGGCTTTAATCACGATCTGCCAATATGTGTGCACGAATTGAGGAGGGGTTGATTGAGGGGTCCTTTTTATTGCACTGTGGAGCTACAGAAATAAACCTACACGTTTTGTCTTGTTTTGGCATCCAAACTCAATGTTGGATACCTTTTACCTCATTATCAATCGCAGAGTCGCGAGATCGCTTATCGACTCACCGCTTCTTATAACGGCAAGCTATTACTTGTGTCTGTCAGTCTCTAACTCTCTCGCACACAAACAGTCATAAAGCAGGTCTGTGGTGTAGCTGCAGGGCGTCCGCCACGAGGGCTTCATTTAGGAGTTGTCAGAAATCACTTTACTCAGAGAGGACCATAAACACTATTGGCATGCTCCTCTGTCTGCAGTGCAATTGCACCACCACCCTCCACATCTCCAAACCCACAAAGACAATCAAAGGACTTCACGGCGTGTATGCTTATTTCCATGGTCTCTGTAAGAGTCGGACAGGAACAAAAGCACATCTGTCTTTGTCTTATTTGCATGTGTCGTTTGGTTTGTGCGGTTTGTGTGTTGGGGTCCCTCTGTGTACCGAAGGCTGAATCCTTTCATTGTCCTGATGAAATGTTTACTTTAGAGATAAGGCGGCACAGATGAGACATCGATCAGCACTTATTAAATACCTACAAATGCGGTTACACACACCCACACACACACACACGTTTCGTGGCTATATGCACAAACGCCACATGAACACGTGCGACTGACAAACACAGGAAGGAATTTTTGGGGGGTCTGAACAGGTCAATTCGGCCTCTTTGCACGTTGTTCTGTGTGAGTGACTCTGAAAGCTGCTATCGACAGCTGACTTAAAATGCTTGTTGTCAGTAGACTTACCCATTAAGCTGTGACACTACTCTCTCTCTCCCTCCATATACACACGCCGACTGGCCAGGGCCTTGAGCAGTGATTATGGTGTTGGTCAGTGGGAGCTGGGGGCCGCCCCGTCATTAGCCTGGTTAATCAGAGCCTTGCTCCAGGTTAAGCTCCGCAACCTCAAGAGATAGGCTGATGAGCTGAGAGCCGTGCCCGGCCTGCCGTTCTCGGGTCTGGGCTCCGGCGGCTCCCTTGGCCCCTGCCCGCTCCAGCCCGTAATCTATAACTCCCCACTCCCCCCTGAGCAGCCTCCTGGACAACTGTGACACACCATGCATGGCAATGAGACGCACACCAAGTGACACACTGTTGCACACACGCGCACCGCTTCGCACCCGCACTTCCCACTGACGCAGCGTTAGCAATCGTCGCTGGGTTTCTATGAGTTTGATCAGCCTTCCTTCCAAGGGAGGTGTGTTTTCTTCCATAGCACTAAACAGGCGCCGTAAACAGGCAGCCGCCGCCCCCCCCTCTTTAGCGGTGACCCTGACTTAATGACCGATGTGATTCGACATCTAAATGCTGCCCTCGTCCATGGAGCGCAATAATGCCCAGCGCAGCAGAATGAGTATATATAACGACCACGGGGACTGTTTCAAACCGAAACGATACACACTCATACACTGACACATTCCCACGGGGCAACAGGGGGCGCAACAGGGTCCCTCCAGAGGGGTGTACCCAAACCAGGCGTGCCATTGGCTCACCTCCTCTATCCAAGAGTCCCCTGTGAGCTCATTAGCCCAAATCATAACCACTTCCCTATGTCTACTTTACATGCTCCATCCATCGCCACCCGAGCACACACACAAATGACCCTGCATCAGGATCGGATGAATAGTATGTTTGTGTGTGTGTGTGTGTGTGTGTGTGTGTGTGTGTGTGAATGCAGGAGTTATGTGTGTTTAAAGGACAAAGTAGGAAGGTTGGAGAGCCTCTGAGCCCCCCACATTTCCCAGTGGACTCTGCAGACCCTAGCAGAGAGGAGTGAGCGAGAGGGGCGGGGGGGAAGGAGGGAGGGGGGGACATTAGAGGAGACAAACAGGGGTAAAAAGTACAGACGGAGGTGGAGAAGTATGTTTCCCAGGTGATGATGAACGGTGACCGGGTTTCCGTTTGCGGCCCCTGTACTGCTCTTCTGTGCTGAGTGACCCAAATGGGTTGTGAGGAAGAAAAAGAGGAAGGAAGCTGCGGCGGTGGGTAAAGAAAGACGTTTTTTTTTTTTTTTAAATGAGTGTATGCTCCAGACGTAGGAAGGACTCCAGAGGACCATCGAATGGGATGAGACAACAAAAGAGCCCCATCATCAGTGTGGTGAAAGGATCTGTCCATCTCTCCCTTTTATATCACACGCCGCTCTCTTTTTTTCAGCGTCTCTGCCTCTCCTAATCAGCCTCTCATTGTGCCATTAGCTGAACCTGTAGCTGAACCCTTAATCAGTGGCTCGGCACAGACATCATAGCCATCCAGTGCACACACACACACACACCCACACACACACACACAGACACACACACACACGCACAAACACTAAATAAACACATTTTAATACGAAACCAATCATGTAATCTACTCAATGCCCCCCCCCGCCCCTTCACAGCCCACAACACAAACATAACACATGGGACGCCTGTCTCTCCCGTCCATCAGTTAGTCAACACACTGCCGTTCTAAAAATGTGTGTGCGTGTGTGTGCTGTGTGTGAGTGTGTGGGTGCATGTACGCCTTTTGGTGTGCATCCCAAGGGGAGGGAGAACAATTTCAACAAATAATCTCCTATCCCAAATCTTTGCTACTGGAATACTGTACAGACACGCACACACACACACACACACACACACACACACACACACACAAACCCTGTCACAGAGTGTGTATTGATAATAGCCATTAGCATATTTATGATCATTGCCAGCCTCTTATTGTTTGCACGCTCCATTAATCTTCATCTGCCGCCTGCAGACTGACAGCTCAATCTAACAGGCCATCGCTGGGCGCACACACACACACACACACACACACACACACACAGACACACACAATAAGAATACTTGCATCCACAAACGAGGAGCATTGTTTCACACACGCAGACACGCACACACACATAGGTGCAGACAGCGTGATTGACATTCACCCCTGCGAGTGTTATCACCGGAGGTTATCTTCCATCGCTGTGTGGGGGCCCGCTGGGCTTCTCCCGCGCGGCGCTGTGGGGATGTGCGACTTCCTTCTGGGCCGCGGTCGGGCGACGGTACCCGTTGATCAGGGTGCACCAGGCCAGGCACTCGCTCTGTCTCTGCACATCTGCCTGCACAAGCAGTACAGCCCTCCAACCTCCTGGTTGAAGGCCCCTGACTGTGGTCACCCTGTGCTGGTTCCCACCAGAGCTCCACCAAACGCAAACCCCAGGCCGACGTCTGTCAAGAAACCAGCAAGAGAAAAGTAGGAGAAGAAAAGAAAAGCCCCGCAGGTAAGAGCGCAGCGCTGACAGCCGGCCGTGATCGAGTGTGTGGTTAATGGGTTTTTTTTGTGCATAAGCGAGTGGCTGATTCACAGCTGATTTACTGGCTGAGTGAAAGCTGGAAGCAAGCCAAGTTCAATGGGAGGTCTGTCCTCCTGTTGTCTCTTCCCTTTCGCTTCCGTTTTCTCCCCCCTCCTCCACCTGTAACACCCTGCTGCTCCAGGAAGAGCAGCCGGGACACCAGGATATCTGCGTGTGCATAATATGTGTTTGTTTCAAGACGTATATCTGCTACATAAAGTTGGCAGATAGATCATAACATAATCTCTAAATGAATATAAAAGGATATTCAGCACTTTCTTAGATTGATAGTCCAACATTTTTGGGAATGAGCTGATTAAAAATAAAAACGCTACCATCACCATATTACGGTGTTATCAACAAGTTTATTTTTGTGTTTCCAGCACACATTGTTGTGTTTTTCTCATCTGTTCTTTCTTATCCAACTGCACCTCCTCACTACTGGTGGACGTCTCCTCACAACTAAACATCTGAAACAAGACTCTTTTATGGACAAACCTCCTGTGAATCAGATGACATCTGATGTATGAAATCTATGGACTGATTTATCTTTAAGCTTTAAGACTGTTTAAACCACAACGAGCCGGGTAGAACAAGTCATAATGCTTCTCTTTCCTGAGCCATAAAGATGGTTTTATAGAGGCCATGTATAATATTCCACTATTAGAGATTATGTAGAGGTTTTATTGTGACCTGTCACAGAAAGAAGAGTTTTATGTAGCTTTAGTAAATCATTCCTTTGCTCTTGATGTTTTACCAGTGTGAGTGTAAGAGTTGTGCATTAATTCCATTTATGAGGTGCAAGCTAATATAGTTTAATAGTTTATGGAGACAGTAAAGAGTGAAATACATAATTTGCTGACATATACCATGTAAAACACCTCTTAAAGATGAGCTGTGAATACAAAGCAGATTACTCATTTTTTAAGCATTCATCCAGCAGGAAAACTTCTCCTGTGCGAAATTATTTGCAGCGAACAAAAAGGCACATTGTTGTTGCTACATTAAAAACAATATAGGCTCTTTACGCGTCGCAGATAATTGCAGAATGTAATTGGGTAGATACTGAGACGTCCAAGAAAAACAACCATTTTGTGTTTTTGTGTTTGATAATTTGGATGAAAGAACATTTGAACCTTTTGATTGGTTTAGAATTAAAGACGGAACCAAACTAAGAGAAGATCTACCTGCACTCTACTGGTGCAATGTTATGGTTGAGTTCGGCTTAGTTTCAGATTACAGACATACAATTTACACTACTGATGCAGTTTTTGTTTTAGCCTAGTGAGTAAAACTTTTTTTAACTTTAAAACTAAATAAATAGCAATTTAAGAATTGTGTAAGACAGAAATCTTCAAATCTTAATCTATTTACCTTTTATTAAAAATATTTTTTTACATTTATACATTTGTTTGTTTTTAATAATAAACCACAGATTACCAGTATTTATGGTTTGTGGAAGCCTAAAACTATTTTGAAATTAAATGAATGGACTACTGGACTACTGTTTATTCACGCAGAAACAACCTAAGACACCACCGCGATGAAGACAATATGTGTACAGTACGGTATTACGGACTTGTGTCTGGCTAAATTTAAGTGAACTACTCCATTTCTTATTAATGACCGTCAGCGTCTTGAACCTTTTTTTTTTAGAGAAATGGATTTGTTTCAAGAAACAAGTTTCTTTTCTCTGTTTAATTCTGTTCTACCAATCTTAACCCTTCAATCATCAAATTACTTATATTTAAACCTGCATAACACACACACACACACACACACCTTGCACTCCTCGAAACATCATCCTGTTGTTGCATTATTTTTACATCTCGTGCACATTTCTCTGTTTTGGGGCGGTGAGTCCGTGACCTGGTTCAGATTGATGTATTTACTCTGAATGTGTATCTCATCATCGGCTGCACTTAGCCCATGATTAACTCATCATACGGTGTGATTAAAAGTCTGAGTAAAAATATCTAATACTCCTCTAATAATGAAACCAGCTCCCAAACTGCCAACAAAATAGATATACACCCATGAAACGCACACACATACATCTCTTCTTTCCTCGCCTGAAAACACAGCTACACACTTGGTGGCTATCTCCCCCACACCCCGGTGCTGCCTAGTTGGAATTAGAAAACCAACCCTGCGGTCTCATTAATTAATTAAACGCCATGTGCCAGTGGCACCTGGGTACCGGTTATCACTGCCACTCAGACACACCGTGATCTCAATAAGCACCCCACCACGGGGCACTGATGGTCCTGGAAGGGACATCGATTCTGCTCACACAACTTTGAGGTGAAAGACAGTTTATGAGTGAGCAAGAAAGGAGATTTAAGATGCGGTCTTTCTGTGTAGGCCGTAAAGTGGGACACATATACAGTGAATTACCCTGTTTGTGGGTCTTTCCCTCCCATGGAGGCTCCACGGGCCCCTTTTATCATCTCGCATAGCAGGGACCCTAAATCACTGCAGCTACACCCTCCTCATTATCTATTCTTAATACCCCTGCACGTGGAAACACTGCTTGAAAACACACACACACACACACACATTACACCAACACAGAGTTTTAACATTTTTTTTATAACCGTTTTTTAGTGTCTCAAAATGTATAATGTATATTCTAAGTTGTGTAGTTTGATGTTTTCTTTCTACGTGAGCTCATAAAGCACATTCCTTTACAAAACTCTAAAATAGCAATTAACTATCTAAAGTTCAATTACATTGATCCATGTAAAGGATCGTCAACAAATATTGGCCAAGCAGTGACTCACACTTCTTTTTTTTTCATTACTCATTATATTTGCTCAAATCCCAAAATGTATCATCACCACCATTAATTGACCGATCAGCCGATCACTGTGATGTTCCAAATACTAGACCTTGATATCTATTCCAAACCAAACGAAGGCCACCTGCACTAATTGGATCTATGGGGACAATCGGTTTTCAGTTCAGGAAAACAAGCAGCATCGCTGTTGCTGTTCCTTGCGTTTGAGCTTTTGAAATCGACTCTGAAAAAATGTCTGAATCAATGAGAGAATCAAAAACTCAGGTTAACTACAAATTCTAAACAAACTGAAGCAGATATCAGAATAACATAGTAGGCGGCCTATCATCTTTACAGTTATAGTGAAGGCTATAATGCGACTATTAAAGGTGTATTAACTACTACACGAACTGCTTTAGTGTCAAAACGCACTTTAGTCCTGTCGACCTGAGCTCACAACAACAATGGATATTTTGGGAAACTTGAACTTGGCGACAGGTGAGATGACCTCATTTATCCAGGAATGATACACTAGTGGCTATCTTCTCAAGATATGAACATGTTTTGTTTCCTGTCCAGCTGATTTAACCAACTCCTTGGGGTAAAAAGAGTTGCTTTAAAAACTCTAATTTCATGTGTAATTATGTCTGATTGTCAACACGAGGAATTTCTAACTGTGAAGTAAGTGTATGTTTTTCCAGATTGACTCAACTTTGGGTCAAATTAAAATATATGATAGGCAGCATTTTTACTATACTCAGAATACCTTTATGAATGTTTTTCTCTTTCACATTCTGTGAGAAAATCAAGAGGAGAGAAAAGGGGACCGTGGAATGAATAATGCAACGACGGATGGAGACAGAAGGTTTAAGGTCTTCTCATGAATTACATCTGTCGCACTGACTTTGATAATGAGCAAAGATAAAATAAATAAATTAAACTCCCTGGCTTCAACCTTGTCTGAGAATGTTTCATGTCACAATCAAATATGTTCGATATAAAAATAAAAAATAACAGGATGACACAACATTGAAGACCTTTCTCTGCCTCCCTTCTGACCCCAAACAATCCTTTTGGAAACCGCCCCAAAAAAACCCTAAGTCAGAAAAGTATGTATCCTCTTGTTTATTAAGACTTCAGGAATGTCAATAAGAGCGTTTCTACACAGCAGGAGGGCTGAGGAGGCCAGCGCGCAGACACATTGACCTTCTACTATTGTCCTCGACGATAATGATCCAGACAAAGCCACACTGCCCATCAACCAGACCTCTAATAAAGCCGAACACTCTCTATCATCTGCTAATAACCCCACAGCAGCCGGAGTCATGATCATGAACAGGCCAGCCAGTCCTCTGAATGCGAGCGGGGGAACGAGGCTCGGGGTGGACAGGAAGTCGTGGAAAGCATCCTGTTTATCGATCTGGCACCGTGCACCGCCTGATGCCACGTGGTGGTGGTGGCTACAACGTTCTTTTTCTTTGTTATTCCCCAAACACACAAATGAGACAAAACAGACACATTTCAAAACATTTCATTTTAACAATCTTTATGGTACGCTCATTTGCTAGTTTCTACACATGTACAGCTACATCCACATAACCACGTACACACTCGCCGGTGTGGAATTTCTTTCCAGAGATGGTAAACTCGTTACTCTTGTCATAATTGGTATAGAGATTCCGTCCCCCCCCCTCTCAGCAACCCCTGCAGGGGAATGCTGATTGATTGTCCTCGGTGTCTACACAACCCCCAACCCCTTCACCCACCCGCCTCCTGCACACTCACACATACGTCCTCTTCTAGAAGACATCCTCTTCACATCATTGAAGACCCTCAGTCATCCACACACAATTTGATAGAGGATGGTATTTCCAACGCTTTCCTGCTCATCTTCCAGCCTCCACGTCATTGGCTCAGCCTGACGATGTACCCGTGCAGCTGGTCTGAGAAGGCCTGGAGAGAGAATTTATCTTGAACCCTCCTCCTGCCAGCTTGTCCCATGTCCCTGCGGAGCTGCGGCTCCCTCGCCAGCCTCTCCATGGCCTCAGAGAAGGCCTCCGCCGTGGGCTCGCACAGGAAGCCCGTCTCTCCGTCTGCCACGCTCTCCAGGGGGCCCCCAGAGTTCACTGCGATAACGGGGCAGCCGCAATACATGGACTCGACGGGAACTATTCCGAAATGCTCTCTGCTCGGGGTGTACAGCACTGCTGCGCTGCCCCGCAGCAATGCCACCTTCAGCGAATCCGAGGGGGAGCGCAGGAAAGTGACAGAGTCTTCCAAGTTGAGCTGTGCTGCGAGCTTTCTCAGTTCAGCATAATGTTGAACGTTCTCGGCGACTCGGTCCATCGTAGCCCCCCGCCACCACCAGGTGGATACCGGCACTGCGGCCTGGAGGAAGGCTGCTCTTCAGGGATGCAAGAGCCTGGAGAGCCAGCCCCAGATTCTTCTTCCTCTCGTATCGGTTCAGGGAGAGGAATAGGCACGAGGTTCCCTCAGGGAGCAGCCCTTCCAGGCCTGGTGCGTCACTGGACTGCTGGTCAAAGGTACGCATGTTGAGGGACGGATAGAGGACATCTGTCTGGACTCCTCTTAGACCGCGAAAAGTCTCTGCGAAGACGCCTGCGGTGAACTGGCTGTTTACCAGAATCTAAAGAAGTAGTACAGAGAGATTAGTTCAAAAGAATCTCACATACATCACAAGCATTTTAATTCCCTATGAAGTTGGTGCAAGCCTGCAGTCTTTGAGTATCCTGAAGTCTAGACTATGATGGAAATGTCAGGTTATTTTCTGTCGGGGCCCTGAGCGCTTACAGCAGCGTGCTCACAGAGATCAGACTTGTTTACGTTTTGTAATTATTATTTTGTAATTATTAGATTAGTTGAAGCAGTAATCAACACCTCAGCTCTCTTGACCTGTTAAACAGCATATGGGTAAAATAAATAATTCTGAGCAAATCTACTCCTGTTTTCCCTTCTGAGCTATAAAAGAAATGTTCACGAGTCTTTTTGATTGACGGCAGCGGTTACTTGTGATAGCACTGAAACTATATAATATATTATTTTCATGATCTATAAGTGATCATAAAGATTTGTTCATCAGAATAAACGTAAACTAAAAATGATTTGTAACCTTATTACTGCTCGGAAATCATTTTCCTGTCTGCAATGAGTGAAATGCTAAACCGATCCAAAATCAAATTGAGCAACTAAATCTTATCATCCTACTAGTCCCTGCAAAAGTCTGGCGACTAGTCCAGGTTGCACGTTGCCTTGGCTTAATGTCCGCTCGGATCAGCACCAGACACCTTGTGACCCTTAGCAGAATAACCGGCTATAGAGAATAGATGGATGGATGATCCTAGTAGTTTACTACCGGTAGATTGATTGATGCATCGTTATGGCCCTTGTCTCTTCTTAAGCCCAAAAACCCCTAATTTTACACGCTGACTATTTTCAGACAGGAGCATTGAATTCAAACAGGGTCTCATCATACACATCTTTAAATGTAATTAATAATAAATCATATTTAAAAAAAAATACTATTTGTAAAAGTATTTTTGGTTTAACACATCTCTGATATTTCTATATTCTTGTTATGTTTTTGTTTTCCCCATGTGAAAATAACTGAGCCTTTCCAGATGGATAAAGTAAAACTGTGGGCAATGACGCATCACGTATTTGCCCTGCAATCAGACCTCAGCGGTCACACACCATATCAGCCATGCCAGTGGTGCGTTCCTCCAGCCAGTCAATGGGAGCGCGATACAGCTTCTTCAGGGTGGACTTCCTCTGAGTCAGTAGCTGGTCTGGAAAGTGACAGTAAAACAAAACCTTCTTCCTGAGACGGGACAACCGCAGCACCGGGATACACACCGACACCTAGGGGGAAACGAAAAAGTGTGTAAACAAAATCATTTCCTTTTCTAATAAAAAGAATACAGAGAAGCAATTGTATATATAAGCAAATATATAATATATTCACAGACAGAGAGAAGATACGGAGGGCTGGGGGACTCAACGAGTGACGCCCATACAGACAAATAGTGTCTCTAGGATATGACTCACTTGGTCACAGAAGACGACGTCGTACTCTACCCCACTGAGGAAGACCAGGTAGAGGGCCACATAGACCATCCTCAGGTAGGCACACAGAGCATGCAGGTAACCAAACACACTGGTGGGTAGCCAGTCACCCACACACACCTGTTAGAAGAGGGATTAAAACAACGAAAAAATAAGTAGGAGTCATCTGAATACTGCTCTGTCTTTGTTGTGTCTCTTTGAGGGGCGGTAGTTAGTGAGGTGTGCGTTAACGTACTACAGGCAGCTCTGGGTCCAGGGTCTCTGAGAAGCAGTGTGTTGGGTCGTAATGGGCCGTCCAAATCTGTACACTACATCCCTGACTCTTCAGAGCGACAGCGGCATCTACCACCAGTCTCTCTGCTCCACCGATACCGAGGTCTGGATGGAGAAAGACCACCCGCGCCATCCTGCACAAAAGAGTGATTCAAGTTCAAATTGAATCTGGAGTCAAATCTGGAATATACAAAAGAATGTTGTTTAAACTGATCTGATGAGAATGCCAGTAGACAATGCAAATCCCACCCCAAAATCAGAAGTACAAACTGTAAATCAAAAACAGCTTTGACCATTGCTTGATATTGACAATATAAAACCAAATATATATTTATCCTCTCTCCTACACAAAGAAGAACTATTCAGAATTGTATTTTTCCATCATGCTTTCCTTTTGGTTTGATAACATTTTAATGAATAACTGTTATCCCAGAAGTCTATTCATGTCAAATATAACGTTAACTTAATTAAATGTACTGCCAACTATCGTGGCACAATGTCCCAAAGTTGTGTGCCATATCAGATCACTAAAAGGAAAACCTCCACCTGGCACAACATTGGCAAGTAAGTCAAACTTATCCTAAAAAAAAGTTATCTAAAGTGTGTATAGCTCATGATGTGTTAAAATGATGCGATAAAGCTTACTAGCCTATGTTACGTTAGCTTTTGATATTATACCACAACACATAGAACACTAACTTGGTGAGCAGTTGTCCATGTCAATGAACACAACTAACGCTGTATCTCCGTACCACCTATTTATAAAGCAGTTTAATTTACCTTCCGATATCCCAACCACCGCGTTTAGGTTCGGCTACCTATGATTGTGCTCGTCTCTAGTATCCCTTGAACTGTAAGGAAACTCTATCGCTTGGACGCCATGTTGGCTCAAATCATCTATTCCGATCAGCTGTTTGCGGTCGTACTTTGAGCAACAATGGCGTCTGTTTCCTCAACATAACGAGACGTGCTTCCTGTGAGACACGTCTCCTTCAGAATCATAGAAGACCATCAACATGCCTTTCAATTCAAACACAAGTACATCGCTAAATTCAATCTATCAAAGATTAATTTTGATTTAAAGATTATATTTAATCAAACTGGTCCGAAGAGAGCTCCGGAAGTATGTATAATAATATTTATGGTACATTTATTTTGTGGTAGTTGCGATCGGCTGGTCAGGCTTCTGCTAGGTCTCCTGCGCTGGTCTTTTCTTTTTGCAGTCGTGTCCTTTTTAGACAGGCGTCAGCTTTGTGGGGTCTCCTCCTTAAGTTTTTACTAAATACACACGGATTGTCTGCTGTTCGTTTGACGTGGACATCGGCTTGAAGAAAGGTTCCAAGTTTCACCTCGCATCGGGAAAAATAATACAAAATGGTAAGATACCGAGCTCCATTTGAAACTGCTATCTTACCGGCTCCGTGGCGTTCATTCAACGTTAGACATATGCTAGCGTTTTGCTATCTGTTAGCTAGCGTAACTTTCTAATGTTGGCTCATCATTTGTGGACGTGGCTCTTTTTGCATCCACTACACACAAACGCTAAACACTAAACACATATTTACGGTGGCCCAGATCTCCCTTAATTAATTATAACTGCATATTTTCTCGGGAGAAATTTTTTTAGACGTTGAATTCAATGAACAGCGTAGTAGGAAAGGCCTTTGCCATCAGTCTGGTTCATTACCTCACTGTACAGTTCACAATCAAAACGTAAATAAGTTTATCAAGAATCCATGTTAACGTTAGAACATTTTATTGAAATGTTGTCAGTTAATTTTTTCTTGTATGTGTAAGACAGGCAGTATGTGAGTATATTGGAGTTGAATACAATGACTGTATATTCATTCTGGTCTTCTCCCCTCAGCCTGGACCAGCAGCAAGTGCAAGTAATGTTGGGGCATCTGGCCGATCCCCAAGTAAGACGGTGGCTCCCCGTGCAGCAGGCTCCACAGTCAGACAGAGGTAAGCACACACCAACAGACGCATTATCCTTCAGATAGTGCTCCATTACTGCATATACATCTGTAAAAGACCTGAATTGTTTGAGAAGTATTAACATTATGTGAAGCCTTTTCCTAAAGTGTCCAGATTTCAACCTATTCGATCACCATTTGAACATTTAATAATATGTTTGTGACTGGAGTGGTTGCTAAAAGAGCCACGTCCACAAATGATGAGCTAACATTGGAAAGTTGCGCTAGCTGGGTAGCCCACATTGTTACGATCGGCAAAACCTCTCATAAAATGTTATGATTTTAGTTCATCGCTCAAGTAGAGTTCAAAGACTTGTAGAATCAATGAAGCATTTAAGCTGTTGTCGCATCACAAGGTCTTGGTCTTACCAGGACTAAATCATTTTCTTCCCCTCCATTAGACATTAAACATAAAATGAGTAAACTTGCATGCTCACTACTTATTTTTCAAATACCTTGTGTTGACCGCGCCTGCTCATGTTGTGATGCTCCAAGGAGTGAGTGATGATTTTCAGATCCCCTTTCCCTTTTTATTTTTTTGTGCCCTGTGTCGATTAGAGCAGCAGATGGATGCTGTACTGTGGGCTTAATCAGCATGTAATCAGAAGCTCACTGTTGCCTCTCATTATTACCCATTACTATCACCCTCTTCATTACCTCATTAACCTGTTTAATCTCATCACATAAGTGAAGCAGTCATGAATCACTGCGCTCTTTCATCGGCAGCTATTATACTTTGTTACATTGTGAATACAGTGTTTAATGGCAAAGTGTTGTAATATTCTTGACTTGGGTTATCTGCTTTATGTGTCGTGCAGAAAAGCTACCAGTAGCGGTACGCGCAGTGCTGGCAGGACCACGGGATCTGCAGGTACAGGTGGCATGTGGCGCTTCTACACCGAAGACTCGCCAGGCCTCAAAGTGTAAGTGCAGTTCATGAAAGCAGAACACGGGCAAACAAATTTAGCCTCTGACATTTTCAACTTCCAACACGTATTAATTCTCAGGGCTTCCGAGACTTTATGCCATTAGTGTAATATATTTTCATCAGGTAGAATGGGAGCAATGTTTATTGACAGGAAATTGGAAAGACGTGCCTTTGTGGTCAGACAAATAATCGTGTGTGTGTGGGAGATTGAAAAGCGTACTTTTATAAAAACCTCCATAAACATTTATCCCAATGCATCCTCGCCCTGAATATTCGAGAAGGTTTTGGGTCTCGTGGCCATAGCCGGCTACGGTTGATCGATGGTGCTGTGGTGGTTATTGAGTGCCTCTGCAGCAGACGAAGGAGGGCAGACTCGCCATTCACTTCTGTGTATCGAGTGTGTGTGTGTTTGTTCCTGCGTTAGACGCTGTCCTCAAAGCTTCATTAAAGGATGCACTCTGAAAGGTCAACTCAATTACAGCCTTCTGACAGGGAGAGTAGGGGGTTGCTGTGGAGATGGTTGGCATGGCAATGCTGCTACTTAGCGCTGAACCCCCCCCCCCACACCCTACACCCCACCCCCCACTCAGTCCCTCCTTCAGAGATGAGGGTGCCTCCTTGTTTCCTAAGCTCATCAATAAAATCAGCCACTACACCAAGACCCTTGCTGTGGTTATAGTTTGAGCCAATGATGGGATTGTGTCTTTGGGTGTTAATCTGAGTGTTGATCAATTTATCTTTGCTGTGACAGCGGCCCGGTGCCAGTGCTGGTGATGAGTTTGCTCTTCATCGCTTCGGTCTTCATGCTGCACATCTGGGGGAAATACACACGCTCTTAAACTCTACATGATGACCCCTGACCCTGCAGCTTGGCTTCTTAACCCATTGGACCTGGACCAAACGACAAATGAACAACAACATCAACCACCTACTCCCCAGGTTCCCTTCTGCACAACAACAAAAAACTTGTTTAATTTTTTTTATTTTTGTGCAACCGATTCAGTACATGATCTTCATCTGCACAGATGTTGGTATCCAACTTGTTGCTTTTGCGCCTTCTGCGGTTTGAATATCTGGAGGGGTGAATGCGAGGAAGCCATGCAAGCCCACCACTGTTGTCATGCGTGTTTGTGGCTCTCACTCCAAGCAGCGTGTTCCTGCTGCCTGGTGCAGTGCATCACAAAAGGACATGGTTGTTTTTCTGTCCCAACAAACTGTTTCCCTTGCAGCCTGGATTTCATTTTTTTCATAACAGCATTTGTACAAATGTAATTGTAATATTGTACAATTAAAAAAGAAAAAGAATAATTTTGTCTTTAAATGTACCCGTATTCTCTGAAAGTATAGTTTTGTTTCGAAAAAGAAATTCAAGTATTAAGAGAAGCTCTGAAACGTTAAGTTCTTTTTCAGTGTGATTGATATGTCACCATGTGCTAAATTGGCTTCACATTCCTGTAACATATTTTAACATTTCATCTATAATCCTCATTTTAGTATTTCCATCTAAAAAGCCGCCAAAACCCAATTGTACAATTAACCTCAATTGTTTAAAATATATAATTCATGATTACACACTACATACATAAACATGTCTAATACGAGCTGAGGTTCGACTGGATCAAAGTGTAGTTTTTGTACGTTCGGAGGGATCAGCTGCCCGAAGGTCCACACACGTCTTCAGAGTGTCCCCGGAAGTGGTCCAAGAAATTATGTCTTGAATGATGACCTAAATACTCCATGTTACATTGGTTAAAAAATAGTTTATCTTTCTGCACTCCATTTAAATATGCAGCCTCTAGGATACCGCAGCAATCCGTTGACGGTAAAGTATATAGCTGCATCAATTCAAAGCATAACACTTGAATCATTCTCTAAAAAGCATTTAGTCAGCTTCTTACTGCAGGTAGTTGGAGCCTGAAAATACTACATTTAGATTTTTCTATATGCTTCTATAAAATCTTTAAATGTCTTTTTGAATCCCAGATGTTTTTCTGTCTTCCTGAAGGGGGCACTACAGACTGTTTTCTGAATAGCACTGGCTTAGACTACTGAGATACAGCTCAACACTGAAGACACAGACACATGTACAGTGCGCTGATTCCCCCGCTGGTCAAATTATCATGTCGACATGTAGCGTCTTTGTATCAGTGGCGTAAGCGTAGTCGGCGTTTGCCCTCGAGCAAAATTGCCAATCCATCCAAAAATCAGATGCAGAATGAATTTCGAGTTATACTCACTAAAACATGTGAGCTTCTATGGTCAAATTATAATAGATTTTATATCACTATCCTCCGTCATGTATTGCTCATAAAACATGTTTCAGAATCCAATTTTTAGAGAGTTTAGTTCATTCTTTCTAAATGAAAATATCAATTATCTGACAGGAACAAAAAAGAATTATAAGAAACCGATTCGTCCACATGGGGTTGAACACTGAAACTGCAAGAAGAATTAATGACATGATCAGCATAATGCTGTGAGATGTAGAAGTGTCTCTGGCCCAACATATACCTGTGTTGAATACAAAATCTGTGTGTGTGTGTGTGTGTATGCGGCTCCTTGCACCAAGCGTTAAACGTAGCATTCTGATCCTGTTCATTAATTCATTCTGCTGCTACGGCTCTGCTGTCCCAAAGGCTTCCAGTGTTCGTGGGCAAACACGGGCACAACTGCCACATCACCCCCCCCCCTGTCGTGCCTGTCCGATGCACATGCACACACACAAAGAGACACTCACAAACTCTGAGGCCCAATTCATGGTGGCACAACACGGCAGCGAGCCAGAATAATTTAACAGAACAATTAAATATGAAAGAGCTGCGGCGAAGCTGTCCCCACATGTTGAGGAGTTGAACAGGCCCGGCAGCGTGAGGAGGGCTCTGCACAACCGCCGGCAACCTGTAGTTACAAACTCCTCCTGACACCGTCCATACGAGTCAACGGAGCGCTTCATCAAGTACACTAAGTATCATCCAGGGCGGAATGCCAGTACCGGAGCCTTTAGTCTTTAGTGTTTTGGACTGATAGACACTTCAATATGGCTCATGAAATACTCTTATTTAAGCACAATTTTTATTTTATGTTCCTGTATTTTTTTTTTTTTTTTTAGATATGTTGCAGTTTATAGTGCACAACTGCTGTAAAGGTTGCTGTTTTCTATCCCAATGTGGGCATTTAGCCAACATATTGATCTACAGATGTCACAGTTTATTTGCAACTTTCTTTGCAAACTAACTTCCAGAAGAGGTTTTAAATCCACGTGCATGTTGAGTGACCAGCCAAGCTAAGGCAAACGAACAAAGTCTATAACTTTGTCGTTCACACAAATCGTCCTGAACATGAGGCGTTTGTCTTGAGGAATGAAAGAAAGGAGTAAGAGATGGAAGGAGAGAGAAAGTAGAGCAGTTTTCTTCAGAGTGCTTCCTCTCTCTCTGTCTTTTTCACCAGAAAGCCATATCCTGTGAAGAAACCACCCGCTTTTACAAGGGATGGCCCCTCACAAAGAGAGAGTTGAGCATGCACATGTGCACACACACACACACACACACACACACACACACACACACACACACACACACACACACACACACACACACACACTTGAGGAGAACTGTAAATAGGTCACATGTATTTTTTGTTCATGACATGCTGCTCTGTGGTTTCACATGGCGGAAAAATCAACTGTTTAAGTTTGTTCCTATCGCTCTCTATGGCTACGTCACAAACTCACTCATCCATCACGTGAGTTCACGCTGAATGTCCCAACCTGCAGGTAAACACAGCTATCAGGTTATCAGGTGCAGCAGGGGGCTCATAATCTCAAACTTTGCCTTCCTCTCAAAGTCTGCACAGAATATTTCTTCTTAACACATGTTTGAGCGCTCAATCATGCACGCGCAAATTTCAAGTATGTGTGTGTATTTCGCAACAGATCACATGGTTGGTAAAGCGCGGTATGAATAGTCAGGCGGGTGGAATCGATCCACTCTCACCAACCAAGTGAATCCTAAGGGGTTTGTGCCCAAAAAATGAGGGCAGGTTAAGGGGGACGTGGGGATACGGTCTCAGGACGCACACAGTGAGATCACAGGGAAGCTTTGCACGGCCGTGATCTGTTTAACAACAGCCGAGTGTTGGCCGCGGGGATTTAAGAATTTGGCTTGTTTACTTGGACAAAAGTATTAAGTGAATTGAAAATAGTTAGTTTATAGAATAAAATCATGCATTTTGATTGTACATAGAATACAATGGGCAAATTAAGTGTCTTCTTTTGGCTTGTTTATTCATACTTTTGTCACTATAATAAGCAGGAACCTCACAAAACACAAAAATGGTCACAAAAATATATCTTTTTTTTACTGGGTTGCCTCTCTCATCAATTAGTACTTTCTCTACCTTTTATATCAATTTATTTAATTTTATTCGTAAACTTTTCCGACTATATTATCTATATTCAGTAGTTACGAGAATCAGACTGTTGAAGAATACATACATTCTCTGTGATGTGGGTAAGTGTTCGCTGATGCTGGCTTAGTCGCTGTGGTCATCAGACCAGAGATCAGGTCATCAGGTCGTGACTACTCAGTAGAATAGCAGCTAATTGGTGCAGGCCTCTGCAACTGGCCAATGATCAGCCGGTCCGCCTTAAAATGATCAGATTACATATTTTGCATCCAGACCACATGGTCTCTGTCATATGAACTACTCGGGTCACGAGGGTCGGGGGGAGCTGTGACACGGAGAGATAATTTATGAATGTGTATGTGTGAGTGTGTGTGCCAGCTGGGGCCGGCCTCGTCTTTCGGGACTCTCCTTCAGAGAGAAATAAGAGAGGCAGAGTCGGAGCCAAGACGATTCCGCATCCATCAGTACCTCAGTTCTGGCTCTCTAATCCTCTAAATGTCACACACTCACTTTGTGTTTGACCCCCATGAGCCTGTTCACCCTGCAGAGAGGTGCAACTGTCATAGGAAACAAAAGACCAAAATACCTGAATCACACCAATCAAACAGATGACTTACTTTGAGATATTATCCAATAAGCAATAGTATCTTTCAATATCAATAGTAAAAGTTTCCACTTTTTTTCAAATAAAAAAGGATCTGCTCTAAACTAAACAACGCTAATTTTTTTAGTTACAACTTCCCTGTTACTGCTTAGCAACAAACAGCAGACGGACACAGGAAGCAACAAGCCGGTGATGGTAGCTGAGCATTGCACAGCTGGAGAGAAAGAAATGTCCAGAGCTTATAAGTGATTACTAGTGAGTATAATAAAAACAACTACTAATGCACCTGCTGTGTCTGCTGGGTGAGTAAATAGTCATCCTTTGGTTCACATTTCTACCATATCAACGGAAAAAAGCCCGAAACCACATTTTTCTGCTGCGACCAAGAATCAATGACTTCAAAATAAGATGAAATTCCACCAGCGTTAAGTAACCTAATGTAAAATATACAGCTGCTACGTATTCTCACTCAATCCCACCTCCACCTTGAACACATGTAGCAAGAACAACACATTTTGTGAAGTGATTTTCACTTGTTTTCATACCGGCTTTTGGTATTAAATTGAAATTCAATCGGAGTGGATAAAACAGATTAGGAAGATAAAATAGAAGACATTTAAATCAGTTGATTTTTACCGAGGAAATAATCATTTTTTGGAGTACTATAATCAAATGTATTTTTATGTATTATAATCAATTAGAACAACATAGTAAGAATGATGATAAACGTAAATAAAGATAAACATTTGTCAACAAATGCATGAGATCCAGTGCAATTCATTGACATAGGAAGCATCACGCACATTTTATCAGAGGTTGAAGGACATCGAGCAAAAAGAGAAAGAAATGTGACTAAAAGTTTTTTGAAAATAATCAATATACCATTTAAATAGAAAAAGAAATTAAAGTCTTGAAGAAGATTGTGGTTACAACGGATTAGGTTGACACAAGTCGATAAAAACAGAGGTTGAACACGAGCAAGAGGTAAAACAAAGAAAGACGAGACACAGATACTTCAGAGAGATATAAATAACTACAGGAAGATGGAAACCAGTGGAGACAGTTGATGGCGGGAGAAAGACAATGAGCAGGTCTACAGCGATGATGCATGCAAAGGATTTAAAAGAATGGAACAATGTGGAGGCTCAAATAAGGTACAGGAAACCAAAACATCAGTTCAAATACCAACATATTGCAATGCTATAAGTGGCTGATAAAACAGCAGAACATACTGTGAAAGACCAACTTAATCACACACAGAGTCACAGTGTGGGCCTTTGGGTTACGATGAGGAGAACTCCAGGATGATGGCCACAGTGTCCTCTGCAACCTTTTCGCACACATCCCGTCCCATCCAACCTGACCATGCCCCATGTGACCGCCACAGGCATGCAGGGACAACTGGTTGGTGATGTCATAAGCATGTGTCCCCCGTTCGTACCCCGGCAGCAGAGCGGATCAGACTGGACCCGGGGGCCATGGCTGCACATATTTAAGGAGGAGGGCCGGAGTACACAGCTGCGCTCAGCGTCTCAGTTGTCAGCCTTGTGCTTACTAATATTATAGACACTTGGTGTGTGTGTGTGTGTGTGTTGTGCGCGAGTGTGTTGTGTGTTTGTAAGGATGTTGTTTCTGTGGAACGTATTTTTAGTTGACTGTATTTTCCACTCCTTGTGCAGTGCTCCAGGGCATGATGACGGAGGCGGAGAGGGGGAGGGGGGGGGGGTCATGGGGATCACCTGGTGAATATTAATGTTCCTCGCAATGATAAATGAATATAGTCTGCACTATATTAGGAAATTCAACTTTTTGGTGACAATATTTGTTTGATTCATTTTTTACACACTTTCACTGAATAAAATATTACACGCGCCAAATTATGAGCAGGAATAGTCCAAACCATGACTGGAATCCTCTGTGCTGCACCACTACATCAAAGACTTCCTCAAATTGTACGACGTTGCCATGAATGATATGTGTTCACATGCGGCTGTGTGCTACGATGGGTCCTTTAAAGGAAAAATAGTCTCCCATTGATTATTAACAGATGTGTCATTCTTAAATACGAACAAAATCTCTCTCTCTCTCTCTCTCTCTCTCTCTCTCTCTCTCTCTCTGTCTCTCTCTATATCTCTCTCTGGCTGTCTGTCTGTCTTTCACTCGGCTTTCACTCGGTCTTTCATGCCAACCTTTTACGCTACATTCAGGTGTGTCGGTTTTGTGGTTTATGATGTTATAAACTACACATGATGAACGGACATGTCTAATCTAAACTAACAATAAGCAACGTTATACATTATTTTAGCTCATCCACTTCCTCTGCTCCTGTGCTTCCTATTCAGTGAAATTATTTCCTAGAAGGTTGTAACAGTGACTAAATGTCCTTTTAATTCAAACGGGCAATAAGGGACTTGTTGCAACGCAGGACCGCTGCGTTAGATGGTCAAGGAAATAAAAAGCCTTGTCAACAGGTGACTTGTACACAAGAGGAGAGCTCGAGTTGCAAATGTGATCAATCAGCCTTGTTTGTCGTTCTAAACTTTAGATGTTACATCATCAAGGTCATTCTATAAGTGTATCTTGCAATCTTCTGCGTGCCGGAAGTCAGATCCCAGCACACTTACACGTTCTGGGGGGGGGGTGATGATACATGAATTTGCATATTGGTATGGTTTGCTCTCATACCGAACTTGTGGCGTGACAGCTAGTCAATGTCTCTCTGTCTGCCTGTTGCAGGTTTGAGCAGGGAGATTCCTTTAAATGCTTGGAGGGATTGTGTGCGTTAGTTTGTGTGTATGGATGCACTTGTGCGATCAAACACATGTCAACGCCCCGAGCATTAGAGCAGGTAATTAGACAGGCCAGTCCTCCAGTCAGTTCTCTTCAGTGGCCCCGGGCTTGAGGTGTTGGTTTGTGCGCGTGTGTGTGTTTCCTCTCTCAAACACAGTGGCTCAAGAAGTATTCAGATATTCTACTTTGTTTATAACGATGGATATTTAAGAAGCATTTTACTGCTCGTTGATGTGTAACTAGTTTTGATTGTTTTGGTTTATTGAATAAAATCGAAAATTTGTTTGGTTAAAAGGTAATATTTCCCTCTGAAACAGGGAACAAATAAAAGTATTGTACAAGAAATGTTCAAATATAGAAGTTGAATGCACATAATTCCCACCACTGGTTTCTTCCTCCATCATAAATAAAATGATGAGAAAAAGAACAGGTGAAAAGAACCCAAAGATACAATCTGCGGGGGGTGAAAAATGCAGACTTGCAGATTTAACACACAGAGATTTGCCAGGGTGAATGACTGATGAGTGGGGACCGACAGTAAACACAAACACAATGAACACACACAGTGAACACAAAAGCAGGAGCGTGTGTGTGTGTGTGTGTTAGCTCTGCGCATTGGACTGTTTTTCTATGCATAATTAAGAAACTGGAGAAAACAAGGAAACACAGGAGATTGTCTTGTTTAGCAGGGAACTTGTTTTTCTCTGAGGATGTTTCATATTGATGATTCTTTGGTGAGTCAGTGATTTGTTGTCAAACGGAAATAACTTTGATTCAACTTGGTCTTTTGGGAAAGTTAACGTTAACCTTTTGGATGCAGTCATGACAAATGATTTGACAGTCAAACTGATAAAACTGGGTTAGTCACAGATTTACAAGGTTACACACATATAATCACACGTGCAACTGTGTGTTTAACTGGCTTTGTGGAGTGGTGGAAACAGGTTGTCCTTGGCTGTCACTTTTAATACCGTCACATGGCCACTGGAGCTCTATTATTCATGAGATCAATGTTGAGATTCAACAAGGCCTGATATAGCACAACCTTCCCCCCTGAGACTCATCTTCTCCATTTTTCCTCCTCAAAATTTCTCAGAAGATTGTTTTCCTTTCACAGTGCTCTTTTCTGTTGAGATTGAGTTGTGAGAGCTGTGAACATGAAAACTGATAGTGTTCACCTCGGGGGGAAGAGGAAGCAAGGCGGGGACCCAACAATAACCTCGTGCTGAGGCTCATTTCATGAAAATGTTGGACACTTATGAGTCAACGTCAATGCATCACAGACAACTGTGGGACAATGTTGCGTAACTGAAAACTGATGCTGTGTAATAATTGCGTGG
This sequence comes from Apeltes quadracus, assembly GCA_021346845.1. NCBI lineage: Eukaryota > Metazoa > Chordata > Actinopteri > Perciformes > Gasterosteidae > Apeltes > Apeltes quadracus. The sequence goes on along the minus strand of CM037936.1, from coordinate 8,052,983 downwards.
TATCAATGTCAATATATCATCTCCATCTCCAATATATCATCTTATTCGACTTTGGCTTTCCAACCTAAAAAATACCAAGTAAAAAATGTATAGTTTAACCTGTACAAGACAGTCACCAATAAATAATTCTGTAAAAAAACACATGGTATAACAAACCTCTACAATGCCAAATCTGATCAGGGACATAAGGTGCACAATCCAATGGCAATCCTTCAGCTCCCACCCTTACAGATGGTGCCCTTGTTTGGACCACACCCGTCTTCAAATTCTGTCTTCACTTTGATCGCATGTGAACCAATAAAGCTCCATGAATGCATCACGCATGGTTGTGACAAAATTTTGTCAAAATCTGTCTTCTGCGGTTGTTTCTTGTTACAACAGGAGTCTACTGGACCACAAATTTGTCTCGATGCCAGACACACACACACACATACACACACATACAAATAAGCTACCATGGTCCGAGAGAATGTTACTGATCACAGTCAAGCATTTTCACAGATCCTCCAACACTCCATGCAAAAGTTTCACCCACACAAACATGCGTTTTATATTCTTGTGTGTGTACAACGTGACTCGTGTGCCAGGAGCCGCAGCAACAGGGACAGTGGGAGAATCCAGGCATGCTGCTTGATGCCTCCGAGGTCCATCAAATATGCACAGTGAATAAAATCCCTGAACATTAAGGAGAAAACACATATGTCGAAAATTAAATGGGATTCAGACATGTGTGTGTGTGTTTGTGTGTGTGTGTGCGTGTGTCAAAACCATCAGCCACAAAAGGACGTTTCCTGAATACATTATAATCAATATTTGCTTTGTTGTCTCATTCCCCCTAAATAAGCCGTTACGAAGATCCTGCTTTTTCCTGCGTGTCCATCCAACACATCAGTGTTTCACAGCTACTCACAAACAGCTACAACTCGAAGGTCCCACGTGTGTCTGAGGGTCAGTCGCCACGGCCTTGACGTCTCCGCAGGGTTCTGGTCTAGGCTGCCCGTGCGCCGACGCCTGCGCGGTGATGTCAGCGCACAGGCTGCGCTCCGTGATGTCGGCTTGAGGTTTGGGACCGCGTGGAGCGCCAGCAGCCGGAAGCGGCCGCCCCGAGGGAACGCTGGGAAAGTGGCCACAAACCTACACCCTCCCAAAGGACACGCAGAGACGGACATCTTGGGCGACCCTGACCACAGTGTGTTATTAGTGGATGCATTGTGATGCTGTTCGCTGTGTATGTGCCACATTGTTGTGCGTAATCACTAAAATCATCCTGGGGATGTGCGTGTGTGCGCAGGAAGCAGTGGGGATACTCTCACACCGCCCACCAGAGATATAACAACAAAAATCCCACGTTTCTCAGAGACTGTCTCTGCCGTCCAACGCGCACATGGAAAACTACCATTGGGTTGTTGTGTTGTTGTATTGGCCAGCTGGTGGGTAAACTAACTAACACTGGCTCAACAAGGGCTGAGTCAGGAAACGTTAGTCTCCGTATGTGTGTATTTGTGTGTGTTTAGAGACAGTGAAGAGATGATGGCAAAATAAAGTGGTGCACACACACTCACATGGTTCTCTCTTGACACGTGTGAGGATAAACACAACTTCCTTGACTGACGTTAACACCCTGTTGAGTAAACACACTCGCGCCGCGGCAGCCACGGACGACACCCTCTGGCTGCACACTCGCCTGTTGCTGACCAAAATCTAAAATATGGATATTAACCAACAGTAGCAATGCGATGCGATGTAGTCTCACATGGAGGTTACCGTGGGGTTTTGTGAAGCATTTTATTGGCTCCCCTCAGGTGCAGGCTGATAAACACACTGAACTCAGGCATTAGATGTGAAGATGTGTTTCTACAGGCACATTAGGGGAGTTCTTTCATGGGTTCTTGATTATTCTTTTTTTTTTTTTAAATCTGCATCACTTATATAAACAAACGGGTAATTGAGTTTATTGCTTCAGAGTGGACGTGTGTTTGTGCACTAAGTGACAGAAACAGAAACACAGTGACTCAGTCCTGTGGGGGCAGTCATGATCCTGTTAATAAATTCCTCCATGTACCAGAAACCTGAGAGTCAGCTGTGCCTGTTTATTTGCGTGGGTACAACTCAAGTCACGCCATGACAGAAACAGGGATCACTCCTACTATTATTTCTACACCTCTATTATTTTGAGGGAAACATCGTCCCCTTTACTCAGCTGCCATTGGTCGTATTAAATTTCAGTTATTTGTAATTGTTTATGTGTGCATCTTCATGCAACATGTGTGCCATCTTATGAAGTCTGCTATGTATCTGATAAATAATACAATGAACAATAATAATCAATGTTATGATTATGAGGGCGTCTGATACATTTTCCCTCATGTACGCAGGTTCCTGGACCCAAAATGTCCCAGGCCGCTGCTTTAAGTGTCCGACTTTCTGTCCATACACATAATAGACCTTATTGAGTGCTGTTAACTTCAGAGCAGTAAAGGATCCGAATGCTTCCGTCCTTCCTGCTCAGCTGTGCACGTTGCTGCATATGTGTGTAATTAACCACATTTAAACCCCTCCACCCCTCTGTCCTTCCTACAAGCTGAAAAGGGCACACGTCCTTTTTTCCTTATTTGATATTAAAAACAAAAATCTGTGAGAAATGGCAAAAGAAAGGCCTGAAAAGGTTTCCAGGGGCCGGGAGAGAGAATGCCCAGAAGGTGCGTGTGGCAATGGGCTGTGGGCGCTGCTGCTGCTGCTGCAGCGTGCTGAGGTTGGCTTTGTGCAGGAACATGCTGGAGGATGAGGCGTGTCCCCTTTGGCTGAAGCGGGCGCAGCGTCAATCCAGCAGTGCCATCTGATGCCTGTGTTGGTGACGGCGCGACGGTGTGCGGCAGAAGCTGAGAGGAGATCCGGCAGCTATAAATAGCCGTTGTGTTAAAGAGGCGCGTTGTAAATATAGTGCCCTGGTGTGGTGTCACTTTACACGCCCACCACCACCACCACCACCCAGTCTTGTTCTCAGCTCCAGCCTCTTTACCGGACTCCTCTTAACTGTTTCAATTGTGCCCGAGTGCGTCATGAGCGCTGGAAAAAAAAAGACTTGAAAACACAGGAAGAAAGGGAGAAAGAATGAAATGAGCTGAATGTGTGTGTGTGCGTGTGTGTGCGTGTGTGTGTGTGTGTGTGTGTGTGTGTGTGTGTGCGTGTGTGTGTGTAATGTCCCTGCGGCCAGGATTCCCCGGCTCCTCCGGTGTCTGCAGATATTGGAAGCTTCCAAAGGACAAGAGGAACGAGAGGGAGGTGATCCTCCACTCACTTCTTTCCCTCCTCACCCTCTCATCTTCTCTCCTCCCTTCCGTCTCCTTGCCTGACCTCTCCACTTCTCCTTCCTCCTCTTCCTCCTCCTCCTTTCCATTCTCGCTTCTTCTTCTCTCTCGTTACTTCGATTGGCTCCTCATCATCTCTTTCTTCTCCTCTCCATTCCTTTCCTCCAGTTTCTCCTGTGTCCTCCCTTTTGCCTCCTCTCCTGTTATTTCCACTCCTCATTCTTTCCATTCCTTCTTCTTTCCTCGTAGCTATCGAATCATCTCATCTCCTCTTTCCTCTCTCCGGGCCTGTTATCTCTTCTCTCACTTTGTTTTCTATCCTCACCTCCTCCTCTACCTCGCCTCTTAGTCCTGCTCCTCCACTGTATTTCTTTTCTTCTTTACCCTCATCTCCTCTCCATTAGTCTCTCCTCTCCTTTCTCTTACTTCCTTCTCTCCTAACCCTTCTCCTTTATTTCCACTCATCCACTTCTGCCTTTTTTCTTCTTTTTTTTTACGACAATCCTGTTTTCCGGGTGTCACTGTGTCCTCTGTTCCTGTGTGTGTGTGTGTGTGTGTGTGTGTGTGTGTGTGTGTGTGTGTGTGTATGGATAGAAGAATTCCTCCTATCGCATATAAAATCCTTCCTATGACATCACTCAGTGACGTCCCTTGACATTCGGAAGGCCGCTAAGCCAGGTTTTAAGGGGGGAGCGTGCTTGCACATCTGGCAACGATTTTCAAGTTTTTTTTTGTTCTTTCCTTTTCGGCTTGAACAAGTGACTTTTTTACAAGACAAAAGTCGGACATTCTCAGTCTGTCTCTCCAACACACAAATACTGGAACACACAGACTGACACACATTGTGTGACGCAACAGCCACTGGTCATGTTCCCAAGGTCCGGTTCTCAGAGCTGACTAGAGGCCTTTGTCTACGCTTACTTTAAAAATAAAACTGGAGCAGTGTTACCACACAGGCACGCACGCACGCACACACACACACACACACACCATCACTCACTCTTTCTACATGAACTAAGCCTGACCCGAGCTGGAAAAGGAGTCCACTGCCAACTCATGATGCTGTTTAAGTAAAGTGTGTATGTGTGTGCATGTATTTGCACTGCCACACTGTACCACGTGTGCATAATTCCACTAAGCCTCCTCCTTAAAGTTAAACATTTTGGCTTGCGTAACACCCGTGTGTATATGAGCGGCTACATGCGTATGTACCTTGAAGACGATCACGCCACCTGCCATTTTACGGCTGCGCATAGAAACAGGATCCCCCACAAACTACAGGACCAATATTAAACTTGTCAAGCTCTTCATAGCTTGAGGAGACTTTCTGTTCTGACAGTGTTACTCACTGAGCCCCCCCCCCCCCCCCCCCCCCCACCCCAACACTCCCATTACAGTGCTGCAGGAACATCCCCATTCAGCCCCTGGGAGGATTAAAGATCAGGATCAGAATCTAGTTCCACCATAACTTCACCACTGACATGTCGCCGCTGTCATTTGCACATTTCAGCATTATGTAGCATTATGTAGAGAAATACAGTTGATTTATTTCCGTTCTGAATGATCGAAATATATGCCCCTTGATTTGATTACTGTTCTTTTACCAATTGCAAATTTTTGAAATACACCGTGTCAACTGAGAACAAGGCAACGGCTCTGATTTTTCTTGATCCGCTGCATGGGCATTTTGGGGTATTGAAGGAGCTTTGAATTTGCGCATTTTCACCTGCCAGCATGGGTACACCTTCTGCCAAGTATTCATCCAAACTATACAAATTACCCTTAAAGTATCACACAGTGTTTATTACACTGCTATCATGAACGCTGACAAAGGGGTTTAAAAACTACAATTGAGAAACACTCAGCTAAAGACACACTTAATTAGCTTTGTCAACTAACTCCGAGATCCCTCCCCTTCTCCATTAGCTTCTACTCCCAAAACACCGCAGCTACACATTAATCAATGCCTCCCCTGGGGGCTTCGAGGGTGCATGTTGAAACAAGTACGGGTTCTAGTAAGAGCTCTCGTAGCGGATTCGCAAGCTTTGCCCCAACAAGGCCCAAGAGCTCCACATCAGCGATAGTAAAGGCAGCAAACAGAAGAGCCAATTGGTTCCAAACGAAAACTCCCTTTTCTTTGCGTTCCTTTTTTCCATCTCTTTATTGATGAAGTAAAAAGCTGACATTTCAATTAATAAAATTGCATTGTCACAGCTCTCCAAACGCTTCAGCCCCGTCCTTCTCGATCGGTTTCACACAACGTGCGAGTACGGGCAGGTCGGCGGTCGGGCCGCATCACAAGGCAAACCCTCCTCGGGACGCTGGGAAACTGTCCAAGGAGCCGGATAACCACGAGGACCTTCAGGGGGGGGGGACACCTGCTGAATCAGGCGCTTCTATGCCACAGAGTGTGATGGAAACTGATCCACTAATATCAGTAATTTAGCTATTAGTGTCCTGTGCAAACATACTGCTGTCTGTTAATACTGTAACCCAGCACACACACACACACACACACACACGCGCTGCTCTATAAATGCACACTCACGCGGTGGCTGTCATACATAACCGATCTGGTTTCAGCTGCACAGACCTTCCCGGCAACACATTATACAAGCGGGTAGGCCCACACATGCACGCACACACGGGGCGGCCGTGGCTCTCAGTAGTAGACACTTGAAAGGACACCCTGGAGAGGGGTCCTTTTCACAGTAGTAGTGCCCGGCAGCACTTAGCGTGGACCGGGTGGCTCACTCCCACTGTGGCGAAGGGGGTGAGGGTTCTCGATTCCACTGCAGCCCACTCTTCTCTCCCCGCCGAGTGGGGGGAAAGAAGAGTCGTTCACGGACACAGCACTTCACCGGCTGCGCGCTCACGCACACTCCAGAGCACTCAACTCAGCCATCGTCAACCGCGGAGTGCGAGATCTCAAATTTGAGTGAGCGAACAAGTGGGAATTGGCGATGAGCGTGAAATATTTCTGATTATATTCAGATGGTTCACACTCAAAATGCTGAAACTCAGCTGCCACAACAGAATGGGCACATGCAACAAATGCGCAGCACGCACATACAGATGGATCAGTGCTTGCTTGGAATAAACTCTACAAGGCTCCAAAAGGCTGCTGGACGTCTGCTGCTTACCTTCAGATTGTAAAGATGGAGGGTCGTCGCTATAACTTTCAAGGGGTTTTTCCACTGAATTTTTTTGTTGTTGTGGCAGCTGATCCCATGTCTCCATAATACCTGAAACAACAACAGGTCCCACACCAACACATCCCCTTTTGTTTATTTGATGTAGTGCTGTTTCTGGTTTCAACATAAAAGTCTCCCATTGCTGTTCAATTTGGTTGAGATCTGGTAGTTGCCACACAATTCACATCATTAAGGCATCCCTTGTCCCCTGTATGGAAGTACCTTCCTTTCTCATTGTATATATTGTACATATCTTTTGAAACAAGAAAAATATGTATAAAAGAAACCCCTTTCCCCATACAGTACTTCTTATAGGGACTGTTCTGTCTGCTGACCCGCAGAGGCTGATTACCTTAGTTCCTCTTAAGAGAAGAAAAGAAGGGTTAAAAGAGACTTTGTGGCAAAGGTTTGTGGATGGTTCTTTCTGATTAGACATCAATTTAATTTCAGGTCCTGCAATGAACTAGTTTTCTCTGTGTGGTCCTCAACCCCAAAACGCACCTTTATGATCACCGGGCCGTGAATGACGTTGTTGTTGTAGCAGTATATTAAAGCCTGTGGTTTTGATATTAGACTTTCCACAAACACATAAGGGTTTAGTGTAGTGTTTAGGTGTCCACACACATAGGAGGAACCTATGTGTGTGGACACCTCTGCAGCTCCAGCTGACACTTTGTTGTCTAAACACAGTGGAGTTCGTACCTTCACTTTACCCTCATTGTGGAAAATTGTGGCTGTGGGTCTGGGACGGACAGGCAGGAGGACAGCATGAGGGAAAGAGGAGGTTTGACGAACACGTCTCACCTCCGCAGCTTGCGTATGGGTTAAGCAAGACATCGTCTTTCAACAGGTTTTCTTTTTTACGCGTCCTCTATTTGATCCTCTCATCTCTCCTGAACATATTAAACATATTCGGTAGCCTCCGTGGTATTCCCGCGTGTCTTTGCCAGCTCAGCATCACCGCTGGAATTCATCCCTCGTGGTTTGGCACGTTTACTGTAAGATCACAGCAGCATTCCCTACTGCTCAGCCACAGCGTAAATTCAGCTCATCAAAGAGGATATCTGGGCTTTTAGACTGTGTGTTTCTTGGCTGAGGATCTAGACGGGATGACCGTAATACTAAGCCTTTTGGAATCAGGGAAATAGTTCTCGGGATGCCTGGAATTCCTTCCGGAAACCTTACTGGCGGTGTATTAATGTCCAGTGTGTGTGTGTGTGTGTGTGTGTGTGTGTGTGTGTGTGTGTGTGTGTGTGTGTGTGTGTGTGTGAGAGAGAGTACATTTGAAAACAGATAGGGTGAAAGTAATTGGCTCTACCTCTCTCTTCCTTTTGAGGCCAGAGCTGACTGCAACTACTCACAAGACTAAAATTATGGGACAGTTATTCGGAGGAGCCTATTATGGTATGAGGACACAACATGTCTCACCCCCACACACGCAGACACACCAAGTTACGCCATTGCAGTTGATAGTAATCAGGCTGTTCCAGTGTTATCAGACCAGAATGCCATTGCTGCTGTGGATTCCTCAGATACCTAAGTGGTCAGGTTTTTTCCTCCATTAAGACATTGCAGTCCGAAGTGCAACAAAATATCATTTGTGATTCGCCGGTTGCCTCATGAAGTCATGCGGAGGAAAAAAGAAAGTGGTTCACAGATGAATGGAATCCAGAGGGAAAGTCAAGAGAGGGACAGATGATGAATCGACAAATGAATTGACAAACCTTTTAACCTTGTTGACGTCACAAAAAGAGTTTACACAGCAATGTGCAAAGGTAAACAATGTCCCAATGAATGTTTACAGGAGACACTTTGGGTTATGAATTTATACTTCAACCCATAAATTGACAACATTTAAACAAAGCACTTGTTGTACCCTGTGTTGTCCTGAATATTTGAATTCCAGGACACCCTGAATCATGAAACAAAAATAGAGATTAAGTCTCGACTTGAATTGACATTCAATTTGTGCATTGAAGCAAAACACGTCCTAAACCCATGCATCTTCCTATGATAACTATTTAAAACAGAGAGACGTGTCTAGACTTGTACAGGCACAAATCAATTAAGTAGGCTCATAACGGTTTTAAGTAATAAGATACATTTAGATGGAGGTAGAAATATCAAAACTGATAGCCGGCAGCACAGGTCAAGCTTTTATTTTAGCTTTAAAAAGCGACTCCAGAGACACAGAAGACATTGTGTATTTCTTTTCACCATAATAAACAACAACTTGTACACTGGTCTATAAAAAAATAGGCAGAGCTGTCCTTTGAGTACAATCTTTTTATTATTGATTAAAATAAATCTAAATAATTCAATCAGATGCGGCTGGGATCATCCGTCCTTCAGTTGTTCGTTGTATCATGATTTCAGCTGAGACAGTTGAAACAATGGTGGTGGGTAAAGTCCACGAACTGGTATCAGCGTGATGTTGGGTGAACAGCAAAGAGGCCCACCTCGTGGGACGTTACAGCGGTTTAGAAGGAAAGAACATGTCATGCTTATCTTCGTCCCTCACTCACACACACGCACACACACACACACACACACACACAAAGGACTCATGTGAAATTAACCAATATGTGCAGTTGGGCGTCACTCATTTCTGCTGGGAGCAAGGCACGGCCTCCCCACCACACGCACACACACGCACACACACACACACTCACACACACTCAGACAGACACAAAAACACACTTGTACAATGCCAGATTCAGAACAAATGCATCATACATAATACAGTTGGCAGACTATCAGTCCACTTGTCAAACTCTGATTGGTTCTAAACCATAATGTAGCACACACTAATGCTTGCTTCCCCGCTGGTGGAAACTCACAGCAGAAGTGAATAGTGCCATTGAGATCCTTCTTTTTCCATTTTGTTTTAATGACACAGTTTTTATTTTTTTATTTTCTCTTACCCTGGCTGTAGAGAGCCGTTCCACTTCGGGCTACGTGGCAGACTTCTGAAAGGGGTGAAAGGATTCTCCTAAATTGCCGTGCAATAAACCCACGGCCGAAATCGCCCGTGTGGGTGAAGGTCGTTTCTGCATCTGACGAGGCGCCACACAACTGTTGAGGTGCGACCTCCCAATATCTCGCAGACGTCGTCGCTTCGGTGAATCAAAGAACCCAGTGGATTCGCGTCCACAGAGAAGCAGAGCTGGCTGACCGATATCGCGGTCATTCCGCAGATAAATGGGCAGTCACTCGTATTGAAAGCTTTGATCCCAAAATGACCTGCTGATCCTCCATTGTGTGTGTGTGTGTGTGTGTATCTGTCTTTGTGTGTGTGTGTGTAATATCTACTTAGAGGCTCCCAGCACTATAATAACGAGCATACGGTTGGCGTCACACACAGCTCATATTAACCCCATGGCTCTTTCTGTGCCTACAAGATGTGGTGGTTTTGTCTTAGTCTCCATCTCTGCAAAATGCAGACACACATTTTGGCGTACTCGTGCGATGGTAATTTAAGTGATTTACTCCTGTTATGGCTGATTATGCTGAGTGAGTCACAGAGGGAATAAAACAAAGTCTTTGGCTCAGAGCTACGACTTTGCCGCGCTTCGCCTTGCTCCTCTCATGGAACCTCATCGACCATCTTTATCAAGCCCCCGACCCTTTGGTGACTGTCTTAAACTTCTGCGGTCACCTCCCTGAGCGAGGGAACTTCAGTGCAGAAGAAAAATCACAGCAACACAATGAGATGTTTCCAGAGCAAAGCGTCAGCCTCATCCCGTTGGTCGCACGCTGCCCTCCTCCGCTTGAATCCCTGTCTCTTGCCTAAAACAAGATCCATGAGTGGCTCCCGAAGATATCCAACCTGGCAAGCATATGAATGTGTGTGCGCGTGTGTGTGCGAGTTTTCCTCGGGTTGTCCCACAGGGGATACGTGTGTCTTGTCTGTGAGTCACAGGCCGGCTCTGTGTCTGTGTAGCCGTCCATCAGAACACATCAGCATCAACATCCCCTAGTTTACCCTAAGGCGGGCGCACATACACCCCCCACGCCACACACACACACACACACACACAGAGAAACACACACACGACCACACACACAGAAGTTAACACACATTGCACATCGTGAAACCTCCCCAGGGCCGTGTGCTATTCCCCCGCATCCCCTCGAGCTGAAACCTCAGTTTCTGCCCTCACCTCACTTTCCACGTCGGAGAGGCTGTTTCCTCACACTGGACAACTGCTAGCATATGCTAGCATCGCCCGGTAAACACAAAGAACCTCCCGGCACTGGATGACAAACGCACATAAGCATACGTACACAACGTTTTCTAAATATTCAAACTGCATAATAGCGTATGGCATTGGCCTGCAAATGGGCAAAAAGGTGTCCAGACATTTTAAAAGAAGTGGCGGTTTAAATGGATGTTAACTTAATGGGATTACTGTCGCCTCTGCAGGCCGACGCGGCTGCATTTTCAGGACTTTATTACAGAAATCTCCCTGAGAAAGTGACAGATCAAAAAAGGAAAAGTGAGTTTTGGTTCTGACAGTGGCGTTTTTAAAACAGATTTCCACAAATATTTTTTACTTCTTATTACTATTTCCACAAGAAAAGAAATGGTCGCCTAAATATGTAGAATAGACCACTGAAAATGACTTACTGGTCCAACATGTAAAAAAAAGATGTATTGCATAACTAAAATAATATGTTTTGACGTTGGGTTAAAGGAAAAAAATGTGCTGCAAAAGAACCAGGGGAAGAGACAATGAGACCGAAGCAGCAGAATACGGACATAGAAGCTCACTGAGTTGAAAAGCGGGATTTTATTGTGAGTGCTTTGCAAGGCTCTTTGCGCTGAGAGTCATTATCAGTCTATGACACAGATGAATGGAACATTAGCATAAGGACATGACATGACACACGACGCACTCTCCTCTTTATTGCCTTTCTTGCACCAAAAGTGGACTGTGGCATATTTGTCCTGCCTGCAGCGCGTTCGCTTGTTTATGTGCCACATTCACATGAGTGTGTGACTTCAGCGTTCACAGCACAGTTTGTCCCTCGAAAAGAGGATAGGCCATCATACTCAATCATGCTGCCTCAGACAGCCGTTAAAACGGTATGCACCATGCGTGTGTGTGTGTGTGTGTGTGTGTGTGTGTGTGTGTGTGTGTGTGTGTGTGTGTGTGTGCGTGTGTGTTTGAAGAGAATAAAAGAGAATATAACAGCTATGCAGAGCTTCACTGCGTAGTGAGTGTTTGTTAAGAGCCTCTATTTGGACTTGCGGCCTTGTTTGGAGTGTGCCTCTTTCTGGTGTGTTGTTTGATGAAGAGGCTCTCAGAAATCTCACACACACACATAAACACTCCCCACAAATGGTATCAATGGTTTTGTAGCACGTGGAAAATGAGCGCATGTTTAGTGGGTGAAAGCGGCATCCCAAGGTCTTCCATCCGTTGACTGTCCTGCGTTTGAGTTAATAAGTGTCTGTGACTATTCCCGGCATGTGATTATGAGTTTTGCGTGGACGGAGCCGTGCGTGGCACAAAGTCTCTTTACCGCGGTTAAGCTCTGGGATTCCAGTGAACTCGCTGCAAATCCGCTGACTAGGTAGAAGTGGCTTCTTGGCTTCTTCCTCATCTCCTTTGACTCACTGAGCACGCAGTGTGTACGTTTACAGAAATAGCAAGGGGATCCTTTGTGCGTATAAGGTGTCCTCCTGATGCAGTGGCAGAGTGCCAATTAAGCATCTTAGAGCTGGGAAACACTGGGGTTGCCTGGCCCATCCGTCCACTAATAATTGGATTAGCATTTGTCTAAAGAGGCCAGGGCAAGGCTGCAATTAACTAATGTCCCAATTGGATTAGCGAGTGTGGCTACATGCGTGTGTCTTTGTGTGCGTGAGGGCTTCCCCAGTTTACCGCGTCACCGGTGTGTATAGTAAAACTGCTGGGGTGAGACATGCATGTAGCGTCCTTCTCAAAGGCATGGTCGCTGTTGTGACCCCGTGCCTGGCTTTTGTCCCGGTGCTGAGGCAAAACGAAAACAGGGACATTGTCACAATGTGGTTGTCGAGGTGGAGGTACGGACCGGAAGGAGCGAGACACACGCGCAGGGTTCCAAAAAAAATGCAAAACTCAAAAACACCACGAGGGGCATAACACAAATCAGGAACACTGGACTCATATGCCGACTCGACGCTGGACGACAGATTCACAGGACTTAAATGCACAAGGGAGGTGCAGGTGGTTGGAAATAGGTGGAATCACTCAGACAATCACAAGGGGAGACAGGACAAGGCAGGAAGTGAAGTTACCACAGGGAAACCAGAAACATGAAACTTCATAATAAAACAAGAACAGGACCAAACCGTGACAGACATTCCATCACCAACCTATTTAAAATGTGAATTCACCGAACAGGATCCAACCAAGCAAGCGTGTAGCAACAACACCCCTTAAAGGGTGAATTCCCTAAGAAACTACTAACGTACTCTTCCTATATAATTTTTAATCCTGAATATGTGGTGGATTTATCTTTGTGCCTTTTAGGATCTAATTTAGTAATTAATTAAAACACGATCCTACAACTTTAATAACTGAAGTTCTACCTGACCACTAGACAATGGCTGAGCTACTCATAACACAAACTTATTTCCAAAAATGGAAAGCACACCCGCTTGTGTTATGATTGCTTGTGGTATCACCATCGGCAATGTTCTGAGAGGAACAGCATGTTCTTCCGATTCCGTGCAAGAGGCATCGTGGTCAGTTTGAAAGAGCTCTCTGTGTGTCTGTCCTTACGTTCTCCACAACACAAAAACCAACACCAACTAATTACATACAACAGGTCTATTGACTACTTTGTTTGGTGTATGCGGGAAAAAAAGTCCCCGCCCTGTCACCTCAGCAATGCAACAAAGTTTGGATCTAGTTTGGGCTGCGCTTTAGTGAGCGGGTGCAGGGATGCTGAATGCAACAATCCATAAGCCCCATCGACAGGAAACGTCTGTTCTTTAACCGGAAAGAGCATTGGAGGAGAAACACTCTCACGCTTACTGGACGTCCTCAGAGAAGTTCAACACACACACACACACACAGCAGGCAGACAAAGATGTCGATAACAAATTTTGGCAAAAGAAAAATTGTAGACAGAGCAAGTTGACTTGAACATTAACAATATTTGAAAAAAATATTGTTAAAAATATATAAAGTACGTTTTTTCAATTAAATACATCGGACTGGGCTTCCAGGCAACAGTTTTTAGCATTAATCCTAATAGCTGATTCCTGATTAGAGGAATTGTGTTGACTTATTTTGTCACAAATCTCTTTGATGTGATTTCCGCCCATGCAGATTTTCTCAGAATGTGAGATTGATGTATTATGAGAACTGGATACGGGCTTTTTGGTTGACGGCACTTAACTTTAATGATAAATATTTGCCCAGTGTAGTATTTTGCCCACTTATTGGTTTGTTTTACTGCACACTGCACATTTGTTTCCTGGAGGAAAAAAGTGCAGCTTTCATAATAATACACATCTCTCCATGCAGGACACACAAACCAAGCAAACTCGGAAGAGGAGCATATGTCCACAAACCTTTGTGACAGAATGATTAGTTATTGTAATTGTTGTGGTAGAATGTGAAATGGTGTGTGTGTGTGCTCGTGTTTTTAAGCGCTGTATGTGACTTGTTACCACCGATCTTTTATAGCATGCTAATTAAACATTCAGCTCTTCATCTAAATAGCCGAAGAAGCAACATAATACTGCAGGGATCTGAAACATGAGGCCTCATATTTTTGAACGTTGCACTTCATTAAAGTCACCAAACAAAAGGATGAAGTGAACGTAACCGTGACCCCTAGGCCCCCTGACACAACCTGTTATTTTGAGGCCCATCCCCTTCAAGCTTCACTCATTCACACATCAATCAGACACATCCTCCCACACAGGCCACTAACACACACACACAAGCACTTTTGCCACTACATAAGTCATTAAGTACAGGACTGCACCCGTCCTCTGTTATTCTTCCCTAAGAAATACAACCTCAGGCTTCCCATAATCCATCCATCCAAATCACGGCGGATCCATTTAGACTGTGTGAGCGCCAAAGGCCCCCCAGCGTGTCAGTGTGTACATACAAGCATGAACACGTGTACGTTTTTGAGGAGGTCGGCCAAAAGCCAAAACCATATCCTGTTAGCATTTACAAAATCACTGAACATGGTGGAGGAGCAACCTAATATTGACATATTTTCCCTAACAGGAAAATATGTCAACACTCCTTAAGTTAAGTGATAAACTAAAAGGATACAAGTGTACTTAGAGAAGGAAATTTGTGAATTATTTTTGGAAGACTGATATGAGAATATATACAGTATATATGAATATGAAAACTTTGAAAATGGAAGACAATCAAACCGACACAGGTAGGCAGAGGAATGTTGCCTGAAACAAGAGGAAGGTTTATTTTCAAAAATAAAACAGGAACTCACCAGACAGACACGAGACAACCTGACTAACACATCTTTTTTGACATAACAAATTCTGACATTGCCATTATTTTGACGGATGTTGCAAATACAATTTGAGTCAAAGTTCAATTTTTTTTATTTTTATTGAAAAATGTTTAAATGATTATAGTTCAATTTGTACTAGTGTATGCGCCAAACAAAGTTTTGTTATGGTTGTAGAATAAGATTTATAGGCCAGGATATTTGGTAGAAATCATTTTTTGCAATTTTCATAAAATGTTAATATATATTTTGATCCTGATGGAAATCAATTACAACCAATCTTCCTTTTAAACATATGTTTTCTTGTCCGCAAAATTTACAATCAATATTAGATATGCAACAGGAAACAACTTTAACTCAATAAGATTGATGGCTGATACTTCAGGTTTCGTTTCTTTGTTGAATAGAGGGAGATTTTAGGTGATCATATATGTTACCCACCATCAAGAAGGTAAACGAGATTACTAAAAATGTTTTTTTCACAGTCAAACTTTGAAATATAATGTTTTTCCTTTTAGGGTATAGGCTATGTGACATGATTTGGAGAAAAAAAAAACATAATCTCACCCAACAGGATCTTTGTTGTTAATCAATTATCTCTAAACAATTATGAGACCCCTCAACATTCTGGCCCACATGAGTGGACAGACATAAACACAAATACTCCCACAAAAACAACAACCACACTTTCACAGCTACCTCAAAGAAGCGCAGCCTTAGCCAATGAGAGGAAGCAGAGCAAGGAGGAAATTACACTGTTTGTGTTCATCATCAGCGCTGACAGAAATAGCTCTGTCAGAGAGTAAACAACACATCCCATTCATAAAAAAACAGAAGCCTATTCTCCGACCATGCAACGAGAAGAAAAGCAAGAGATAAAGACAGGGAGAGTAACAGACAGAAAGATGCACGGGACAGATTCAGAAAGACACAAAGAGAGATGGAAATTTAGACACAGACAAAGATAAAGCAACAAAAGATCAAGTGGGAGATGTGAGGAGAAAGAAAGCCCGATGATGACATCACATCCTCATCACTGCTAGTTCCACTTCATTGGTTTGGAAAACACCAGAAACCTACGTCACATGGTGAGACACCACTTCCAACTCTCGATCTTTCTCAGTAAGACAATCACACATACACACACACACACACACACACACACACACACACACAGACACACACACAAAAAAAAACATCCACTATAAATAAATAAATAAATAAATATACATATATATATATATATACACACAATCATTGATAATGTACATCCCGTATGGAGTAATCCTTCATAACACAGGACTCTTTGCATCCATGAGTGTTTATTGGAGTCACAGCTGTTTCCCTGCCCACACATTGTGCCATTACACCAAACCACTTTCCATTCACAAGCACGCGCACAACCAAACGCACACGCATCACGGTTACCACGCAATACCAGATAAGGAAATGCTAAGCGTCTACATATGTGTGTAAGCGTATGCATGGCAAGTCACTAAGAGGAAGTGATGCAAGCTGTAATGGAAGGTACATTTTTAGAATACAGAGGAAGTGTCCATCAAACCTCCACATTAGCACATGAACGAAATACAGAAACACACTCACACACAAAACCCAATGAAAGCGCACACTTCCTTGCCACAAACACAAACAGTTTCATACAGCAGTGCACAATGTTGGATCTGATACATTGTGTGTAGAAGTTTTAAATAAATGAAAAGAGGCAATCCTCCCTGGCAGGTAATGCTCCACCAACAACATGCAGATCCGCAGCCAAGAGAACACCCACGGCTTGTACGAAACGTTTTTTCATATGTACGCACACACACACCCACACACAGTATTAAAACAGTAAGACCCAACCAATCATCTGAACTACTGATACTACCAGGTGACAATAAAGCTGCGTCACTGCAATACTGATGTCGCATCGTTGTCGTACCATCGAAGACATTGTGTGTGTTCTCACTTCCATTCGCATCACAGGATGAAACCAAGAAGTGAGACTTGAGTGGGCGACATTGTCCGTACCTCCTTCACTGGACCACAAACCCCCTTGAGACCAGAGGGTTCAGAGAAAATAATCCCAGTTTTAAAGTTGAAGCCATAATCCACTGGGTTCTGCTGCAAAAAACACACTGACTTGTTATTCAAATGCAATCAATAAAATATTCCCCCAATTCTACCTCCACTCGGGCCCTGTGGGGAACCGGTCCCGATGGACCGAGAGGTTCAAACGTGTTTCCCCCCCTCTCCGACCCCTGCGGGTCACCTCGAGGGGGGTTTATGGACGCACTCACTAACCAACCCTGATACTTTCCTTTCCCTTGAAGCTCATCTTCCACCACCCCTGTCCTCCCACTCCCTTCTTTTTCCCACTCAAGTAGTGTTTTCCACACCAGTGGAAACAAGGAGGGCTGGGTGGTAGGGCGTCCTCACCAGCGTCCACAGTGTACACAGGAAAATGGGTCAGATAGCGGATGATGGGAGGGCTTCTTTGCAGACAACCGAGCAATGTACGTGCCGGGGGCCGAATGTGTGAATGTGTGTGTGTGTGTTTAGAGGTGACTGGAGCGAGCTGCTGGTGAGTGCCTCGAGGGTGGAATCACCTTCCGGGACATGCTGCCAGTGCTTCTCTCTTAGAGACACGCACGGTGAAATCAATAATTAACCTTACACATTTCAGGAGAATTCAAAATCCCAATCTTTCCGTTTTGGAGTTATATTTTGCATCATGTCTGAGGAGGGAAACAACATATTAATTTGACCTCGTCAACAAGTAATTCTATTTTGACGACGCTGTTGTATACGTTTTTGTGCGTGTGGGCGCCTCTGTTGTGTGTGTGCAAGCGTTTGCATGAGTGCATGTGTGAATGGTGTTGATGCGTAGGAGACAGTTACGTGTTTTGGCTTACAACATGGCTGTTGATGGCTTGAGTTGTCATGGCGATTCTTAGTGAGACTTCACCATGGTGACCATGACTGGACACAGATAAGCACAATTTGAATCCAGTGCAATAGAATATTTTAGAAATGAGTGAATGTCACACTTTTGTCTATTTCTTCTGTTTCACACAAATTCAGATTTGTATAACCCACAAAACAAGCTTTTTGTAAAAATAGCTCCTGATGCCTACACATATTTAAACACATTATCACTTTGCTATTATTTCAGGTCCTTCTGCAGCCAATATTGGTGTTTCTTTTCTATTTGGGTTTGTTCAGGTTCACACTGTTTGAACCTGAACAAACTACAGACAGATTTGGTCCCTTTTTGTTGAATGAATGTTAGGTCTGATTTCTTTTTTCCTTTGCTCCATGTTGAATTTGGTCAAAATACCTCTACTCCGATGCAAATAGCGTGATAGCAAGAATTCTTATTTCTTTGCAAATTGTGTCTTATTTTTGTCATTCCCATTTGGATGGATGATCTGGGGTTTTGCCAACATTCCTAAAACCAGGAAGACTATCTGACTATCTGATAATCCAATGTATCTACATCTAGCTCACTTAGTTATGAACACGCATTTGTTCTTTGTTGTGATTGATAATTACGCCCAAGACAGAAATGTTAAAAGGCAATTGCCATGCACATTTTTTTAAAGCCTTTATCTCTGGCGCTACACACAGCACTGGGTCGAACTTAAAATTTCAGCATCTTTATTTTATCACACATGCAGAATAACTCGTCTCACACATCATTTACACTACAGTGACGAGATGGATTCAAGTGTCCTACCAGGGGGGGTCAAAGATTGACCATTTCAACAGCAGCTCTTTGTGGCACGGAGAGCAACAGTCACCCACACGGTGCACTTCAGACGTCAGCCAATCGAACACAACAAAGCTCTGACATCATGGCTGACATGACAGCAAAGCAGGAACAGCTGTCGAGCAGTTACAGGCCACACCAGAGGAGAGTGACGCAACAGTGTGTGTTGGCGTGCATGTGCTGCATCAGAGTTCAGGTTAGCACCGTGTCTGTCTAGGATAGACAACACTGGCTTGATCAGCGTGTGGGAGATGAGTCACCAGGTCAAACGGAAGTTACATTCCAGTGAAGAGAGAAGAAAAAAGGAGAAGTCTGAGTAAGCGAGAGCTTGTAGGTCAGAAGTCTGGTCAAAAAGGAGAAGTGGACTTTACGGGCAGACAGAGGCAGTATATGTTTAACAATTTGATGACACATCTTCATGTTAATAACATTTTGGAACTGGAAGTCAAATGCACAGCTCTCATGAACGAGTTGAGGTTAAGTTCGCACAAATGCACAATGTGTTTCCGTGCTTCTCTGTGCTACGTGTTCATGTTGCGTACAGATAGTCGTGAGTGAACGGTCTGCTCCGGTGGGGAAAAGAGGGAATCCTGCCCAGACATTCCATGGCACAGATTCCCAAAGAGTTTCCACTACAAGTAAGACACACACTCAGATACACACCCACACACACACAGACACACATGCTGTCTCTCAGCATGAATCCCTGTCTAAGGTACAAACTAAACCTGATAGAGGCGCATCATTTACACATTTAAAAGAAATGGAACAATCAAAGCATCTCAAAGGTATGATGTATTCATGACAACGAAAAGCAAATAATCCATTAATGTTAATAGAAAAACTAAACTGCAATTTCCTATACATTATATTATGTGTTTATTTCCTGTCAGTATAATATCTTCACTAGCTTAATAGCACTAAGCACAAAGTACAGCTGAGGGAATGCCATCAACGTCACAGTCATGTGCAATGCTATTAGATAAATACACATTTTGATCTGATGTGCAGCACTCGATAAAAAGTCAGAAGATCTCCTCAGTTGACAGGATTTGTCCTCTGGGAACCATCAAAATCTGTACCAAAGGCCACGGCAGTACATCAATAAAACACACACTTGACAATATATATAACAAAAATTGAAGACTGCTTATTTGGACTAGTTAGACAACATCATGTGGCACTGAGCGCACGCTTCAACAGTCAAAGAAAAAGTGAACTGACATGACATAAACTAATAATATCAAGTGAAACCCTGCAGTCAAGTGAAAGCAGAAGGGCTCGGGTTTACAAAAAAATTGAAGTAAGCCCAACGTTTCCCCTCTCGTTTGGCCACTTTTTTCTGGCCACAGTGCAACAGTTCCTCTTCTTCATCCAACCATCAGAGCGCCCACCCCCCTTCATCCCCGGCCTGTCGACAACCGCCGTCCCCACTGAACAGAGTGGGACAGCGGAGCGTTTCCACAGCCGCGGCCAGCAGAGCTTCCACAGCGTCACGGGCGCACACGCTCACACACAATCACATGATTGCAGTTCCACAAGCTTGATATGTCCCACGGCACAACTAACATGAAGACCTGATCTGGTGACTATGGAAAAAGGTAAACACAAAGAAAGACACAAAGATGGTCACAGTGATTGTCGGGCCGACGGGTGCTGCTGCTGCTGCTGCTTACCCCACCGGTTACCTCATGTGTTCTATTCCCGACTGCTTGGAATACAATGACTCCTACTGTGTGTGCGTGTGTGTGTGTGCGTGAGTGTGTGTGTGTGTGCGTGAGTGTGTGTGTGTGTGACCCTGTGATGCTGCTTCTTACGTGTCTTGTCAATAAATAAAGTAACCAATCACAGCAGGTGTCTTTCAGATTAAACGATTAAAAATAACACGTAGACAGCGAGATATGGCCCTTTCTTTCTTCGGTGCTCGTGAGAGTAAAAGGACTTCTCTCTAACGTCTGTGAACACAAAAAAGGAAATCCTGCAAGCCAAATATTCAAGTCATTAATTAGGATGGTGTGTAACTGCGCTTATGTACATCCTATTTGTGTGTGTGTGCGTGTGTGCGTGTGTGTGTAACGCTGAGGCCCCCCCCAACCTTTTTGGTGTGGAAAGTGAACCGGAGCAGCGTTGTGTAGCTGTGTTTCCACAGTGGAAGCCTGTTCCTGGATAAAAGCTGCAGTGGAAGTTCCCTCTCATGGAGCGCAGGAACACAAGGAGGGAAAGAGGAGACGGGAAGAGGAAAGACGGAGCAGAGGGAAGGACTGAGTGGTGAGTTTAAGGAGAGGGCAGCAGGGAGAGGAGGAGGAGGAGGAGGAGGAGGAGGAGGAGGGCGCACTCGGAGACTGCAAGAGAGCAACAAAGAGTAAGGGGAGAGGAGAGTGGAACGGAGACAGTGATGGTGACGGCGTTGCGGGGGTGGAGGAGGGAGAGGAGGCGGAAGGGGAGGCAGAGGGGGCTCTTGGCATCGGCTAAGTGGGTCAGTCTGAAGTCGAGACCTGCCGTTGACCCGAGTCTGTTCTGGCAACTGTCTGAGAGACTTGAAGAGCAGCCGCTCCAATAGAACAATTTATGTTTATGTTTAAAAAAATGAATTAAAGGCGGCCTGTAGTTTTCATTAATGGCTCGGAGGAGCAGTCTATTGAAAAGAATGTTTTCAGCAGCACGCACATGGAGACATTTGTGACTCGGGCCAATGGAGAAATAAAACATGTAGCAAAAAAACAACCCAACTGATACACAGAAGAGGACGGCTTGAACCAAAGAGAGTGAATGAAAGAAACATTTACACAACATTGCGCAGCAAACATTTAGAAAGCAGAACCCTCTCTCAACCCTCAACAGATTTAGTTAGGTGAATCACATCCGATGAGTAAGCAGATTATTCAACAGCGGGAGTGTTGTCTCCCTCGTCCTCCCGTCACTCGTCACTAACCCGTCACTAACTTTTCAAAATCACACATGATCAACCAACTGGAGCAGCTCACTGTAACAATGAGGTTTACTTTTCTGCAGCTGTGTAACATCTGTGGCTGTATAATAAACCCAATGGTGCTGTCCGATCATCCCTCTACTGAGTTGCATTTTGGGAATTCTAGGATTTCCCTCTTTTGGAGCCTGACCTGACAAGAAACTAAAAGTCAGTGTCTTTCTCTGCTGCTTTTATTTAGACCGTCGCTCTTTTAATCCATGGCTTCCCTTTGTGAAATTTATGTATTTGGTATCGCCATGACATAAATGTGAGCGTGTATCAAAAATCTAGTTAATATCTTACTTGTCTTAGCAATTTCTTTTTCAAATAACATGTAACTACTTGAGAACAGTGTTTTTCATTTACCATCTAAAGATCGGCTGAGCAAATAGAAATCACATAGTTGACCACTTCTCTAATTTCTAACATATTAAAACTAAGACACAACATTTCATCACAAAAATATTTATGAACACATGTTCTAATCATGGTTGCAAGCACAATTCCAAGTAACCTAAAGCTGTGGATCCCAAGATCGCTATCTTTGTATGTCAGTGCTGGCAGATTGCAGAGGGCATTACGGCCGCACACATAACGATGACTCGTTTACCCCGATATAATTTGTCCTAAACTGGGATTTCCCAAGCAGGTGGGCGTTTGGGCGAATATTCCTAAAAAAAATAAAAGTAAGATGGGATTCCCGGAATGTCCTCTAAAAATCGTACGTGAGCAACAAATGAGTTTTGGGCAGTCTCTCCCACCTAAGTCAGCACCTCCGGTAACAGGGAGCGGCGTGCGTAAATAATTGCTCTTCAGGTATGCTGCTGCTTTAATATGGCGTCAAATCTTTCTCATGAAAATTTCTGGGAGTGTCTTTCGCTCTGCAGCAGTGGCTTCTGGTAAGATCACAATGCCCCCCGTGGGCGGTTCTGTGCTCATGATAAGAGCCGACGCACAGCCGTGGTGCGCCGTGGTGCATTTGTCTGATTCCTGTACCCAGATAATTGTAATAAGAACCGGGTTTCGAGCGTGCGAAGGAGACCAAATGTAAATGTCAGATTTGAAACACGGTGAATCATAAGGAGTGAACTTTTTTTAAAGAAAAGGTCAAGGCTCAAGGGGAGTCAAGAGGAATCCTCTTGCACAACCCATCACATGTTTTCCAAAAGCGAACTGTTATCATGTTGTGGCACAGTGACTTTCAGTGTCTTTAACAAAAATAGAGAAAGATTGAAGGAACAAGACAAATACAATATCCAACGAGAACGAGCAATTCACCAGTGGTAATCCTTGAGATTTCAGTCCAAAACAGACTTTGAATTAGTTTTAGGAAAAACAATCAAATTGGGTTCAAATCTTACCAGTCTGGAGTTGTTTTTTCCGGCTATTTTTCAGAATTCATTCATCAAATGTCATCAGTGGGCTGTAAGCAATTACCAGTGTTAACCTCCTCCAATCATAGATAGGGAATTAACAGACATTTATTCAGAACGTTTTAAGATTGCCTTTAAAAACTCTTGGAAGATTCTTGAAGGTGACTGCATGTAGATGCTAAAGGTCAATCATTTCTAGCCTGCTAAAGTGTACAGGGTTTTATCAGCAGACAACGCACAGGTGCTACATATTGACTTTTAATTCATTCTTATAAAAAATATATACTCTGGATGATAGCAAATAGACCATGTACCTTTTATTATATTGTTTTTCAATGATCCCTATTTTTCTTTAATCCTTAAATTTGTATTATTGAAGAAGATTTGTATAAAGTGCACCTCTTTGCTCCCATCCTCTCCTGCACATCTCCATTACTGAAACATGGATGTGATTACCTGGACAATGTTTTGTGGCAAATTCATGAAACAATTGATTTTGTTCTTTTTGAAGGAATTTCACAGAAATATCGTGTTGAGGGTTAGATCTCGGATTTAAAAACAAATTAAAGATGAAAACCTCTGGTCATCTCTTCATTGGTTTTAATCTCATCGTTGTTGACTTCAGCACTTCAGCAAAATGTACAGCGCAGCATAATGCAGTTACGTAATCCCAAAGGTCAACTATCCCTAAAACGTGAAAGGACATGAGCTTTAAAAATGAAATGATGACACTTAGTGAGTCAACTCATGAACCAACATGGAAAACTTTTGTATTACATGATTGCGCACCCACGGATACATACGTATGTGTTCCCTCACAGACGGCTGCAGGCGAAGGCATGATCGGACAGGTTCCCCATTACAAGTTAACATTTGCTGCTCCCTCTCCTTAAGCTCAGCTCCACATACCTGAAGTTCATAAGACGTATTATGTCCATTAACAATAGACTCTGCGCAGCCTTCCAAGCATGTCATTCACACACTGTGAGCAAGAGAGTGAATTGACTTACCGGAACAATCGAAGGATCAATGCATTTGCAAGGATAATTTTGCTGTTTGATCCCCCCCCCCCCCCCAAAATTCTTTTTTTTTTCACTTATCTAGGATTGCAACCAACGGCCCAAAGACAAAAAATATACACTACTTTAATTTGCGATGATATTAAAAGCAGAAATCCTCATGTTTAAGAAGGTCGAACCAGCGATTATTTAGTTCTCTTGAAAAATAACCAAAACCTTACATTAATTACTGAACTAGGTGCCAAATAATTTTATCTTAATTAACTTTTTCATTGTTGCAGTTCTCTCAAGAAATATGTCCACTTTAAAATAACACATTTCCGTGGTTGAATTTGTATGTTATACAGTATGTGAGTATGTTATAGGTAGTAAAAGCAGTTTCTATCCGTAATAAATACTAACATGAAATAACAGATTACATATGAAATATAAACACTGCCATTTTATAGTATTGTAGCAGAGTATTACAGGGAGATATGTGATGGCAACAGCAACAGGGTTTTTTTTCAAGCAGTATTCTCTTTGCTATTTTGAATTTTTTTTTAAATAAAATATTGTAATGATATATCATTTCTACTATGTTCTATGTGCTTTTTGTAAATAAAAAAAATCAGAATCCAAAACATTTATTAGCTGGTATGTTGGACATACGAGAAAAATTGTTACGGTGCTTGGTGCATACGGAACAAAGGAGAATAATGTGCATTTCAATTAACAATATAATATAAAAGAATATAAGAGGAGGGTATAAGAGGGAAAGTTGTCAGGATATCTGTCTTCTCAGCCGTATCACCTGAAACCACTGTCCACTACAGGTTTACTGCATTAGAAACAAATCAGATAATTCAAAGAAAACATCAAAAGCGTCTGCATCGGGGATAGCCCAAACAAGGAAACTTTCCACCTCTGCCCATCACTGTGACTCATGCAGAAATGCAACCACTTGTTTATCTGCAAGTGTGTGTGTGTGCGTGTGCGTGTGCGTGTGCGTGTGTGTGTGTGTGTGTCTGTCTACCCGTGCAAATGCTCATGTGGTCAGTGTGTGACCCGGAATGATGTTACTCTGAGCCACAGCAAAGCGTCAAACACTGAGCACATAATTAGACCCTGTACGCAGATTAAAAAATCACAGTATACACACACATTCTGCTCAAGTGTTGAATATCTGTAGGGTGACGAAGACACTGACTCAGCCACCAAAATGTCATCACTCCTTTATGAACAGATTAGCCTCAACTGCAATTGTGAGCTGTATCGCAGACACCTGGGCAGAAGTTGTGAGAATGGAATGCGCGGAGATGAAACTAATAGAGGTGTTACTGGACTAACGAAAGGGCATCTCTTCCCAATATGAAATCATGAATATGAATAGTGTTTTTTATTCACTGTATGCAAACATTAGGGTAATCTTCCACCACTTGCTGCAGTCATCACTGGGTCTTTTCAAGTGTATCTCCATCCAAACACTCCCAAGAGGGGGAATTCTGTGATTTTTTTTCAACTCGACACACCAATACATGTTCCTGAGATCTAGAAAAAGGCCATTAAACAACTGCCTACACTGAGATGACTCATACGCCCACTTTGCACATATTTTCACAAAATGCCACCCACAATTAAATTTGCAACTGGTAGTTTAGTTGTAAACGTAACAGTGCTGAACAGCTGTAAAGAGTCACACACGCATAAGGGCACTGAGTATGTGACACTGAATGTCTTTCGAGACAAGGCAACATGTTTACTCCCCTTACTCTGCACGTAAGCTTGTTTGGACTTGACAGCGGAAATGCATAAGGCGTAAACAGAATATGTGAAGAATAGATATAGTTCTTTGCAACCGTGCAAACTAATGCTTCATCCTTGAGGAGAAATGTATGGAAGCCCGGTGGAGTCCTACAAGAACAGCACTCCAGTTGCAAACAGACCCACGAGCACAACGGACCACAGATAAATGTGGTGCCGAACAAAAGATGCTTGGTTTGACTCCCAGAAATGTATGCACGTCTATAAATCATGCTGTCAAGTTTTTTCAAAGCGTAACAATAACAAAAGTGATAAATCTGCTATCAAACAAGAGCGAGGGAAACTAACGAACATTACGCACAAGCTGCTGTGCAATACCCGTTCTCACTCGCGGTTGAGACATTCACACCAGAAAAAAAAAAAAAAGTGTAAAAACCCATCATGATAACATCACATAATGGCCCACGATCCCTGAGTGATATACAGTTCCCCTCCTGTGCCGTGGCTCCTGGAACACCTCGCTACACTCCTCTCCCCTGTCTTTGGGCACTGGTGTGATAAGGCAGTGGCAGGTTGTATTACTTCACTCGGGTACTCCTAGGGGGAATCCCCCTGGTAAAGCTCTGTTTGTGGGTGTGTGTGTGTGTGTGTGTGTGTGTGTGTGCGTGTGTGTGTGTGCGTGCGTCGCAACAGAAAATAGAGAAGAATGCAACCATTGAGCGCCCTGCCACCGCGCCAGCAATCCTCTCCCCCGCACTTCGGCCCCTTCCCGTCCTCGCTTGCACTCTGACGTTCGGTTGAAGCAGATTTGGTGACATGAAGATAAAAGCCTTCCTCTGTTTCTGTGCTTCCCTCTTTCTCCAGTGTCACCAGAGCGCTGAGTGCTGGTGCCTTGGACGTAGACATAGAGAGCTCATTCAAACGGACACAATTACTTTTCACAGTGTCTCGGTGCAATGTGCTCACCAGCAGCTCTGTGCGGGAGACCTAGCGATGATAAACCACTGTAAATACTACAGCTGTGCTCTCACAACTGTCACAATATGCCCCACATCGAAAGTTTCAATACAAATTACTCATAAATTTGATTTGTGAAATTGTATTTGTCTGGAAGGAAATTCCCAAGATTCACATCAAAGATGTTTCTCTCATGTAAATCTCACCGATGACCGTTCCCAACAGCAACTGCTTGTGTTTTTTTGTACATTACGGTCTTTATGAATGAGTCATATGACACACGGAGGTGGTGGACACAGTTGATTACCCACACATCAAATTCTATTAATAGGACAAGGTCATAATCTCTAATCACTTCCATGTCTGGGGGAATAAGAGGGCGAGTTAATCTGGATTACGCGTCACCATGTTGAGGTGGTCACAAAAAAGGCAACTGATACAATGACCGGCCAACAAGCGAGCGGGAGAGAGACCTGTGGAAACACAAAGACAGGGAAAAGACTGGAGTCAACCAACGAGGTGTAAAGACTAGAAATGCCTTCCTTTCATAGATAAACGATCCATTGCTCATCGAGTTACTTGACCGAAGCAGGCTTATTGGATGTCCCGTGGGAACTAACTTGATATCATCACACAACAGTTAGCTAACATAAACAACCAAAATATTGAGCAAAATAACAGAAATATTAAAAGCCCCTCTTATGAAATAGAAGATCCGTTTATATGGGCTTACACTGGATGAGCCGGATTGAGCTTTAAAAGCAAAGAACAGGGTGAACAGCACGGACTTGAGGACAGACTTGTGATGTATGCCAATAGGATATTTTTAGCGCTAATAAGCCCATTGGGGATGGAATCCACCTTACAATCAAAAGTATTGAAAACTGATAATACATCATACGATTGCACGTGACAAATAGAACGACATTAAAGTGAAAAAGGTTAAACTCAACCTGCAATTAATGCACCTGCACTGTCACATGCTGAACTCAACCAGTTACCAGCCCCATCAGATGACAGGAAGAATCCCACAAACAATTGACAACTCTTTCAGTGTAAAGTTGTGAATTAAAGGGGGGGGGGGGTGGGGGTTTTTCAAATTGAATTGACCTGACTAACAAAATCACGCAGTGTCCCTCGGGAGGTTTTGATGTTGTCGGTGTTTCAGCCGGCGCCCGGCGGCATGTGATCTGCATAGCCGGCAGCTGATGCTGGCATATGTGGCACCGTCCCCGGGGCTCTGCGGCATCAGCCACCACTCACTCTTCAAGCGTGTTGCCCGCTAATGTCGCATGGCTGGAGTGCCGAACGCTCTGCACATTACGATGCACACGTGATTTGAGACAAACCGGGACACTTTGGCGCGCTCTATGTGTCGGCGTCTCCAACAGGGCTTCTCTCTACTGCGCACACGTGCATAAAAAAAAAAAAGTTTGGCTTTCCTGTCTGTCAGAGGTGACCACACGCAGAGGGACTTCCCGCCGTGCACGTTAGTTTAACCATGACTGCGTTAACCCCGCACACTCTCATTTTACCTCGCTCTGTTTACCAAGCCTACAGATTTGCGCCAGTGATACCGAAAGGCGGAAACGTGTCTCGACCGCTGTCCTCAACCCCATTGGTGCGCTCGAAAAAGCGCGTGCTCAGCAGGCGGTGCGGAGGCAGCGCGGCTGTGGGAAAGTCGGCAAAACACGATCACATCCACAAGCCTGCCGTGCGTGTCTGACTGACGAACCGACGCTTAAAAACCTGTCCCCGCCTTAATGTCCCCGGGAAGAGAGAGAGACGCTGTGAGCGCTTAAGAATGACTCTCGACGGTTGTTGTTTTTTCTTTTTTCTTTGGTGTGACGGTTGTGTCAGCTGACTGTAGAACCGTGCCTTCACCTAATGACACGGAAACACTGAGTGTGCCGATTTTGTGAGCCGAGGCTCACTTCCATGTAACCAATATCGGCCGAGTCGCTTTTGGCGGATGAGAACGGGGACACGCTGTACGGCTAAAAATACCTGTCTACGACTATATTTGGCTTGGCTGGATCACAAACGCGACGCTGAAATAGTCGGGCACGCCCCGGGACAATGAATGGGCTCTCCGCTATCTCACCCTGCCTTCGTCGGCCAGTTATTTTTAGCAACAAGTCTTGCGTCAATCACGAGCCTCGGTGCGTCAAGGCTTCCCCGCCCCCTGAATCTCGTCATTGGTCAGAATAGTGACGCTCCGTGCCTTGTGATTGGCTCTCGTGATTTACTGTTCTGAGCCGCTCCGGAGGAAACTTTTTAATTTTGAGGTTGCTGGGGAGGACGGCTCCTTCCTTACGTTTCTCATTCACTGTGCTTTACCTTGTCAGTTGATGTGACTGTTCCTCGCTCATAATCACATTTATAAATTAAGTTATGCAATTATATTAAACAGTAGTCCACGACGCGTCATATTGAGTCACATTAACTCCAGTCAAAAAATATATATATTTATATTTTAGAACGTTTTGCTAAATCATAGGCTATGTAGTAAACTAAAACAAGGGGACCAAATACAAATCTTGTTTAAATCACACAAAAAATGGTAGTTTCAGTATATGCTTTCAAAATGTAATGTATTGGATTAGAACTTGATTCCACCTTCTTCCTTTGCAGTTTATTTTGAATAAGATATTTTCAGAAAAACAAGGCTGGACATTGCTATGTTGAAAAAGGGTTAATTATCTAATAAAATCATTCAACTCATTTCACAATGAACAAATGTCTAAACAAGAAAGATTTAAGGTGAGTCATACTTTTGGATTCAAGGCACAAAATCTTTATCGATCAGTTTAATAGGAGGGCTGATTGTCTAAATTTATAAATGAAAGTAAAATGCCATATTTAACTATTAAATATTGTAAAGGATGAGTATAGAATTTAATAACATTTAATAAACATAATGAAAGTTGGCCTTCTCAAAAGTGTGCAATACAGCAATCAAATATTTGTTGAAGGAAATTGAGGTGTGGCCGTGGCCTTTTATTTGTGAGATTTAGGGAAAGTGAAATTCTAGCTTTATGTCTTACTGATTAAGTTGATTATGGTTAGTCGTACTTTTTTTTTTTTTAATTATCCATTTTTATTTCCTCAAATTTACTTTCCATCATGACGATGATATTAGAGACTGAAATAAAGGGCCTGGTGTAAAAGCAATTAGTCTGCCTGTGCCAGTAATGGTGTAAACTCTCCCGCCGGATCCCCCTTGGCTTCCTCCCCTGCAACCATCAAACCAACCGCCTCAACTTCTCACTCCCTCTGATCCACGCCCCCCTCTCTCTCTCTCTCTCTCTCTCTCTCTCTCTCTCGCTCTGTTTCTGGCACTGTGAGTGGGACTTGTGTGTCTGTAGTGGAGAGAGAAACAGAGCGAGGGAGAGCGAGTGACGTCACCTCTCCCATGGCGTCACATTGACGTAGCACATACCAGCCGACAGAGCCCACATAAATGCACTATGTGACTTTCTCCCTTCAGACGGCGCGCATAAACAAACGCGCGTTGCAACTCCACACTTTGCAAAGCACCCATCAGCACTGACACACTCACGGGAACGGACGAAGACACGCTGCTTATATCCGGGAGTCTTACGATTTTTTTTAAATTCCGCTTCACGTTTTCTACTTTAAGTTAGAAGAAGAAACTTTTTGCCGCCGATGCATCCTGATCCTGCGCAACATTAGCTCTACTTTTTTTATACATGTTTCTCTTTATTACTCCGACTCTTGGTGATTATTCTGGATGAAAATGGGATACTTGATGCGAGGTTGTTACCACATGTAAAGACGGAACCTCTACAGCAAACCAGTGAGTAAACTGTGAATGAATGACTCTCTAAAACTCTGCGGTAGCCCACGTCGCGTAGCCTACTTGTTGGACTGCCGGACGCATACAGAACTATAACATCTCTCAAACGTGTGTTTACTCACTTTAATATAAGGCAAGGATAAACTCGATTCTCTGTTACGATCCCCGGTGTCTGCTCTGTCCAACATGGTGCGTCTAACCTGTTGATGTCAAACTCTTAACACGCCGCTCATATCGTACCTCCCCCGGTGGCGTCTCCAAATAGCACAATACAGCTGAATTACCTTTTTATTTAATCTGG
Organism: Apeltes quadracus; assembly: GCA_021346845.1. NCBI lineage: Eukaryota > Metazoa > Chordata > Actinopteri > Perciformes > Gasterosteidae > Apeltes > Apeltes quadracus. The sequence continues at coordinate 8,022,035 of CM037936.1, read as the reverse complement.
AAAAGGTATTATGTCCTTTCTCGTCGTCATGGAAATGAGATGCCTCTCACTGAGACTGAATAGTGGAGTCAGGCGCACTAATGGTCTGAGTGGAGAATAGTGTAACCTATTCAGAAGCTCAGAGAGAGAGAGAGAGAGAGAGAGAGAGAGAAAGCAGAGTTAAAGGTGTTTGATGTCACTCTCCATGTGTTTCCCCCTCATTTTGCATCATCCGGAGGGTTGTGCTGTTTATGAGTAAACGCAGTGTGTCGTGTGTTTATATACAATCTGACGGATGGGCCATGAGTTTAGGCTAATTGTTTCACAAATTAAACATAACCCGCGTGATGCTTCTCGGCTTTGGTTTACTTTTAGGATTAAAGCCCCACACAATCAGTCCGTTCACTGTCCCCTGACTGGTGGCCAATCGCAAATATCAACCGCCTCACTGTCTAATGTCTCTGTGAAGGTCTGGCCTCTAATACCGCATAAAATACCTTTTGCGCCATAACGCCAAATGATGTTTGTGAAATATTTCCTTAAAGCATCTGATGGCATCGCAGACACCACGTGTGATAAGAAACTAGACCACTGCTGAAACGAGTTTCTTTTTCTAGTGTTATTTTGCTCTCTTTCTTCCTTTCACTCACCCAGGTTTAGCCAACGCACGCAACCGCGCACGAGGGGACTTCTGACATCCCCCTCCCTCTCAGGACTGATTTACAGTACTCACATATTTCTCTGGTCTCTCCTTTAATGTCCTCTCTTTTCTCTGTCTCTGTTTGCTGGAAGCCCCGCGCTGTCCGGGGTTATTGGCGCGGGGGGCTACCGGGGGCTACCGGCGCTCCGGGGCGCGTGCTTTGCAGCTCTTGTGCCGTTCACTTGGTTACCGGTGCGCGCGGGGCCAGAGCCCCTCGGACCGGTTCGGCCTGAGAAGCATAAGAGGAGGCGGGGGCGGGGGCGGGGGGCGTTTGCTCATTTGGGGAGAAAAAGAACCGACCGAATGTCTCACTTTTTAGTGTTTGTTTGATCTTCTTCCTTTTTTGTAAGTGAATATTGTCTCAGCTTCATCTTTACTCTCCTAACATTTCACAAAATAAGGGTACGTTTACGCACAGTCTATTTCTGAAACTTCCATAACCAAATAGCTTTATTGGCGTTACGTCCACCCCCTTAAATGGTCCCACACAGAATTGAGTGTATTAAAAATCTATCCTGACCAAGTAAGTGTTATACAGCCGGAATTGTCTGTTTACTCCGGTTTGTCTTTCTTTCTTCAAACACATTTCACGACTCGTAAGAATAGTCATGCGTTTCCTCTCAGACTTTGTCTGGTTGTGGAGGAGTTGTACTTGTTGACACAAAAAAAGAGATGGCAGCGGACTGCGGTTCCCTGTAGCCGAGGGTCGCTTCCAGATGCGAACCCCCGAGATCCAGCGGTCTCTCTATCTGGCCGATGCTGGCCGACACACAGAGCAGAGAGCGCGCGCGCGTTTGTTTATTGGAGAGTGTCGCCACGGCAGAAAGGGGGCGCTCTGCGCCTTGGAATCCAGCGGCCATTGTGCGCCCTTCTGCAGTGAGGGAGTTGAAGGGCGCGCGGCGCACAGAAGCCCAGTGGTTCTATCGCAGGTTCGCCTCTTACGCTCTTAAACTTCTCTCTGGGTGAACTCTGAGCCGGCGGTGCGATCACTGACGAGACCATCGATGGTCTGAGGGGAACTGGCAAAGGCGGCTTCCATAAAAGTATTTACTTTTTGTGGAAGCTGTGTACAGTTGCAGCCCGGTTGAACTGGTCTTTAGCCGCAGCACATTAGAGTCTTATAATCCTGAGAGAGGACAGCTCAGTGTTGAATGAAACCTTTCGCCCACGTAAGTGCAACTTTTGAAATGAGCTGAAGTTCTTCAGTTGTGGTTCATATTATTCTCTTCGAATGTCACATATTCAGTGCATTATTTAACGTTGGTCTAGGTTTCATTTTTACGTGTACATGTCACTTGCTTTGCTTCGCAATGGCTTTACAGGGAGAATTGCCGTTTAGGCGAATTGTTTTAATTCATCGTTCAGCTCACCGTTACTTTATTTGTTAGATTATATTTTCCACAAATTGTTTTTTATCTATTGAAGTGCAAAATTAAGTTTGGCGTTTTTTTTCCAAAATAGTGTGGCTTTATCTATCTGTTTTTTAAATATTGAGATTTGCAAAGAACGTTAGCCGAATGAAGTCGGACCTCTGTGAGGAAAAATTGGCCAAAGGAACTTTGGGAAAAATAGGAAACGTCGATTTGTCCGGTGATGAAGAGTTCCAAGAGTAACCCAATTCCACATTGCTGCCTTACGTGCAGGAACCGCACGATTTCGAGCGGGCCGCCAGTAACGCAGACATCTGTCCCACAGAACCAGGTTCGGAAGAGCGAGCCCGGCCGAGCTTTCAGCACCGCAGGTCGGACGTTTCCTTTGCGACGCCCGCCGAATCCTCCCCGCTGCAGACGCCGTGTCACGGCCGCGGCCACGCGAGCTCTCACCTCCGGACCCTCAGCACCATTCAGCGCGACGCTCTCTCACCAGGTAAACACCGCAGCCCTTTCTTCTCCAATGCATCAAACGCTTTTCTTTTTTTTTTTTTTTTTGTCTTTCTCTGTCTGCTCCTTTCTTCGCATCATCTCTGTTCTCAGTTGTGTGAATGCGACTGTTGTGGTTTATGACTGTTTTGTGCAACTCTTGGTGTAATAGGTGTAAACTAAATACGTTTAGTTTATTATTGTATGAAATACATGCAGTCCCCGAGAGGAAAATTGTCAGTTTATCAGAGGTTACGTGTATAATTGGTTGTATTTAACTTCCGTATAGTGCGTTTAAAATTCCATGGCAAATCCAAAAAAATTCTTAAAATGCTCTTTGGATCTTAAAATGCTCTTTTCGTTGTGTGCGATCAGCTCGTGTGCCCTTTATCACGGTTTGTGTGTGTCGGCTGGCAAATACAGACTGAATTGACTTTTCAATATTTATATTTAAATATATCTGAGACTATAGGGAAACTAAATCTCGGGGTCAATAACATCGGTCAAAGAGAGAGCTATCTTCTTAATACAACATTTTGAACAGTTTCATTCACATCCATCTGGCCTATAATTTGTATCGTGGTGAAGGGAATATTCAATCTCCACATGATGTCATTTCTGCCCTGGATTAATTAAAAACATGATAAAAAATCATGGTGGGTGTTTCACATATAGTCAGTGACGGGCCTGTGTGTGTGCATATAAATCACTTTACTTATTGTGTGAGGCCACTGAATGGAGTTTATGTCATAATCCACTGACCAAAAAAAGAATCTGTCTCTGTATTTATATCTGCAACTTCATGTTTTTATTTGTTAGATCTATGGCATTCTGACAATGAACAAGCGCGCTCAGTTATTGGAACAGCTGCAGTTTGTCCAGTTGAAATGCACACCTCGAGGTTTGAGACTGTCTCCCTTCGCCTCAATGCTGCAGCACCTGTCTGACTCTGCTTGGGTTAATCTGTCCTCTGCTTGTGCGCACGCACACACACACACACACACGCACGCACGCACACACACACACACACACCTGCTAAACAAGACAATCGAATGATGCTGTTGGATAAAGGCTGCAGCAAAATAAAGATGCTCCCCAGATACATTCTATTCGTATTGTTGATTATGAGTGAGAGGGTGCGCCTGGGTCCATGTGGGTCTCTGTGTGTCTGTGTTACTGAGACAAAGCCAGGAACACAAAAAAAAATGCGATGTGTGCAGACACTGGAGGTTTTACGGCTTTTTCTCAGCATAAGGGCTTGTGTTATTGGAAGAATGAGCATATGCAGGGTCATGTTGACATCCTGGGCACGTTTACTGGTTTCATTGCATGTAGGTTTTGTGTGTTTGAGTAAACAAGTCGTCAAAGGTATCTTCCGACACTGGACAAACACGTTAACATCACTGTACAGTTTACAGTATCTCTTAATGAAATGGTCTGTATATTATTTGTTTTGCGAAATTGATCAACAATCAACACTCGTCATCTGCTTTTGTCCTTCTCTTCTTGCTGGGAGTATGAATTCCCACTTAATTTTATGTCTGCATAGATAGCTGTTGCTAAAATGCTGTATTGGTTTGAAGTCATAAACAGATGCAACACACACACACACACACACACACAAACAAAGGCCGTGACCCAAGGCTTGACCTCCTGACACAACAGAGTTACTCTCCTGCGTTCACAGGTAAATTCCTTCCTCTGACGCCTCTAATCAGTTGCAAAAGTACTTGAGGTATAGAAAGGCCCCATGACGCCCACATCTGTGTTTTTCCAAGTGGGTTAAAGAGCTGGTCAGTAGAAGAAGAAAAAAACCTAACTATGTCACATGCAGACATGACAGCGTGACTCATAACCTCATTTAAACAGGTGCAGATGCTTTGTCTGCACCCAATAATGGCTTCAAAGTTAAAGTTTGATATTACCAAAGAAAATAGTTTTTTTGGGGGGGGGCACTCTTTTCAAATCAATTGCATGGTTATTTTAACTTTTCCTAACAGGTCAAGTAAAGAGGTCAACTCTTTTTTGAAAGCTTTTTTTTTTTGTCTTAAAAAGAACCACCGGAATAAAATAAAAATAAAAAACGCAAATAAAAGAATACGTTAATAAATCGATGAGTATCCCTTCTGCTTTAATTAACAGTCATCCTTTTGTTCCTCGAAACCCCACAGCCAAAACGCAGGCGGCCCCTTAAGGAGTCATTTAATTGTGTTAGAGCAGCTCAGATGAATGTGTCACTCAGTCCGATTTCACCATGACTGGCATTCGCGCACCGTGGGCATATGTGGCCGCAAACTAAAAGTTGGAATCTATTTTCAGGATGTGCTATTATCATCCTATGCAGACGTTAGCAAGACATAAATGGAGAAAACGGAGAGTCGGGTTTATTTTATTGTTTCAAAAGGGGCGAGGGCGCTTATAATTGCCTGACCGAGCCCGAGTGCGTCGCTTTGGATTGAGGTATTTGCGAGCGCTCCAACAACAGCGGGACCCGGGGTTTCTCGTATTTGACCAGACAAGCATGACGCGCGTTGGACGAAGCCGATTACGGCAGCGCGCATGCTGAGCGTCAATGCGAGCCGCGCGGTGTTGACAGTTCCCTTCGCAGGAGCGACGAGCAAACACCACAAAACCCTGCCTGCGCTGACACCCGTGACTGATTAGCCCGCCCACACTCATCACGCACGCACACACCCCCACACACACACACGCAGGTGTGGAGTATTACGTAAGGGGTTTGATAAGACACGACCAGAGTCTACAGACACGTAGATGATGAGGAGGTGGCCTGCTGCTGTGACGGAATCAAATCAAGCGGAAAAACTCAAGACATGCCGACTGGCGTCTGTTGCAGTTAAAGGAAATATCTGAGCCTGTGTCTGTGTGTGTGTGTGTGTGTGTGTGTGTGTGTGTGTGTGTGTGTGTGTGTGTGCCTTCCTTTATTATTTAATGTTATCTCATCTGCTTTCCCATCTGACTAACCAGCACAACACAAACACAAACACAAACACACACACACACACACACACACACACACACACACACAGCATGGTTGCATATACTTGAGCGTTTCAATCGAGTGGATCGGGTCTTTGCTTTACAGCTTTTTCTCAAAGGTTTCCGGCTGTTAATCCGGAGCTTCTCTTGCTGAACTAATGGTGGGAGAGTCGACAGTGTCTGCGGCGGATGTGTGCGCGCTCCAACTGTCCCTACTTATTCAGCGAGGTTCAAAGAAATGCTAAAGCAGAAATTGAGTAAATGGAAAGATTTTCATACTTTCATACTTTTTATAACATTGCAAAATCCCTGACACCTCCAGAGCTGAAAAACTGCCTGTTCCAATAAAGCTGTGCAGAAACTTTTAGTCATGCAACAGTTGTTAATTGTCGACCCTGTTTGGCACTACAGTTACAGAAGTGCCCTTCCTGTTTTTTGCTTCGTGGGTAATTTCCCTTCTTATGTCCTGCTCATCTATTTAAATCAGTGGTTAACTAATATGTAATTTCCGCACTCACTATTCATTGCCATACAGCTGTGCATTACTAACACCAATTAAAAGCCTTTGACTGAAAACGTCTGTAATCCACGTGGTGTGATACGCCGCACAGCTCTAACCTGCGCGTGTCCTCTGTCTCCCTGCCAGAGATGCCCTGTGTGCAGGCTCAATACGGGCCCGCCCCTCCAGGCTCCGCCTACTCTGGCCAGTCCTTCAGTTACCAGGGCGACAGCTATAGCTCTGACCTCATGACCCCCGACTACACCAAGCTGGACCTGGGTGGTGGCGAGATCTCTGCCGCCGCCACCACCTCTCTACCCAGCTTCAATGTCTTTGTGGAGGGGAGCTATGAGCCCAAGTCCTCCTGCCTTTACCAGATGCCCACACACAGGCCCATCAAGAAGGAGGAGGAGAGCTATCCGACCGCCCCGCCACTGGAGGCCATGTCCTCCTCCGCTATGTACTTTAAACAGTCTCCCCCGTCCACACCCACCACCCCGTCCATGCCGCCCCAGCCTGGCACCTCATTCCTGTGGGAGGAGCACCACCTGGCCCCCCCTTCGCACCCCCACTCTCTCGGTTCCGGCCTGGAGACGGGCGCCCTCAAGTCGCCCCGCTTTCAGCACTTCTACCAGCAATCGCCTCCCCACAGCGGGGGCAACGTCGGCGGCTACGACAGCCTGGGCGGAGGACTGGTACGCACCTCCTCCTCGTCCTCGTCGTCCTCCTCCTCGGTCTCCCATCCCCACTGTTCCCCCCTGGAGCAGCCCATGTACCAGCTGCACCGCGGGGCCGGGGGAGGCAGCCTGGCGTTCCGCTCCCTGGCTCTCGGGCCCTGTGGCCCCCTGCTAGGAGACAGCCTGCCGTCGCCTCCACCACGGGGACCCCAGGGAGAGGGCACCTGTGCGGTGTGTGGGGACAATGCAGCCTGCCAGCACTACGGCGTACGCACCTGTGAGGGCTGCAAGGGCTTCTTCAAGGTAAAAACTTCTCAAAACAAATGTGACATTGAGGGTTGTTGCTCCAAAAAAAAAAAAAAAAAAGGCCTCACTAAAGCTTAAAACCTCAATTGTCAATTTAAGAATGAACTACTTTTATTCTTTGTACTGCTATAAGTATTTTAAAAAACTCTTCTTGTGGCTTCTGTCCGACTCACACACACACACACACACACACACACACATTCCACCTCCAGATATCACCCGGTAGCTGTGAACAAGCTTTGAACTGACTGACACGTTTGATTTGAAACATGTTTCTTGCGGCTGCCTCGCCTCCTGTCTGCACTCGTCTCTGCGCTCTCCAAATCGCCTTTAGAGTCATCATGAAAGCACCACACTCCCACGGGGGTTGTCTTGTCTCTCCCAGCAACCAAGTGGGCCAACTTGTGTCTTTTTGTCGTGGTCTGTCTGTATTTATTTGCTTGCTCGTGTTAGGTGAGAACACGGGATGATAAAAACACAAATGCTCTCACTTATGCTGTGAGTCAAGTTAAAAAAAAAAGGAATCCTCTTTTAAATCTAAGTTTCCTCGCAGGGCTTTTGTAGTGAGTCGGCAGCCACAAAATTGACCACATTTCACTGACATCTACTGAGGACGGTATGAGTCAGTTTGAGATGTGGCCCATCAAATGAATTAAATCGAACACTTTTCCGCTCACGGTCTGACATCCAATTCACCGCACACGTGCGTGCACCCAACTCGGTGAAACATAATCAAGAAATGCAGTTTTTTATCTTTATTCAAATCACCCTTGTGTCCTTAGAGACAATAGACATAACAAACCTCTCTTACATGTAGATTCAAATAACAGCAAACTCAGTCAGTCTGTGGAGTCATTTCTTTCCACAGTTTTTGATTTATAACTTTTTTTCTGGCTGAATGAGACAAGAGAGAGCAAGACGGAGGAAAGGGGCTGGAGGGGGGGGCACAGCGGTAATTGAATAATGCCTCTGGTAGGTGGAAATGAATTATCCTTCTTTTCAATTAGTTTCACAATTTGTTTTTATTTAGTAATTAATGAAAGCGGCGTCTGGTGGCAGCAGGCCGCAGGCTGTCTGCTTGCTGCAGCACTCAGCAGCCTGTCAAACCTCACCATGTTTCCTTTGCACACACATGCAAAAGCAGCCAGCCGTGCACACAGCAACATATTCGTATATACAATGTTCAGTTTGTTTCACCCTTAGCAACAGCAGAAACGGAAACATGCCTTTCAAACACTTGCTCATTTCCATATTATCAGGCGCATTACCTCCATTATCCTGATGGTTTTATTGTCCCCTAAAAATATTTTTTCTGATTATATTGAATTATCCCTGAATGGGTAATACACATTAGCAGAGGGCTTGCTGTCACTTTTGTTATGTTATTAGTGCAATTTGTGGAATATTTTCAATGTGAATTAAATTACGCTCTTAAATTGATTTTTATAGTTATTATTTTTTGCAGGAGAATGTAGCCCATTCACTGGTTTCCATGAATTATGTAAACCGTTTCGTTTTTCTTGAATTAAAAAACAGAACTCAGCTGTTGTACATGCAGTACACAAAAATATATTATTAAAAAGTGACGTGTTTTATACCTTTCTAACTTACTTTGATTGCACTTTTAATCTGTCAAGCTAAGCTCACATAGTTTTGATCTGACAAAGATTGGGAGGTGGCATGTGGAAGAACATAAAATCAAGATGTTAAAAGTCACAGAACTATATCACTTTAATTAAAATACATTGAATTAATTTAGGAAATACAACAAGTTAAACACCCACACACATACTTATGATCAAGTTTTAACAATTAAGTCTATATTTTCCATAATGGAAAACAATTAAATCAGCTTGGAGATACCCACACGTAACTCTTTAAATCACCCTTTTGCTTCCTCTACAGAGAGAGGCAGAGCGAGACAGAGCGAGACAGAGCGAGACAGAGCGAGACAGAGAGAGAGAGAGAGAGTGAGAGTGCTTTGGACTAAGAAGCAGAGGATCTGAGGGCGTAGAGGAGGCAGAGGGAGGAGAAGGGGAACAAAGTCCCTAGAGACTTTTAATTTGCTCAGGCTATTAGCACATGTTACATGTCAAGTATTTGCCTCCATTCAGCCCCTAAAACGCACACAGCGCGTGAGCTCCTGCAAGCGTGAGCATTTGTGAATGGGATTGAAGTCTATATGTCTCATTCCACAATTCTGAATGTCAACCTTTAACTGAACCTGTTTTCATTAAGACCTTAACCTCACCTATTAACCTCCCATTTCTGATGCCTGGCAAATTTTGAATTTAGTCAGTGTGCCTTTGCCTTAAAGCCAAATTCAGCCACTGACAAACAAGACAGAGTGTACTAATTGACTAAAAACAATATATTAACCATGCTTTTAAAAATACACACACAATGAGCATAGCTGCAATGAGCACAAGTAGCCTACAGATTTGCTAACCATATTGAGATAATTTAGTTTGACGATCAGAGACTGATATGTGTGTCTCTGCTCTGAGACGCCAGTCTTGCCCCACGTTGCTTATTAGAAGGCAAAGTCACAAGAGCCTCAACCAAACACGCACACACACACACACACACGAAAACAGTGGCGAGATACGCGAGACATAGGCCTGCTTATGACCTTAGTTGATGATTCCAAATTTAGGCTTTTATTGGCAGCAGATGTATGATTACACCCAAACCAGTTTATATAACGTTTACATGAACAAGAAAAAAAACACATGGTCTTATTGCAAAAGTTTGAAGAAAAAAATGTACACCTCAAATCCAAACATCATGACTCCACACTAAAAGTTGAACTCAATTCCATACACGAAAGGCTGGGAGGAAGTCTTTGTTATACACGTGTAAACATATGTCATGTTTAGTTCAATCTCCCACTAAACGGATGCTATTTCCTCTCAAACACATTAATGACCATAACTAACTTATCCCCGCGCGCACGGGTCACTGACCATCGCAGGGATGAGGGGGATTTCATTCAGAGCGATCTGGGGTGTCATGGCAACGGCTCTCATCCGGCGCTGGCGCCCATTACGCGCCAGTTCCGCACTCGCGCCGCAGCATATGGAATAATTGGTGTGTTATTGGTCTCCCGGGGGCACGGGCATGTGTGGCGCGAGGGGTTCCTAATTGGATTTATTTGTTTTGATGTGTTTTAGAGGCGTTAAAGAAGAGGAGTAGCCTTGACACTTTCCATGTTCCATTTTGTTCCATTTTGAGTTTGTTCTGTTGCTGTCTTGACCCAGTGCACTACTGGAGTCACAGTATGACATAGTATGAATGTAAACACCGTTGCAAATTCTAATTGTATCATCGTGTAATTCGCTGTAACAGATTTGCGCCCCAGGAAAAGACAAAAAAAAACGTCTGTAAAGGATGTCTGCGAGCAGCAGGAGACCTCATGCCACAGATTTACACAAGTAGGCCTACTGATAGTATTCACCTGTGGTTTGTTTATTAACAATAGTGACCAAACGGAATGTTAATAGTGTCTCTCATCCACGCGGGGAGCTCCCCCTCCCACGTGGCTCGTTTCCGATTTCATTTTAATAAGGTCAGTAATAATCGCGCCGGCCAGCCGAGGAGAAAACCGCTCCCGCGGGGCCCATTGAGAGAGGGGCAATGCGCAAGGCCCCGGAGGTCCCGTGAACTGACCCACGAGCTTCACAAACAATCTGATCACGCAGCTCTTACGACCCACGTGCCCCCAGTCTCGCGGGACCCGCCTCAGTCCGCCACACGCGCTCGGTCTCCATTGTCAGCTCCAGCGCTAATAACGTTGTCCCTCCTGCAGGCGAGGCTTGTTGGGAAATTAATTTTATCTAATTATACTGATGTCAACGCCGCCTTTCAGAGCGTAATTAAAATCTGACCTGCGAGATTCTGCTTTCGTTCTTTGATGGGAATGAGGGGGGGAGGGGTAGAAATTGAATTAAACAAATCAAATATTAGTTGGCTGATTGTGTTTTGAGGCTGATATCGGAATGTGGGTTTCTTTTCTCTCTCCAGCGCACCGTGCAAAAAAACGCCAAGTATGTGTGTCTGGCCAGTAAGAACTGTCCTGTGGACAAGAGGAGACGCAACCGCTGCCAATACTGCCGCTTTCAGAAGTGTCTGAGTGTAGGCATGGTGAAGGAAGGTAAGAGACAAAATAGTAACCACACACACACACACACACACACACACACACACACACACACACCCTAGTGCATCTGAAGTTTGACCTCCAGTCCATCATGATGCCGTTTGACGACATGGCTGATGGGAGCACAGACGCATCCATTGAACAGTCACTTTTTCTACACATAGACAACTCATACACGAAGGTGCCCAAACATTCTCACACTTCCTCTGCCTTTGCATCATCACATCTGAGGCAGCTGACTGTTGCTGCACAGGGGGGATGTTTTAGCTGATCTCATTTCTCATCTTTTCCACGCACACATTCTCCCATGAATGCAAACAAACCTAAACGCACCTCTTCATCCCTGTGACACATGTGCAGCCCTAGAGCAGCTCCACTGCCATCTGCTGGCTAGAGGCCTCCTGTGTGGGGATTGTGGGAAGGTTGGGAAAGCTACAGTGGGAAAAATAAAATAAAAAGCCTGAGTCATAATTCTACCGCTATAAAATACTGATGAAAAGCCTTTCAGTTAGCGAATAGAAGTTCTCATTGTCCCTGTTGTCTACTCTGCATGTCTTGTTCTCAGTGGTTCGTACTGATAGCTTGAAGGGGCGCCGAGGCCGTCTGCCTTCCAAACCAAAGAGCCCCCTTCAGACAGAAGCGTCTCCTCCTTCTCCGCCGCTCAGCTTGCTCTCCGCTCTCGCCAGGGCTTATTCTCACTGCACCCCCCGGGACCTCGACTACAGCCAGGTAGCCCAACACACCCTTTTTTAAAAACATTCAGTGAGCAATGTGGCTTGTCGAGGGGGGATCATTCAGTCGTTTATCTCCCTCCCCAGTTCAGCGCTGCCGACCCTCCCTCCTCCTCCTCAGATGCCGAGCACATCCATCTCTTCTACAGGCTGCTCACCATCTCAATGGAAACCACACGATGCTGGGCAGAACGGCTGCCCGGGTTCTCCGAGCTTCAGCGTGACGATCAGAACCTGCTCATTGACTCTGCTTTCCTCGAGCTGTTTGTCCTGCGATTGGCTCACAGGTAAGACGGGACGAGGGGGTTTGATGTCTGAACAAAAAGCCAATCAATGACACCGTAAGCAGCTTATTTTGACTTTTTAAACGCGTGCACGCATCTCCATCCAAATGTGCGCATCTAAAAACACCCACAATATTTACGAAAGTTAGCCTCCTTTGGCCCAGGGTATCATATGAGGCATGTCCTTCTATCATCACAGTACAGTGTGTACCTGGCCTGCTGCATATCCAGAGTAGTAATCTCCATTTGAACCAAATTATGAATGGAGCCCGTAGCTACGCCAGCAGCTACACCCACATAGTTCTGCTCCTCTCGTCGGATATCTGACACAGAGCCCAGTGTGTGTTCTGCGGGCTAAAACTGTGCTAACATTGTGAACTGCGAATTGGCAGGACCGATTCCATCTAAAAGCTAGTCAGCTGAGAAACTGAAAAGGACTGAAGAAAATACATATTCTATTTAGCTGACTGAAATTTAAAAAAAGGAATTCGACTTAACTTACTTCAAGCATCCATTGTTGTGTGTGTGTGTGTGGGCATGTGTGTGTCTCGCTCCTGGATACCTGTGGTGCCATTATGACTGCCCTTGCCCATCATTGCCTCAGAATTGCCCCGGGTTACCATTCTGTTCTCCTAAGGCATGTGGCTGGTTAAATTTATGAGGAGGACGGGGTTGGGATACGAGCTCATCCCTTTGTCTGCGCTGTCGTCTCGTGGAGAAAACCAACACAGTCACACACTCAAGCACACTTACTCACACACACTCACGCACACTGATGATGTAGAATCGCAACCTTCTCTCCTCCTCCCAGTGAAGTTCCAGGTGCAGGGTGGGCAGAGGACGGGTGGTGGCATCACAGTCCCAGCAGGAGGGGATCATGCTGGAACTCTGACTCACGCTAAATGGCGCACTCATACGGGCCTCTGTCGAACACACACATGCTCACGCACACCGCTCATCAGCCAAACTCCCACGGCACAGAAGAAGACACACAAACACGGCAGTGTCTTACTTTATCTGTCTTCTGTGAGTGAAAAGGACGAGGTCCACTCTCCCATCTCCCATTGTTGACGCAGCCTTACATTGACCCTGCGCTGAACTCAGGTGCCTCGCAGACCTATGCAAGAACACGTCTGTATGCTCCTGGAGCTCTGTGTGTGTGTGTGTGTGTGTGTGTGTGTGTGTGCAGAGTAAATTTGCTCTGCTTTTCTGGGTTGGCATTGCCGTAAGCACCCCGTTACCAAACAGTTTCTGTGGTTATTGGTTGATTACCGTGGTGACAGTGTAGTCAGGAGTGAGTGGAATGTGTGGCAGACATCCAGCTGTGTGTGTGTGTGTGTGTGTGTGTGTGTGTGTGTGTGCATGTATCTGCCTGGCTGATTGTTTGCCAGCCTGTCTGCGTAGCTTTGCTCATGTGCTACTGTCGTAACTCGCTGGTAGCTCAGTGCACCAGAGGGGCATTTACTCAATCAGGGTAATTCACCGTATCAACTCTCATACACATTTATAGTAAGTTAGGCCTATATCCTATTGAATTCCTAACATTCATCTGAAGTATAAGATTACATATATTTCACCATGCCAACACTCAATTCCTAATGTTGTCAATAAGCATTGCTCATAAACACTAAAACCTTTTTTATAGATCTCAAATATGCATATTCTTTATATATAAGTGCACTAAAGCGATGGGCTGATCAGGAAAACTTTAGGACTCTAGTTTGCATAAACATGAAACAATTTAAGGGAGAATTTAAAGGGCATGTCAAAGTTAATATACTACCACCATTAGCGTAAAAAATCACAAATTTAGTCATTTGACACCAACAAGTGGTAATCATCTCATATTTTGACTCATATATCCCTTCCATCATCTGTTCTTATTTAAACTCTCCACATTACTCATAAATCCACCCCCCCCCTTCCCACCACCTAGTTGTCTGCTAACGTCTAAACCAATGTTTATATGCAGGATGTCACTTGATGCTTCTGCTCCTTACCGCCTCTTAGGCTCCCCCTCTCTCGTCATCTCGTCAGCCAAACACACACTTTCTGCCCTTGACCCATTTTCTAGAGATCCTCCAACAAAGCACTTTGTTCTTGCTCTTTATTGAGGCGGTAATGAAGACTAGTCATCGCCCTCCCCCATTCATTGGTTGTTCTCTTTCCCTCCATGCTCGATGGTAAACGAGTGGGATGTTGTGTTTCGTGAGTAACTGATGGCTCAACCAGAAGCCTTTTCATTTCCTCATTAAGGCTTTGTGTTTCCACTGCACACCGCAGGCCGGGCACATTAAAGCTAAAGCCGCTCACCTATTTGCAAATACACGCACACATGGGGCAGAACTCTGCTCTAACCCCCTCACCCCGTCTGCCAGAAGGAAACACAGGAATGTTTTAAAATGCTATAATTTGGAAAACACAACCTTAATCGGCTGCATGCCTGTGTTTGATGTGTGTCCCCCTTTGTTTGTGCGAGTGCACATACTGCCAGGTTTTCTCATTGTTTTTATTGTAATTGTTTCCTTGCCCCAGTATCTCAAGCCATATTTACAATACATGAGGGAGACTGCAGCGTTCCATTGGAAGAGAGCTCTAACCAAAATTCCTCACCCCCTTTTTCCTCTTTGTCCCAGGTCGATGTTGTCAGAGGATAAACTAGTGTTCTGCAATGGCTTGGTGCTGCACAGGTTCCAGTGCCTTCGTGGGTTCGGAGAGTGGCTGGACTCCGTCCGGGACTTCTCCACCCACCTCCAGAGCCTAAACCTGGACGCCTCCGCCTTTGCCTGCCTGGCCGCCCTGGTACTGCTCACAGGTAAAAACCCAAGCCAATGACTTTCAAATAAAATAATATGCAAGTGAATGAGGTTGACAGAGAAAGGAGCCTGTTTCTCTGCCCTTCTCCATTATCCAAATCAAACCGTTGTCGATCACTCAAGCTGTAATATACAGCTGTAATATATAAAATATACGGATGAAACCCTAACCAGAGCCTTTTTCCTGTGGGTGAATTTGTGTGACAGTGATCAGGTGGATACATCCACTAACGTCACACGTACGCTCAAAGACACACATGTGCATGCTTTTCCCCCCACATCTCTGCCTGAAACAAGAACCCGATATCCTGCAGCACCTGCTGCACCTGCCTCACACCTGGCCCTCTAATCAGTGTGCATGTGTGAAAAAATGAGGGATACTCGAAGGTCTCTCTGAGGCCGACAGAAGAGGCAAACGGAGGTGACCAGTAAAGCACATTAGAAACAGTCAATTAGCACTCAAAGGTGACGGAAGAGGCCCGTGCAATTAATATTCCACTTTTTAAGACACCGTACAAGTGTGTAATGGGTAAAACACCCCTCCCCCCCTATGTTCATCTTCCTTACCTCACCCCGCCACCTCCTCCTCCTCCTCCACCTCCTCTTTCTCCACTTCCTCTCCCTCTATCCAAGCCCTCCGACCCCATCCTCCCTCTCTGGGGGAGCACTTAACTCTGTGCCTCATCGACCAGCCCACCGCGGAGCACAGCTCCGGAATGGCGTCCGCCCCGTTCTCAGTGGCTCTCTGCCACCTCGGCAAAGCACACAGAGCACCGCCACGCCAGAGCCGCCAGAGCCGCCAGGCGATCGACCGCTTCAGAGTGGCCCCTGCAGAAAGGCAGTCATTGATCCCTCCCCGGGAGTTTGCGGCGCATACAGAGAGCAGGGATGGAGAAAGAGAGGGAGGCGAGAGTGTGTGAGAGGTCTGAAAAGCTGCCGTGAAAGCAGAGCCGGGGTGACTCTGTGGAGGCAAGCACAGAACAAACAAAAGAATCATATTAACAAACAACAAATAAGCTTCACATGCTGGATACCGCAAAGTGAGGCCGGTCTTACTGACAGCCTCCCTGCAGATTGACTTGTGTGTGTGTGTGCCTGTATATGTGTGTTTGTGTGTGGGGCTGGACACCCTGTTCTCTGCAGAATGAGTTAGTGTCACATTAAGCCTGGTACGGGTGCCACAGGAGTTGCTATGGGCAGCAGTGTAAGTGCATGCGTGTGTTTCTAATTTAATTTGGCTGCTCACAGGGCCGAATAATCAGCTAATTGTTGAACACTTTTGTTTTTGTCAATGCCTTAAATTGCAGGGACAATTTGTGTGTTTAACTGTTTGTATGAGCTATGTATATATATATATATATATATTTGTATTTGTGTGTGTGTGTGTGTGTGTTTGTGTACACAGCATACAGGGGGCTTATTAAGTTAGACTGCGTATTGATCCGTAGTGAGTGAGACAAGTTAAGGCCTGTTAAGAACATTAGCTATACCGGCTAATGAGGTGGAATTCAATATAAAAGAAGATATAGCTAATGCTCTGTCAGCTGTACGAGCTCTGATGTATGTCTGCTTTTTTAGCAGGATGTAATTTCTGCTGCTTAATGTGTAATTTTCCTAATGTCTCTGTCTGTCGATCCACAGAGCAAGTCCCAGGTCTGAAGGACTCAAAGCGGGTCGAGGAGCTGCAGAATAGAGTGATTTGCTGTCTCAGAGACCACCTGGGTTGCAGCTCCGCTTCCTCCCCGTCCAAGCCGGCGCCCCCCCTGAGTCGTATTCTGGGTTTAAGAGCAGAGCTCCGTTCCCAGAGGACCCAGGGCCTTCAACGGATCTTCTACCTGAAGCTAGAGGACCTGGTGCAGCCCCCTCCGTTGATTGACAGGTTCCTGGACACTCTGCCCTACTGACGGGTGGGATGATGACCACACAGAGAAATACCCCACGTCACGTTCTGTTCAGGTCCCCCCGACCTCTCATGGAGCACGCGCACCCATCCGGAGAGACTCTCCGCTCCACTCTGACTGTACAGAGCAGAGAGCCGATCAAATGCTTCGCACTCAACAGGACAACCGACTGAACGCTTTTCACCAGTTTAAGAGACGATCACACAAACACTTCACCGCTTTTTATTTGATCCTCTGGTTTTTCTCATGTGGGGGGAGGATGACGAGGTTGGGATGGACAGAAAAATGACTATCCTCTTCCAGCAAAAAAGAAAGAAGGTTTATGAATACTCTTTATCTGTGTTTTTGCCTGACATTCATTATGAGGACTCCTTATGAATAGAGAGGGAGGGGTGGTCCCAGTGAAACACAAGTTACTGTGTATTTCCTTCTGCTGAAATTAGGAACTTTTTTTTATACTAAAAATGTCCTAAAATGGCAGAGGTCATCCAACAAAGCAGACACTGATATTTCATAAACACATGGAAGTGGCTGTTGGGTTGGGCTCTTGATTCCAAGTGCAATTTCTAAAGTGCTGTCTCCCCGCAAAAGGAACAGGTGGAGAATTAATGGTTTCATTTCAAACTCTAAATTATTTCAACGGAAAGACTAACGACTAAAAGCAGCTAAACGGAAAAGAGACGGTGCGCGCCCGGCTTTAGACAGCAGAGGAGAGGCTGTGCACTAACGATCGACGACTGAGTCACCCAGACTTCAACTCGTATGTTGTTGTTGTTTTTTTTTGTTTTTTTTTTATTAACTCATTTTTAAATCTTAGGTCATGAAGAAGTATGGAGCACTTACACCCTGACAAGGGCTAGAAGCACAGACACACACCCTACCTGCTCCCCTGGAGGGTGGCGGCGAGTCGGGGAGAGTAGGGTGCTCGACAGCTGCACGTCCAGGGACGAAACATTCCGCAGTCATGCTCTTTTTCTATTTGTTTTTATGTGGACGCCGTGCGAGAGTGTGGATGGGTTAGTTGCATACCGTCTTTGTGTGTACGCTTAGAGAAGGATCATATGCATGGTGTGTTATAAGCTGTCAGGAGCTGCCATAGCCTGTCAAAACAGCTGTGTTTGTGTCTCAGACTGTGGCTCTGTGGGGATCTCCCTGGGCCCCCACCACCCACTCACAGTCACGACGGCAGTTTAAAATATGAAAAAATCAAATTATATAGATATAAATATATATATATACATATATATATATACAAAACTAATATTTTGAAGTGTTTTTAGCTTTTTCAAATATTGTGGTACGAGTTGTGCATTGTTTTTCGAAGAAGAGAAAAGAAAAAAAAGTTGGTGTTTTTCAATGTCCCTCTCTGGTTTGCGTTTCCTGTTTGATTTTCTTTCTCTTTGGTTCACTGGATTTTCTGTTCAGCACTTTGAAATTATAAACTAGTTCTGATTATTCTGCCAAACTGCGTCCTGTGCTTTGATTTGTATTTAATTATACGACTTGAACTCAAAATCCCCCAAAATCGGAATTACAGTTTTCAAGACTTTTTAAAAGTGAACAAAAGGCCCAAAATCGGGCTGATTGTATCCGGGATTCATATGCCTGTCTGGTAAGACACAAAAGCCTCTTGACAGGTAAAAGACCCTGCCTCTCCCCCGGGGGACCGTCGGGCTCTTAGAGAGAGTAGAAGGGGATTAGGAGAGTGGGGGGGTGAAGAGGGAAGCCCGAACAGCTTCATGTTAGCATGAGGTCCAGATCAGCCTCCAGCCTCGTTAAACACCATCGATTGCCACAGTGACATTTCACAGCACATGCCATCCATACTGTCACTGCCATCACTCACTCGTCCTCCTGCGCAACAGCACCAGCACTAACACAAACACGTACACACACGCACACACACACACACACACACACTGTTCACCTAGGTGATTGATAGTAACTGTGGTACTGAAATTGTGAACAGCTTCTCTAACTGTGTGTGTGTGTGTGTGTGTGTGTGTGTGTGGGGGGGGTGGGGGCAGGTCGTAAAGTTCAGAGTGAGTATCGAAGTGTGGAGGGCACCATGTTGAACATACTCTTTTTAAGAGCAACGCTGTGACACCACGTAGCAGAAAAGTCCCATGAAAGTGTTTCTTCCTAATTCTAAAATGAGGAACTAGAATCACAACGTTATGACCAACCAGGAAATATACTAAAACATTGTCTTCTAAGGGTGATGGCGTTTCACTTTGGACAATAATCTGTTTGGGATGCAAGCTGAAAAAAAAATTCACACTACTTTTACAGTGATGTGAGTGTAGTTGTGCACATCTGTGTGCCGTATGCGCACAATGTTACATTCTACAATGGCGACATTTCTGAGTGACCAAGAGGCAGAAACCAAGAAACCAAGAGGCAGAGAGCTGTCTCCAAGCCTGAAACGCACACTCAAACTTGCGTGTGAAACACAAACACACAGTGAGCTGTCAGTCTTGTGGCTGATCGATTATTTGCTGACAGATAGCAGATACCCCCAGGGTCTTAATTAGAGGTCCTATTTGAACATACACATACACACAAAAACATTTGCACACGCAGACAAATGCAAATGTCCGAATAAATTCAGATATGTAAAAACGACCCCTTAAAGACTGACGATATCAGAATGTGGTCATGTGAAGAGAGACGTACGGGTTGACAAAAACTCATAGTAGGTTGTGATCTGTATAGGCCTTTTACACAGAAGATAGTTTGACATGTAACAATACTAAAAGCGCAGATGTAAACAATGAAAAGAAATACGACGGAGTTTGTTTTAGCTGCGGCAGTCTCAGGCTCCCGTTTTTGTGCATGCTGGCTCACTGGAACACATGAATAGAACATACACACCGTCTGTGTTAGGAGCACCTGTGCTTTTCCTTCTATGACAAGTCTACATGTTCGCTATGGAAAAAGTCTACATCCTGTGAGTCATCTGAGTGGGCTGATCACAAAAATAGTAAGATATTAGGAGGAAAGAAGTGAACAGGCCTTCTCCTCTGCTGACAAACTTACCGGATTACACGGAAATACATTTTGGGGCAATGTGCTGTTTTGACTTTCACCGTCAACTTTGCTCTTGCCCTTCAGTTCGCGACGGGAGTCCCCTGGAAGTGGACAGACAGATTCACACGAGAACACACACATGCACAACATGTGTTTAACAGCAGGGGAAATCCCCTGTAGCAGGGGACTGCGGGTTTGGCTGTGGCCCCTTATATGGCGCATCCGCTGAGGGAAGAGTGTGTGGGGGTTTGGCCTAAATGTCAAAGGTAAAAGGTGCCTAAGAAGAGCAGTGGAAACATGCAATAGACCCACTCACAGAGGCTGATCTCAGAGCAGCGGCGGGGGAACCCCAATGCTCTGTCCTCGTCTTTCTACCAAACACAGACAAGAACATTTCGCTTTATGTTATTTTCCACAGGATTGACGCTGTCTACTTTGAACCGCAAAATGGAAATAACAAACTATGAAAATGTTATAAAATACGATCAATTAAATCAAATCAATTGGATCGGGTTCATATAACCTAATCTTAACAATCAGATCTGTTTTATTCTGCGATGTTCAGTCTTTGGCTGTAATCTTAAACTTTTTGATATATTGCTATCACGGCTTTCAATATTACCATGTTCACATGAATTTGGTTTATGTTGCTACAGATAGTGACCACAAACTGTTAGTTTAAGTAACTACCCGTTACCCCATAGATTAGCTATGAGTTCTAAAAATCCAAATCAAAACCCAATTAATATAAGAAATGCTTGAAAAGCCACAAATGCTATTAACTTTAAACTCCCTCCCCATTCTGACCAAAATGTTGCAATTATGATTATAATTAGCGTAACTCATAGCTAAGTTAAGCTTTTAAAAACAGTGGTACAATAACAGTAGAATATTAACACTACTAAATACAAACTTTTTTTTTTAAATCAGCTCGACTCCACAGCAGCTCTATTTTGACTGAATATTTATAAATCAGGACAAATTCAGTTCCGATTGCTTTGGTAGCAGAAACTGCCGGGTCGTCCATTAGGGGAAAAAGAGCGGACATCTTTTTAAAATCAATTTGTTGTTCTTTTAGTTCAAATTTGTCCCAATGTCTTTTTTTTTACCTAGCTCTTCAGTAAAAAAGCACAAATGACCAGCAACATTTCGTATTGTTTATTCTTTCTGTCAGTGCCTCACTTGTAAGTAAAAAAAACACAGGGTCAAGTGTGATCGATGATATAATCGCTTCGCAGTTAACTGTCGTTGGGGGGAGGCGGTGCAGTCACCGAGAGGAGGAACACGGATGTGCTGCGGTGGCTGTTTGGCGTCGGAACCCATTCACGGACGCACTCTGACGATAATTGTTTACAAACAACAAAGTACCAGAAAAAACCCAAATCGTCAGCGAAAATCAGCAAATGTGGCCCTTCTTTAATTCCAACAGTGGTAGAGAATCATCTTAGTCATAACAGCGAATATAACTCGCATCCTTCGGGGGATATTTCCAGTGGTAAGTTGAAGTTAAGTGTCACATTGTGCCCTTAAACTTTCGTTTTCCTGCCTGATGGCTACGTGGCAGTAGACAGGTGCTTCACGGTCGTCTGGAGAAATCGGTGAGTTACCGCAAACCCAAATGTAATACGTGTGATTTAACGAGGTACTATGCTAACAGCTAACGTCATGCTAGTCCTTTAATTCCCCGGATGTTACTCAGTGAAACGTTTCTAAACAGCTGTTAAAAAAATAAGGAAACGTGACCAGTTATCTCCCATTTAGATCAGCTGTTTCTTTTAACGTTTACATCCAAAGCATAATCAGCTATTACAAAACAACCATGGCAGAATGGCAGCTTATTAGTCAAATATGGTTTAATTGTCATTAAAATAACCTTCACTGACTGTACAGCAGGTGTATTGTATAGCATTATTATGACGTTTAAATGAGACATTACTGTGGTTGGAAAAAAAAAAGGTCATAATGACCCTTGTTTTCATTATAGATGATTCTGTCAAGTATTATCAATAAACTGAATAATTGCTCAGAGTTCCCCAGTGTTGTTTCTGCACTCTCAGTGTATCATGGAGGTTATACTTCACTTACTGTTTTCACTAAGGGATGTTGGCAATAAAAAATGGATTAGTCTTATGGAGGTGCCGATTTCCGAAGTGTAGGCATACTCGCGTTTGTCACATACTCGATCAATGTACTCATTAAAACCGTGCTCTGCTGGTATTTACAGTGTTTATGGGGGCGGTGATATAAAGCTGAGCAGGTGCAGTGTCTAAGT
Source organism: Apeltes quadracus (assembly GCA_021346845.1). Classification (NCBI taxonomy): domain Eukaryota; kingdom Metazoa; phylum Chordata; class Actinopteri; order Perciformes; family Gasterosteidae; genus Apeltes; species Apeltes quadracus. The sequence continues at coordinate 7,999,825 of CM037936.1, read as the reverse complement.
TACGAGGCGGCGTTGGCTGCGGGCCGTCGGCGGGACACATGGCCGAGGAAGGCAACAAGCTGACACTGAGGCGCTTGGAGGCACCAATCCACAAGTTCATTAAAGTGGCTCTGCCCACGGACCTGGAGAGGCTGCAGAAACACCACAATAACATACTGAAGGTGACGGCTGAAATGTGGCTGGACACATGATCGCACTCCCGTAGCCACACCTTGACTTGTGGTCCACAGATGGATAACAGACAGTTTCTCTTTCCTTCTCGCAGTACCAACAGAGCCTGCAATGGGACCGGCTTCACCTGGAGCATATTAATGCCAGCAGAACGGTTCAGGTATAAGATAACACTCTGCAAACTCAAACAGTAGGTGTGTGTGTGTGTGTGTGTGTGTGTGTGTGTGTGTGTGTGTGTGTGTGTGTGTGTGTGTGTGTGTGTGTGTGTGTGTGTGTGTGTGTGTGTGTGTGTGTGTGTGTGTGTGTGTGTGTGTGTGTGTGTGTGTGTGTGTGTGTGTGTGTGTTATACTACCCAAGTCAGTGCCTGGCAGTGAGCCACACAACAATGGGTCACACACCAATGGGCAAACCGGATGTTATTTTGTAAAAGAAAAAAATAAAAGAGAAATCTGTTTATTAATATAGTTAACTTGTCCAGAAAAAAAAACATACAAACATGAAAAGACTCTCAAATTCACTCTTAGAAATCAGGGCAAGAAAAGAGCTGTTGCCAAAACTCAAATGCACCATCTCTTGTGTGCGTGTAAGTACTTGTGGCCTTGTTGACATGGTGGGTGTGAAATGTCTCAGAGGATGTTGTTGCCTGGAAGCCAGCACGTCTCTGAAGGTGAAATAACTCCAAACAGGCACAACCCATCCTCTCACCATTACCCTGCAAACTCCAGGGAGACCCACAGAGTGCTTTGCCATGTCCTCCTGGTGTTAATCCAGAGTAATGGGGTAGTCTACTCTGCTTTAGGCGTGTGCGTGTGTGCATGTGTGCTTGTATTCCGTAGCATACATGGATAGAATATGCGCTACTGCAGAGATGTTCGGTTGATCTGTCTGTGTCATTGAGCATCGTACGCTCACGATTAATCTGCAGGCTGACCGGTGCCCGCCCTTCCTGTCCTTCTGTCAATTAGTGTGTTTTTCAGTTTCTTCTGAAGACAGGGATGAGTGTATACATGTATGTTTATTCATGTTGTGTAATTAGCCGAATCTTGACCCCTGAGCCCTGGTCGGGCTGATGGCTGGGATGTAATCCTGCTGTCACCCTCAGGGCACAGTGAGGAGAAGGGCCTTATGGTCCCCAGCCTCATATCTGAACCTACATCGCAAGCCTGCACACACACACTCACACAATAACGCACACATTTCCCAACACAGTTTATTGGGATGTTTAACCTGTCAGCATGAGCACTTATTACCAACAGGGGCAACTGGCCAAATTATTAATAACATGGGTTTTGTCTGGAGATAGTTGTTTTATAATACAGTATTTTACATCTCCATCTGTTTGAATTGGGATGAATGAATGTTATTGGGATGGCCTGTTAACTTGTGTGTATTGTCTCAGCTGTATCTCCAGTGAGTACTTGGTGTTCCTACAGGTTTTCTTGTCCCTCATCTGGCAGTGCGTCCCTTAAATCGAGTCAAGCATCCCAGTAGTAGTGTCCCTCGCTGAAAATGTTCGGACATCACACCGCTTCTCTTCTTGTCTCCCTGCAGCAGTTGAGAGCGAACGTCAGAGAGATGGAGAAGCTGTGCACACGGGTCCGCGCCGAAGACGCCGACGCTTTGGAAGCGCTCGTCAAGCCGGTCAGAGAGCGGGCGTCGGCCGCGGCGCGAGACTTCTTGCTTTTGCACTCTAACCCGGCGCCTCCGCCAGCGCGAGCGACGCCGCCGTCCGGCTGTGTGTCCAGCAGTCGCCATGCTAATGACGAGACGTGCGAGCAGCCAGCGTCTGGCCGGCAAATTCAGCTGCAACTTCCAGAAATCCCTGCTGATCAGAGTGCAGCTGAGTCCTGGGACAACCTGGAAGAGGTATGAGAGCCAGACCCTGACACACAGCCTGGAAATCAGCCTCCGTTTAACACCTATTTTAAATCAATAATAATTAATTAACTTGAAAGCAAAGCCTGTTGCTTGACTGTTGTTATGGACCCTTTTTTATATATATAAGTGGGTTCAAGGTGTGCAGTTGGTTGTAGTTAATGTAAGCTTTACTTTCTTGTGCCTGTAAAAAAAAAAAAATGTCCACAGATTAGATTTAACATGGACAGGCACAGCCCAAATATGTAGCACCATCATTCATGTAGATTGTGTATCTGTCTTTTTCTGTCTTTTGTGATTCTTACCAAAGGAGTTCAATGTCCCGAAATCTTGACTTAAGATATTTGACAAAAGTAATGATTCATAATTGTGTTTTGAAACTGTTTTATTTATTTTTTTACCACTAGCTGACAGTAATACTATTTCACCTCGGAAAAAGTGGAATGCATTAAAACCTTTCTTAAATAACAGTTATGTGAGCCAGCAAGCAGAATAAACCTAGAACCAAAGCAGCTACATTTAATCTAAAATTGGGCTTTTCAAAATGTTAAAACCAAAGCACGAAGCACAAAGTACATGAAAAAGATGTTACTACGGTTACCTGCATTATTCAACATCATTGCAAAATGATATGATGCCACTGACCCCACTTTCTGGCTCTACTGTGATACATACAACACACGTTCATATTGCTGTTCATTAGTTAAAGTCACTGTCAATGACAGTTTGGACATAATGTAGCTGTAGACTTGTGTGACAGGCATCCCGAATAAAATGAATCAGGGGATTTCTCTCTCTCTCTCTCTCTCTCTCTCTCTCTCTCTCTCTCTCTCTCTCCCAGGACCTGAAAGAACTGAGCGGTTTGGTGACAGAGTTCTCTCTGCTCGTCCATGTGAGTACAAACACACAACTTTACCGTGCGCTTCCTGGCTGATACAATCACTTTTCTCTATCTGCGCGTGTGCAAAGCTGCCCCATGTGAACGAAAGACAATGCGGCAGGGGCCGTTTGCCTTCGTGGTGCGTATTTGACCATGTGCTGCCGTTGCACAGAGCGGCTCAGGACTACCGCTGGGGCCTCAGAGGCCCTTCGCCCAGGCAGGAGGAGAGATTGAGGAGTAGACGAGGGCGAGAGGGAGGATTTGGAGAGGAGGGGCCGGGGGGGAGGGGGGTTCCACAGGGGGAGAGGTGAAACAATAGAAACATCGGAGCAGGTGGAGGACAGAAGGCTCAGATTATCACTCTATCCTGAGGGATGGAGAAAAAAAAGAGCAGGGAGGCCGAGCGAAGGGCAGATTAGCGGTGAAAGAGAAAGACACAGAGAGGGAATATGTAGATAAAAAAGGCGGGGTTGGCAGAGAGCATAGACATGTTGTTGTGGTGTCTCAGGGGGAAAAGACATCGTTTGGGGAGTAATATTCCAGCTCTGGGACACAGTGGAAATACTGAGTGAGTGTGTGGTTGTGTGGTTGCTTCACGTCAGTGGCTGTTTCTTTGTTTGTCTGCTTACCTGTATGTTTTTTCATGCGCAACTATTTCCAGAATGACAATAGCTTATTTAGGAGATACATGAAATATAAAAACATTAAAATAAGTATAACATAACATTACATTCTACCTAAACTACACCCTTGTGTAGGGTTCATTCGGGTTCATTCGGGTTCAACAAGATCATTTAAGCCATCAAAAGAAACTGACGGACAGAGCTGAAGGTGTAAAGTAACTTGCAGCAAGGAGGTGAAAGAGGGGGGAGGGGGTGGGAGGAGGAGGAGCAGGAGGAGGAGGAGGAAAGTGCTCTAGCTGTTGTTTGGTCACTGTGTCCATCCAGGCCTCACATGGAGAGAGACAGCTGCCTTACTGAATATTTCATGAGATCTACACAATACTACTCTCACACAGACACACACACACACAATATGACCCCCCGTCCCCCGTCCCCCGTCCCCGTCCCCCGTCCCCGCCCGTCCCCTTGGCCAGTGAAATATCCTTTGAATATACCGACCACGTCCAAACACAGTCATTTACGTCTTTCCTGTTAACCTGTGCTGGCGACCAGATATTTGGAGGGATAAAAGAAAGCTTAATACACAACAGGTGGTAGCTCTATCACGTGTGTGTGTGTGTGTGTGTGTGTGTGTGTGTGTGTGTGACAGAGAGTGTGAGAGTGTATCTGCGGATGAATGTGCATATTTATGTATTTATGTATGTGTGTGTGTGTGTGTGTGTGTTAATATGTGTTTCCATGTGCATCAGTCCCAGCAGGAGAAGATTGACAGCATAGAGGACAACGTCAACACAGCCGCTGCCAACGTGGAGGAGGGGACCAAGAGCCTGGGGAAGGTGTGTGTGTGTGTGTGTGTGTGTGTGTGTGTGTGTCCTGACAATCTGGTGTGTGTGTGTTTGGGAGATGGGGAGATCGATGGCACTTTGCCTCCCAGCCATTCCACAGCATTTGTCCCTATTGATCCATTCGAATACGGAGAAAAGCTGCAATTAAGGAAATGGGGAGAGGGTCGGGATCGAGAGGAGTGGAGGGGACGAGGAGTGATAGAGAGGTAGGATGAGAAGGGTGACAAGAGCCAGTCTGTGTCCGGGTGTGTGTGTAGAATTAAGGAGGGGTTTGAATGACTGTTAAATAGTTTTTCAGGCGCAGCATTCGGCCTCCCAAAATCGATACAGTACACAACACACTCGAGTGTTTCTCCTGAGGAAAACTCAGTGGCCTCCTTCACACATGTCACGAAAACTTTTTGTCTGTATTACTCATAATAAATCACCTCTTTCTTGTTTATCTAGATCTAAGCTTTTTTCCGCATAGGATTTTGACATTTTCTAACTGTCCAACTGTCCGCAGTGTCAGCATCAGGACACGTGGAAACAACGTGGATAAACCCTTCCGCTAAACTGTTATAATTTAATTTCAATTAAGTTTAATTGAATGATGTGGGGATCATTCTGTTCACTTTCCTATGAATGCGGGAATTATGTGCTGATGTAATAAAATAGGCAATAAAACCAAAATTGGATCGCCGGAAACCAATAAAAGGAACTTTAGTACTAACATTTCTGAAATAAATGCAAAATATAATTGAACATTCTTTTGAAATTGAATTCACCCAACTGGCAGCGCCAATAAAGGTTGCCCTCTGTGTAAGGTTGCTGGTAGACGCAGTGGGCTGCACATTAGACGAGGTGTGTGGAGAGATAAAAGAGATGAGGGGTGTCTGATGTTTTAACGACTTTGAAAGCTTGTAATCTGTCATCAGGTCAAACCGCATTAAAAACACCCGCACACACACACACCTGCACACACACACACCTCCTGCCACCACAACCTGTGCCCAGAGTCCTTTTAACTCGGCTCAGATGAAATTAAAATTCCCTCGAATGCCACCGGGATGTGGACAAGCAATGCTCGCTTTTGAACTAGATTAATTTAACGGTGAAGTGTTAATCAAGTGCGTGCCGCTGCACACGGGCGTGTGTGTGTATATATATATGTGTGTGTGTGTGTGTGTGTGTGTGTGTTTAATTGTCATAAGCAAAGAGCACCTTTCAGTCTGATGATAACAGGCGTAATAACACGGAGCCCCCATCTCTCTGATTTCTCCTAAATGGATATAACGTAAAAAGGCTTTGATGATGATTTACATTTACACATGCAAGCTTATATGTGGGTCGATGTGTGATCATGAAGGGACGGACGCATCCCAACTCGGACTGTCTTGAAGCCACAAAGTGCTAATGACTCAAACGGTGTGTGTATGTGGATGTTAAATTAAACCGGAACATGTCTCGTCGCCGTCGTCTTCTTCTCCTCCTCTCCAGGCCGTCGGCTACAAGTTGGCGGTGCTGCCGCTTGCAGGCGCGCTGGTGGGCGGCGCGTTGGGAGGTCCACTCGGCCTGCTGGCTGGGGTCAAAGTCGGCGTGGCAGCGGCTCTGGGAGGGGGGGCTCTGGGGTTTGCGGGTGGCAGCATGGTCAAGAAACACCGCAAAGCCCGAGTGGATCTACATATGAAACAACTGAGTGAACCTCCAGCAGAACGGAACAAGGACAAATGACCGGTGAATGAACGAACGGTTATGGCCTCTGACCCCGAGGGCCCGAGTAACCACAGGCCTCCGTGTTGACCGACCCATCAGCTGCACGAACTAGAACTTGGGCGGTGCCACAATGCCTTAAAGAGACTGAACATGAAACGCCGTCAGGCTGTCGACATGCGCTGCTGTAGTCAACTGATCTTTACTAAAATAAATCTGTCAATAAATTAAGACCACAATTGGACACCTCCGAAATGTTGCCACTCTCACTAAAGCCTCGGTTGTACGCAAAAACGGTGCGACTTAAATTGTGTGGGAGTGTAAACCTGTGCAGGTGTATGCAGTGTAAATCAAGCCGTTTAATAAGACATGTTTACTCCTAGAGCTAGAATCCTTTTTTCATGTTGTTTTTCACCAGTGTTTGTTTGCCCGTCTGTGACCGAAGTGTCTTATCGTTGAAACGTGAACGTGAACAGCTGCACTAATGATGACTACAATGATATATGGAGAAAAAAACAGTTGAAGCACATTCAATTAAAGTGTCAAAAGAGGACATTCTTAAATGTTTGAATAAATGATACTGTTTGTAGGTATTGATCTGTGAGACGCTAATAAAACCTATTTTTAATGATGTCATTCATTTGATAAACGTCACATTGTTCAGAGACATTGAAATACAAAAGCATCAGACAGACACATTCTGTAAAATGTTTTTTTTAATTTACCCTTTCATTTATTTATTTTTTAACTTCTTCACGCCCCCTGTTGCTCTTCTGTACGTGGGCTGATATGTCCCTATGCAGGCATCGGCCGGCCTCTAAGGAGGGGCAGGGATGCACAGTACAAACTGTTAATAATCGGGCTTCTGCCGCTCACACTCGGAGGATCTCAGAGAACAGTACTTGTACCAAAACCTTAAACACCTATAAAGAGACAAAACCAGTTTTAAGAGAAGTTGTATAAAGTTGCTCACTGTACATTATTCCACCATTCATCAGTCCTCCCCCCCTCTTGTCTTGTGAAAGCACTAAAGTCTTTTCTCCCCCCGCATGATGACACATTGACAACAGGTAACAGCAAAAACAACCATGTCAAGAATTAAGGATAATTTGAAAGTACATCATTGCAAAACAAATTTGTTTCTGGATTTGATTCCTGGGAGCTCAACTCAAATCAGAGGTGCGTTTAAAAAGGAATCCAGCCCCCTTTGACTTTTGAAATTCTACAGTGGTGGAGATAATCAGCATTTGAGCCACAGTCCAGAAAAATTAGATACTCCGATTTCTTGGTTACAAGATTTAAAATAAATTCTCAATTGCACAACTTTTCGTGTCCTTCAAGACAATGGTTAAAAGAGGCACCTTTGGCAACAGCTACAGGTTTGTCAATAGGCCTGTAACTGTTCTACACAACTGCACAATAATGTTTTCACATTCTGCGTTGAAATGCAGTGTTGTTTTAGTTCAATGTTGGGGATGCTAGACGGTTATCTACAGCTGTACGTTTACACCAGGAAGCCACCCAGGGCCGCACACTGTGACGGCAGCTTGACCACCGGGCTTCCCGTTTGGATCATGTTCTTTTCTTGTTTTGCTTTACAAAACACAATTTAGTATCGTGGCTACAAGGCTCATTCACTTCAACATTACAGTATTTTCTCTTCATCAGGATGAAAAATAAAATCCTAATTACATCCACGTTAAACAGTGACTCATAAAATAGTCCTAGGGGGCAACACTTTTTATAAGCACTGTAAGATACACTATTAGCAGTAACCATTTAGTACCAGGGAGAGAAAGGTGCATCTCAGTAGGCTGGAGTAGCTGACGCTTAATCTTCTGTGTCAAGTCATGGTTTAAAATGATGACCGCTACCAGAATTTTGTATTTTTTCTCTTCTTGCAGAATAAGCAAGAGATAAGTGGAGATAAAGCGACTTCAAACTGTTATAACATGCAAATTTACAAATGAATAAACTAGAGTTGGTCATGTTGAGATGCGGCCATGCAGTCAGGGAGACTAAACAAAAGTCTCCCATTGGACAGCCTGAACTCGACTAGCCACAGATAAGAACCGTACAACTGGAGTGAGGGAACAGCACTGTAATTCTTCTTTACACGAAGCCGGGTGATGTAAAAGAAAGGAATAAAATAAAGAAAACTCTGCATTTAATTTAGACCAGCAATGAGACTTCCATGTAGCATAAACATATTTACAAGCTCCAAAAAATAAAAGTAAAAGCACTTATTTTGATGTCCTAATGCCCCTAACCCACACACGATTCCTTCTTTACCCCCCTCCTTTTGATCCAAAATAAAAACTGTACGTGAAAGAGTTATGAAAATATAGGTTTTTCCAACATGGTTGTGTCGAGGACTGAACTCCTGTTCTTCTTTTTCTCCTTCTTCCCCCTTCATTCTCCTTCTCTTCCGTAGATCTCTCCCTTCAGTAAGGGTGTTGGGTGTTGCTGTTCTGTCCCGCTGCCTGTCCCAACCCTAACCCCCCTCCCTCCTCCCTGACCCCGGAGCATGGCATTGAGTCACAGGATCACTAGAAGGCTGTTGAGGTCACAGCTCGTCACGGTCCCGACTGAGGATGGTGTAGCGAGTCTCACTGGGCGCCAGCTTCTGGAACGAGCTCTCTGGAGGGCTGCTCGCCAATTCCGCTCCCGTCTCCTCCTGAGGGGAAGAGTCAGGACAAACAGGGTTCATGTGACGATGTCAAACAAACTTTCAACGGCTGCGTGCGAGCGGGTGCTGACGCGGCATTCACACCTGTCCCGGCGTACTGTCCGTGGGGTCGGGGCCGTGGTGAAACTCTCTGTGTAGCTTTCCAGAGTGAAGGTCCAGCACAAACTGTCTCAGCTTGCCGGGGATACTAGAAAGGAAGAAAAACAGATTTACAAATCATCAGCATTCATTGGCCTATTTGACAGCTACTAAGTTAGTAGTAATGCTAAATGATCCCGAAAACAAATTAAAGCAATTTCAAAAATGTTTTGGCTGTGATGATGCAATGGCACCTATATATTAAGTTGATTTAGGATTCTTAGCCGTTTTTCCCCACCCTTATGAAGAGATCGAGTTCATCTGGACAATGAGTTCAATGGACTGGATTTCATTAGAACAACTAAATTTGGAACTCATGCGTGCCTCTCAATAGCAGGTCTGTTCGACCAAAGCATTCCAATGCACCAAGTTAAGAAATACACGAGACGAAGCAGCTCGAGGTAGAGGACATCAGCCCCTCCGGACGCGTCTCTAAGCAGCACTAATCGATAAACACTGTCCTGTCAAGTGTGCTTGTTAATGACAGGTCATGGGCCGTTGTCATATCACAGAGTTAGAGCAGCATACACACACACAGATGTGTGCATATATATATATATATATATATATAAATACACTGTGCTAATGTAATAACAAGCTGTGTGCCACATGCAGGGTTGATGTGATGCAATTAGGTTGCTGGTCAGTCCTCAGGGCTTCTGTCTAGCTGATCAAACTCTGATTGGGGACTGGGGGAGGCCGAGAGGCAGGGGGCCGAATAAATAAGATTAAATTAGATTGGACTGGATTAGTTTAGCACTTATTGCACGTGCCAAATCATGTCACATTAGCTCCGGTGTCCTGGCCCATTCATAAAGGACAGATTTTAGGAGGTGTGACATTTCACTGTTGTGGAGTGCATAGTGGATTATGGTTTTCTGTGTGTGTGGGGGGTGGATTCATTTAGGGAGATCTCGTTATGAACATTTTCATATAGGGTTAAAAAAAAATTCAAAAGATTGCTAAATATATCAGAACAATCTGACATGTGGGTGATTATTTGTTAATTACGACAGCATTTATGGGTTTCACTTATATTGGTCTTTTCTGCATGAAAAAAAATCCAGTCCCAATTTTTTAAATATTTTTCTAAATGTTTAAAAAGGAAAGTGTACACAAGCCCTGTTCAAAAAGACAACACAATTAATTTAGCGATAATATTCATATTTAAGGGCCATAATGCTGCACGTATATAGTTCATTTTAAAAGGGAAAGGTGGCACTTACTTGAGGTCTTTGAAGTCGGGGTAGACATACATGTGTCTGAATGAGTCGATAGCAATGACGGGACAATCGGCAGGAGTTTTCTGGATGTGGAGCAGAGGATGACGGAACTTCTCGCAGTCTGCGTGCAGGAAGTTTATAGACCCTGAAGAATGGGACACCAATGTCATTAACACCACTTCTGTACACAAGGTCATTTGGCTTATTAGTAATGACGGGAACAAAATACACAGCCTCACCTTTCTCACTGATGAGCTGGCGAGCTACTTCATGCTGGAACTTCTCCAAACTCTCGGTGTCTTCTTTAACGTGGAATAAAATGAGAAAAGGAATTCCTTCTTCCGTCAGCTCCTGAGAAAATACAAATACGCACAAGGACAAATGGAGTCAGGGACTTTCCGGGTCTCAGCTGATGGACACAAGCGCCGTAAATACTCCTAATGTACATCTAGTTATTCATATTTACACAGTATTGGATAAAAAGCAGAAAGGTCAAGCAGACAGTTGTATAAAAGTAAAAAAAAAATGTCACAAACCTCTCCATTTTCAAAGGTGATCTCCCTGACCAGAGGGACACACTTGTCCTGGGTCCAGGCGTAGGTCAGATCAAAATTGCTAAGGGAGCCGAGGTAGACCATGTCAGGGGCGCTATCCCCCATAGGCTTGTAGATGACATTGTCTCCACTGAAGCGTTCGGCCTCAGACACGGCTCTATAGTAGCACAGAATGGAAGGAAACGTTAAAACAAACGGCAATTGATGTACTTAGTCTAAAATAAATAGGATCTCACCCAAAGGCAGCCAAGAACGTGCAGTCATCACGGAGTATGTTGGCGACTTTTTCAAAAGTGTGGTAGTTATCCGAGTCCCTTTTTTCAAAGTAAGCTATGACATTTCTCTTGCTTCTCTGTAGAATACAAAATGATATTGTTTCTACATTAATAAAATGTGGCATTCGCAATGTTTTGAATGTGAGTGTGTTTGTGTCACTCACATCAAGAGTTTTAACCTCCTCCATTGAGTTAATCTCTTTCACTGGGTCAACCTGCTGCTGGCGGATGAAGTCAGCAATGGCCGCCACCGACCTCTGACCTCTGTACTCCCTCTTCATCATCATCCCATTGCGGAACATCTTCAACGTTGGGTACTTGGTGATGCGGTACCGCTGGGCTATGTCAGCTGCGCAGCGAGACGTTAAGAAAAGAAGGACAAATCATTGATGAGGAGGAAGAAGCCGAGCATAAACACATGGCGATGCCTGGATGAGGGGCGGCGCAGTGACAGAGATGGCAGTCAAACCTCAGTCGGAAAACAGTGCCTTCAGTCAGCTTGGAGGTCTGATCTCCAACATGAAAGCTGCCCCCTGCCAAGAGTAAATACTCTGTACACACACTGAATATATGTGTATGTGTGTTTCCTTGTGGCAGGTGTCAATCTCCCTGTGGGGGGTCTCTAAGCCTCCCTTCTTCACAGGAAGCAGCAGTTTTGTCATTAGTCTTCAAACAGTTTGCAGGTCATCAATAATTCTCTTTAATTTGCTTTATCTCAAAAGGCTGAGGCAGGTTCATGTTTCAGTGCTTTGGTGTCGAGGGCATCTATGTGTACATATATGCTAGTTTCTTTTCACCATTAAGATCAAATCATCCCCCCCTCCATCTATATGAATTATCATTTGGAAAACAGATTAATTGTTTAATGTGTAAAAAACACAAATGTAATGTACATTTACAAAATAAATGCTTTTGTTGTCAAATAAATACATTGTATGGCTTTGATGTGATAGGCATGCCTCTATTTTTATATGTAATAAATTACACAACTTATAAAGTGATGTAAAACAGGTAAGCAAACTCACAGTGTTGGTCACAGTCGACACGGGCAAACACCACTTGCTTGGTTTCAGGGAACTCCTCCCTCACTATGTTAGACGACTCCTCAAAGATTGGATGGAGCATCTGACTGAACCTGCACCTGTAAAGCATATATAATATATAATTATATATATATATATATATATATATATATATATATATATATATATATATATATATATAAAATTGCAGCATTTGGCTTTTGTTGGAAAAGTTAGGATCATAAGCAAAGATAATTTGAACATTAATAACATTCAAAGAGAGGGAGAAAGATCACACTTACCAGTCTGCATAAAAATTGACTAATGCCACCCCAGCATTATCTGAAAGTTAAACAAAACAGGATAAAATAGAAGCCTCTATACTTTACTAAATACACTGGTAAATGTACAGCACCTGTCAAACATTTGGCCACATATTATATATATATATATATTTCTTATTTTCTAAAACATATTAAGGCGTTTTCGCTAAACAACCTTAAATTCCTTAAATTTGAGTCAACAACATTAAATCCATCTGCCTCTTTTTATCCTCACACAAACGCTTAACCTGCAGGATAGTTGTCCTGATTCCCTACAACGGCCAACAAACAGTGGTCTGAAAATGTTTTGTTTTGATCTCTTAAAGACCAGAGAGAAAACAATGGTTGTAAATAAATGAGTATTTCATTATTAGTTTGATATGAGAGAAAAAAAATCCTTGCCATCTACTAAATCGAAGCAAAAGGAATACAAGAAAACTCCTTAATGGTAGGAGGGGTGGTGCTGACAATCCGACCGGCGAACGGTACACGGCGAACGAACGCCAGTCGTCTGCGGGCCGCACTGGACGACCAGCCGGATGTGGCCCACGGGCCACGGGTTTGAGACCCTTGGTGTAGGGATTACACTGAGAGGGCTAATTTGCCTTTAAATACTTTAAAGCAGGCGGTCTTCAAAACGTCATATGGGTAAATATTTTAGCCAAATCAAACTATTTGTAATACATGCCTTTTTGTGCAAAAGACAATGCCGATCTGCATTATTATATGATAGATAATTATAATCCCTCCTTTGCATTGTGGGCATTGGTTTATGGCTTTAGCCGGTTACACCTACAATCTTAGGTCCATATATGTGCATATCTATAGGTTAGACGCGTCTTTTTGATGCCGCGCAGATTACCGTTTTTCTACTTCCTCTGGTATTTTAGAAAATAATACAGCACCCAGGACATAGGGTATGAATGGCCCGCTTATGTTTGTAGCTTGAGTTTTGGTGCTGTAGCGTGCCACTAAACACAGATATAAACATTTTTAAAAAAGAAGAAAAAAAAGCTTCATCTGTGAAGCCTTACTTAGGACGTCCTCAATGTTGCCAGAGTCCAGACTGGTGATTTCTGCTTGTCCAAGAGTAGAAAGGCCCATCACCTACATGCATAAACATGCATGATGGTTAAGATTCTGAAGACAGTTCACTGTGATAACATGAGTTTGTAGTTATTGCCAGAGGGAAAATTCACAAAAGACAGTTGAGATGCAATTTAAAATGCCTCTAAATTCACATCGAAACATGGTCATATTGTGCACACATTTAAAATGGTATGCGTAAAAAAATCTACTTAAGTGTATTTCAATATCAAACTTCAACCATCTTACAAAAAAAAAAAAAACTAAGCATATGGCGTAATTGAGCTACGTTCTTTCCCTCTTTTAAGCTATTCAATCAAAAGCGCAGAATTTTCTTTAAAAACCTAATAACTGTACACTGCGCAAATATTCTGTTTCAATGAAGAAAAAGCTTAAGACACTAACTTCCATAAAACACAAAACAAGGAAGCAGCATTAATTTGCTTTAGCCATCTTTAAATATTACTTTATGCCCTTTATGACATAGAATCGTGTGTGGGTTACGGACATTAGGACATCAAAAGAAGTTTTTTTACTTGTATTTTTTGGAGCTTGTAAATACGTTTTACGTTACATGGAACGTAATACTGCTGGTCTAAATTAATGCAGAGTTTTACTTTATTTTATGTCCTTTATGACATCCACCTAGTGGTATTCTTTCAGTCACTCCAAACTAATGATATGGCTATTAAACAATAAGACTGACACAATTATTTACAAACATCTTGTTTTGGTTAGACATTTTGTCTGACAACTCTGGCAACTCTCTGATGTTGCATAACATAAGCTACTTATTACTTACTGTTATGGTCAGTAGAATTATACTATTCTTAGTAGTAATCCTACAGCCATAATAGTTTCCTTTTAGGGAAAAAAAAACATGTTCACCAGCGATGTTGAAATGCTGATTGCCATATGAATAGGGCATTTGAAGACTGAATTAAAATATTTTCTGTAAAAAGGCAACATGTCTAACAATTCAAACGTCATGAAAGAAGTCCAAAGTCTATTATCAAAACTAACAGTATTTTAGTAAATAATTCAATTGAGTTAAATTATTTCTGAACCACCATGACACCCACTGCACCTATTTAACATAAGCCACTGTAGTAAACACTTAACATTGCAAAGTCTTAAAGGTATGTATATACTAGCTTTTTTTTCTGACTAGAGATCCTGTTCAAACAGAATACATGACGGTTGCTATTATCGTTAAGGCTATGACAAGCAAACACTATTGGTTTTACAGCAGGCTGCAAATGTTCTAACCCAAATAACTAGAACTGTCCACAAGCAACATATAACCTTAAGGGTGTAACTGATATGGATATTAGTTAATGTGTCAGCAAACAGAGTTTAACTGTCACTTCCTTCCCCTTGTTTATTGAGTCGAGTTAAGTTTCCTCATGTAAAATATGGAATCATTTTGATCTGTGGTCAATTGTGTTTGAAACAAAATGACTAGTATATATATTTTTAAATAGTTAATGCATGTATGTGTGCATGCATGAAAATCATACAGATGGATGTCAGCAATTACTCAATTTTGAAAATTGTTGCTGCAACTAACCATGTCCAAAAACGAACTTGTTTAATTGACCGTACTCCAATATTCAACACTAGAGAGAAAATGTCTTAATTTCCATCTAGATGTGAAACAATAAAACGATTACAGTGACTTTTTACTGACAAAGTTGCGTACTGAAATGAAGGTTATACTTAATGCGGTTGGAAAGAGGAAGACAGTTCTCTGCTAACTCGGAGAAGTTTTAAATCTTCATTTCAGGCCCAAAATCCTCACCAGAGCGGAACAGCCACACTATATCTAGTTCCGGGTTTTCAGCCAATAAGAATGAGCCACAACAGAGGAATTCTCCAACCGGCAAGCACCATTAAGAGAGACCTGCGGTCCATGACAGATTCACACAATAAATGTGTATCGTTTTATCCGTGCAATTAAAAATAGAAACCTTAAACCTAAAAACTACCATAAACCAATGCATACATTTTACAAAACATTCTAGCAAATGGCCCGAATCGCTCTGCTGTCAATATGTGGAAACATCCAATGCCAGGCCGATACTTTATTTCTACTCAACAAAGTTAGCAAGAAGTCCAAAATACGCCTATTTCTTATACTTGCTTTTGACGGTCTGTAAAGTGAGTAACATTTCTAATATAAAATAGGAATATTGGCCTGTTACTGACGTTAAAGCTAACGCCACTCAGCACCACCGGTTAAGTTGACATTGCAGCTAGATAACTTGATTAACGTTAGCTATGAAGAGTCGTTTGGTAAAACACAGTCAACGGGTCCTCATCGTGATAGACACCCACACCAGAAGCGAGCAGGACAGCTCACTAGTCTTCCTTAGCCACTATGAAAGTCACGTAACATGCCAGAAGAGGCTCGTCGGTTAGCTAGCAGCTAACTGTGCAGCGCCAGGCTAACTGGCGTCCCTTAAGCTAACTTACCGTTAGCTGGTTATTCTAGCAAAAACACAGCATTTCATTTATATTCCAAGGCTGAGATACGAGTGCTTACCAGCAGTACAACCGCGAAGAAGCGGACATCGAGAGAGGGAGATAAAGCTAGCAGGTTCATTGTACAGTTTAGTTGTTTGAGGTGGTGGTGTTGAATCTTGCCAGTTGGTCTCGACGCTGCTTTAGACCTTAGACGGAAATCGACGGCGAACAGACCTCACGGTGACCACGGAAACGCTAGTACACTTCCTGGTAGAGCTTAGCTTTGTGGGTAATGTAGTGTTTGAACTCGCAGACCAGCAGAAATGAGCCTAGCGCCAAACTTCAATCATGGTGGTGTATTACTTTCCAAAACTAACGGGAATTGTAGTGTTTTGTTGACCATACGTTGGCGTTTTAACGGGATTAGTTGGACGAATATTTCCATCTAAGGGGAAAAGAAATCAAACAGTAAATATATCACGGACAAAGAAGAAGTGGTAAGGACAAGTTACAAGAATGCTATAGCATTTATGTTTTACTCAGTTTATTCAATGTCACATATTTGTTCTCCTGTGTATATTTAGCTCGCTTGTGAATAGCTGGGGGGGAGTTGCATGATCACGCTTCACTTTTGGTAGTACACTGTTCGACCTATTTTCAACCCTCTAGCAAAGTATATAAAGTTATTGATTAAAACGTTTCTTCGTAGCACAACCAGCAGAACTGACGTTAGATCATTCTATGCTCTTCTTTGAAAAATACCTGCAAATGCCCCAACCCAGAAATATCCGTGTGTGGCTGCTGCTTTATCAAACCCAGACTCCACAGTTAGCAGCCCGTTACCGAAACAAAATCTCATCGCACCTCAGATGAAACGACTGGTTAGCACGAGCAATGTGCCACTCCGAGGGGTCACCTCTCTGCCTGCAATCAGTTCAGTAGCAGCGATATGCTGGCTCTGGTTTGTGGAAACAGGTGGGCTTGTCTCAGTATGTGAGTGATCCTCTTCTCTTCCCCTGCAGGAGCCAGGATCAGGGCAGGTAGGGGACCTGGACGTGCACCCACATCCTCCAAAGATGCTCTGAGCTGAGAAAAATCTGCCCCTCAACGCAGCTATGGTGAGAATCCAACACACACACACACACACAGAGCTGCTAACCATATTTAATTACGGTTTACAAATAAATTGTTTTATTTTCCGTGGTTATTGGGCTCATCTGTTGGTTACTTTGGTTTTTCTCTCCTTTACTACCAGTTTGTAATTCTCTCCCTAGAGTAAAACCAGTGAGACTATGTGGCACGAACCTAATTGTGTATGTTGGAACAGTCTAATTGTTAAGGAGATTAAGATGTTGAATTGAATCCCAGCATTAATATTATATGGGCTAAAGCTGTCCATAGGGGGTTCACAGTGTGTTAGCAACTCACAGATGGAGTCAGAGGATTTCTCTCTTCATGTCTCAATATTAGGTTTGTCTTTCCTAAGCTGTTATGCTGGAAAGGAAATAAGCTTCTTAATATCCCCCAAAAAGTTTTTTCAGTATCGTTACATATTTCACAATACCTGCCGAAGGTAGGAGTAAAGCACTTGTGTTGTTTATACTTTGTTGCTTAGAACAATTTGGTAATGCAAATTAAAATTGAAACAATATCTATTTTTCCTTTTATTTTCACATTGTTGCTACTCCGCTTTATGTTTTCAGCATATTTTATTCTAAGAAAAAAAACAATTGGTGTAAATTGTTCTAATTCAATAAAAACTGCAATAATACATTATGCCTGAAGTGTCTAATGATGAATTAGATTGAAGGGGGGAATCTTTCCTATAAGTGTCTTAAAGGAAAAATGTTAAGGATTTACATTTGGTTTTAGAAAAACAGGTATTTGCCATTTATTGATGGTTCTCGAATGGCAACATTAGTTTTCTTTAAAGAAAAAATAAAGAAAAAGAAGCTGTGTGACGCTTTTTGAGAAGCCTTAACAAGCAACTAACTATACTATTATTATTATCTAATAATTAATTTATAGATGAATGAAAATAAATAAGTTTTCTCGATTGGTCTTATAGTTCATAAGCGTACAAGTATACTTTGTGAGATGACCTTGTCTAAAAACAATCCGATCACTCTAAAAGCTGAACACATGAACCCATGCCGCTCTCCCTGCACTTTGATTGCATCGCCATCTCTTCCCTTTTCTGTTTTCGCCATCGTTTTCCATTTTGCATTGCTTTCATTGATTTTTCTGTTTGTTTTTCCAGCTGATTATGTCCCTGTACTCTTATTCGCCGGTGGGCAAATTGCTCTCTGCGCTCTAATTGGACATTTAATTAGATCACAGTTTTAGTTCAATTAGACTCAAAGGTGTTGGAAAAAGGGTTTGGAGGAGAGAAGAGGAAAAGGTCCCCGAGCTGGTCTCTCTCTCCCTTCCCCCTTCTCCTCCCTTCTTCTCCCCCCCTCCTCACTCTTTTCACTCATTTTCTTTGTCTTTTCTTCATTTTGTCTGTCTTTTTCTGTCCGGCTTCCAGTCTCTCGCTCCACTCCCTCCTGAGGGCGGCTCATTAGTGATATAATGGGATGACGCAAAACACACAGCTCCCCTAACTCTTGGAGCGTCTCAAGCCGTGTCTGGACCACACACACAAGGTGACAGAGACTTTATCCGCTCCCTGTAGCAGAAGTTGTTAGCTTGTTTTTTTTTCTTCGTTTTGTTCCTTTTAGAATTCTTGCTCTCCTTGCCCCTCTCTATTTTGGTGCTGAAGCTGTGGATGAGTAGGCATTGGTATTTCGTGACAGAAGCTGGGTGTTATTAGGATCTGTGATTAATCTCCAGCACCGCCTGACAGCGTTCCAGTCACCGTAGAATCGACCAGCCTACACAAACATGAACGACATGCTGGGCAGAACCGTATTGACGCAGTGTAGTGCTCCGGTGTGAGATCACTACACCTAATGAGACCAAGATAAGCCTCATTACCGGCAGCTCTCATTTACATGCCAGTCAAATGCCGGGCTGCTCTGCAGCTCTGCTCCCCGACTATTCGGCCCTCGTCTCCCTTTTGTTGTCATAGTTCTCGCACAGAGCACTGACTCCGAGCATAAACAACGCGGTACCCCAGTGGTTTAAAACACATGGGCAAATGTAAACACACACCCAGTTGTTTATAGATATGCACACACTTGCACTCAGAGAAGGTCCTCGGAGAACACAAGCCAATCGCTGTGTCCCTCGAGCAGTCGCACACGTCACCTTCCGCTCTGACTTCCTACTAACCTCCACCTGCAGGAGAAAGATGGAGGACTAACTTCTACGTCCGATACTCCTACACACTCACACGTCCTACACCACATAGGTGCACTGATAATTTGCATGTTTCCTCTATATATCTGTGCATGCATAGATTTGTGTGTGTGTGAGGGAGAACGGCAGGCAGCAGGCCGGGGTGTTGGAGCCACAGGCGTCACTACCTGACACCCGTGGCTGTGAGATTGACAGCTGTGGTCCCGCCTAATTGCATTACTCTCCCAGGTGATTGGCTCGCACCCTGGGGGCTCATTTGTCAGGATGCATTGTGGTAATGATGTAAATTAGCAGCTCTACGTGTCACTCAGCCTTCTTGCCCCCTGCTGATTGGCTCTGCTGTGCCCCAGGGCCCAACCCCCAGCTGAGGGATCCAGCTCATTGGTCTTCAGGGAAGCAGGAAGTCCCCTAGAAATAGAGCTTTACCGATAGGGCATCCCTGTGGACTGATATTATCCTTCCTCCCACCTCTTTACCTGTCCTTCAACACCCACGGACGCATCCCTGCAGCCTTTATCTCATACGCTTGAGATACGTGGCTATGAAAGTGTGTCTGTGTGTCCGTCTAGAATTGAAATAAAGGCCAAAGACTCGGGCTGTGTTCCCCACTGCTTTCCCAGCATGCAGCAGCTGTGTCCTCTATCAAAAGCAGACACCTACATATTGAAAGACAGCCAGAGAAATACATATACAAACACACTGAACACAAATATATACACACTGCCTCAATGGTATCAAGTGTGTGTGTGTGTGTGTGTGTGTGTGTGTGTGTGTGTGTGTGTGTCTGTGTACGTATAACTGCACTCCTGTAGTGTTGCTGAAAGGTTTCGTGGGAGTTTCTGGATTCTTTGTTAAACTGACTGCAGTTATATGAGGCCAAATATTAATAAGACTAAATAATGTCAGCATCAGCATGAATCAATACTTATACAGATGCACAATCACTTGGTGGAGACCTCGGCCCGTGATCAATAGTTTACTCTGAGCTATTGTCTTCATGTTAACAAGTGGAGTGCTCCCCGAGGAACAAGTATGAATGGCTAAATGAGAACACCCGAAACCTCTCAACAGGACCTAGGTGTTGTTTTTACACCCTCCTTTGTTTGATTTCTGAAGCCTTTTAAGCACATTTGGATGCACTGTAGGTGTTTCCAAAACACACTCAAGTCCTCATGGAACTCTAATTGCGCTATGAATGTCCCGCGCATAGATTAAAATATTGACATGTGTCCCTCGTGTCGGGGTTTCTTCATCTAAGATTATTCATAAATCAATTCACATTTTTATTGTGGCACCTGGAGCTTGGATATTGACTCCAGAAATGCCGAAAAAGATCAAAATAAGAAAACAAGAGCTTGAGAAAAGTGCAGAACGAGCTGGCAAGATTGGAAAGATGTAAAGTGCATATCTGTCATCTGTTAAAATCAGGATATTACTCTTTTTGAACTGTTAACATGTATCTCTGCATGTGTTCGATATTAGTATAAGCAGAGTGTGTGCGTGTGTGTGTGTATGTGCACACGGATTACCGAGTCACTAATCATTGTGAATTAGTGATGTTTGTGGTTGTTTTGAGTGAAGCCCCTGTAAATAGTCTCTCTCACGGAAAATAACTTCCATTGCCTTGGCATGTGCCAAACGTGCCACACACACACACACACACACACACACACACGCACCGACGGTCACCGACACCTCTATGTGCCGCACCTATTCCACCCACCCTTACGTGCACATAGACCTTACCTGGCAGTAAATGTATAAAATTAACTAACCTGTTTTAAGTCCCCGCCACTACTCGACGGAGCGTGAGAAAGGGTAATAGCCGTGCTTGCACGCAGTCTCTACAGTAACACGTTTTATGAGGTGGGGGGAGCGGGAGGGGGATGAGGATGGATGACACTGGGGTCTTTCATCCTCCCGTTAGATCTTTCAGATTTTTGCCAGCAAAATTGAAAACATTTTTTAAGACTGCGGCCGAGGTAATCCGCCTGCCTTCATCAATGTTTCCTATTAGTTGTCCTGGATAAAACAGACGGTAGAAAAGCTGAACTGTTTGTTTGACCGATAATGAAAATGTCTTGGAGAAATCTCAGATTGTGGCATCAGTTTATGCCTCCAGCGTTTATGTGTTTAGGGCCAATAATTGATTTCTGTGTTGTGCCCCGCAGGCCTTGTCCCACATCTCTAACCTCCCCCTCCCCCCACACACACACACACACACGCACACACGTGCACACACAGCAAGGCATGCTGCAGTATTAATGAGATATGAATAAGACATGAAGAGAGACCCCCCTCTTACACGCTCACATAGGGTCTCCCCCCTCCACAGCTGCTTCCTGTCTGCAGATTACCCAGCTTTCACTGGGCTCTGGTTAAGTGGGGCCAGGAAGAGATTTAGCCCCCTCAGCAGGAGCAAACACACTAATATACACTCGCAGGCGCACACATACAACTCTGTGTGTAAGGAAACACGGGACAGTGTTTTATTGTGCGGTTGACTGCGATGTTTGAAGATAATCATCATTTCAATTTGCTCCTCTATCGCTTCCATCCACTGAATCGAGTTCAAACGATCAAGCAAAATTCAAAATGGTGTTTGTGTATGTGAAAGTTTTTTTGAATATGTGGGGATTGGGAGGGATTTTGAAATGAGCATTAGGCATTTGAACATTGCTTATTCTTTTATTATGCATGAATGGCGCAAGTGTACTTCTGTCCAGTTGTTCGGAGCATTTGGAGTTCACTGAATGGTAAAGAGGCGGTCTAGACTAAACGGCTGATGACTTTTGACCTTCTATATGTTCGTGTTGCAGGCCTCGGCAACATCTAGCCCGGGACCCGCGTCTCTGCGCTCTCAGGTGCATGCTGCAGCTGTCAATGGAGATAGGAGCGCTCTCCTCAAACTCATCACAGGTAGGCAATCAGTTTGAATGTATTACAGGTTTAATCTCCACATTAACTGCATCACAGGTAGGAGCTCAGAGCCACCATGTTGCCTTAAAAGCACCCGGGTCCACTTCCATTATTTAGTTTGAATTTCTTTCTTTATTGATTGCGATTAGGTGCGTTTCTTTGCTTTTCCGGGATCTGTAGAAAGGTCAGAGTGCAGGGACAGCCGCAGGATGAGCTGTTTATTTGAGTCTTCCTCAGGCATGGAATACAAATTTGCCCAATATAAAAAGCACAGCATACAATGCAAATGCAATCGCTCCCTGCAAGCCCCAAATATATTGAGAAAGGTGGAAATGGATTTCCTATTAAAACATCATTCAAGTACAAGGAGTCACCTTTTAAAAACATTTGTGTATTACAACACGAGTCCCACTTGTGCTTGAATGACATAAATCTCCATCCTGTGCTGTGTGTAGCAGACCCGCTGCTGCGGGACCGTGAGGACCAGTTTGGCCGGACCCCTTTGATGTACTGCGTGCTGGCTGACCGGCTAGATTGTGCAGAGATTCTGCTGAAGGCCGGCGCCACGGTTAACAAGACCGACCAGAGCCAGCGCACCGCTCTGCACCTCGCCGCGCAGAAGGTTGGACATCCGGAAACACAGATAAGGGACATACACTTCAGCACACACAACTGTTGCACTGTAACACATGTGTCAGCCCCTTTGAATGGCGTGAAGTATATGTAGTTAATTCCTAATAATTGCTAATAGATGTGTGTGTATATTAAGATGTATTAAATATGAAGCCAAAGTTTCAACGGAAAAGAGAGCAATTGAGACAATGAGCTCCAGTGGGAAGCCAGTGCCCTCTAGTGGCTTTAGCTACGGCTTTAGGGGTTATGGGGTGAATATCAACTGAAAAGAAGTCCAGCCACGTCCATAACCTTCACTTACACATATAGATTCATTCTGCACAGATAAGGTCCCGTTTCACTGCAATTTTGCCAAGTAAATCTTATGCAACAAGAGACGTTTAAGCTAATTCCTGCCTACAAATCTACACTGTGGAAAAATCAAAAGAGACTATAATAATGAGCAGAGGTGGTCTGTTGCCTCTTCAGAGACTCGGCTGGAGAACAGTGGGATATGGTACTAACATATGGTCCTTACAATTGATTTATTTAATGGTGGCTTCTTTTATTGGAAGGCACTGATTCAGGATCATCATCTCATTGGAGAGAGAGAGAGAGTTGTTAATAGGTTATTGGGGTCTATTCCATGGTTGGAGTGTGGGGGCCCCTGTGTGTGTGGGTGTGTGTTAGGGGCTGCTAGTGATGGGAAGACCTGTCTCTTTGACATCTGATCAATAAATGGCTGAGACAGGGAGAGAGGCCAGGGATTACCGATCTAATTGGACTGAGAATAGTGAGAACGGGAACACACACACACACACACACTCTCAGTCTAGATGCATGCTCACACACAAGATAGATCCGTCAGACTGTTGCGTTGTGGTCACAGGACGGCAAATATACTAAACACACTCAACAACCGCGTTTGCGGTGTTGCACTATACATCATCCAGCGGCCTGTTGGTGAGAGACCAAAACTAAGGATGATTCAGGGGGTAAGACGCTGTTTACTGTCTAACAGCTCATCACAGACGCGGGAGGAGGGAAGATGGATGACCTGCGGATTGAACCAGACGCAGCTGAAAGCCTTGATTTTGTGTTTTGCGTCGCAGGGGAATGTGCGCTTCCTGAAGTTGCTGCTGTCCCGGCGCGCTAACTGGCTGCAGAAAGATTTGGAGGAGATCACCCCGCTCCACCTGGCCACCCGACACCCAGCCCCAAAAGCCCTCGCCCTGCTGCTCAAACACATTGGACCCGGAGAGGTTGACACACAAGACAAGAACAAGGTACTACAGTACAGAGACGCACAAGTTGTTGGAAGGCTGCCCTCAGAAACCAGCCAGTCTGACCAATAACCTGCCAAGAGATAAGTGACTGATTAAAGATAGTCCCTCTGAGCTGGAGGAATTTGAGGTCGTACAACAACGAGAGGCCCACTCACACACAAGCGGACGATTTAACAATCTGTGGCTTTGTCCTGAGTTCTGCTAATAAGACCACAAATACACAAACAGTCTCCTTTGTCTGTTGGGGCCGCTGTATGTTTGACATCAGTAGTTTGTTCTGTAATAATCCAATATGCATCATCGTGTCAGATGACAGTGGTTTAGAAAACCTCAGAATAGCTCAGTATGACACAATATCTAAGTCCCAATCTCAGCTCGCTGCTGGGTCTTCAATAAGAGCTTTGTGTAGCTCAAAGCCCTCATATTTTCTGTC
This sequence comes from Apeltes quadracus, assembly GCA_021346845.1. NCBI lineage: Eukaryota > Metazoa > Chordata > Actinopteri > Perciformes > Gasterosteidae > Apeltes > Apeltes quadracus. Next base: position 7,975,413 of record CM037936.1, on the reverse strand, counting down.
AAAGTGGAGTCCTTTTTTGAACGTAAATGGAAACGTCAAACGTGGTGTTACAACAGCCTCCTCTGTTCTGAGCTCTATTCATCGTCTGTGGTTCTTCCTTTTCATCTCCCTCTTTTTCTCTGTGCAGCAAACGGCTCTCCACTGGTCTGCGTTTTATAACCGGCCGGAACACGTTCGCCTTCTGATCAAGCACGATTCCAACATCGGCATCCCGGACAGCGAGGGAAAGATCCCTCTGCACTGGGCGGCACATAGCCAGGAGCCCAGCGCGACGCAAACTGTCCGCTGCATACTGGTACACACTATTGTGCACACACTCACACACACGCACACACTTGTCTCAGTGATCTGCCATCGTCATTCTCCATCCTCATTCTGCATGTCTTTTTCTTTTTCTGTGTGTGTGTGTGAGAAGGAAGCTGCTCCCACTGAATCCCTGTTGAACTGGCAGGACTATGAAGGCCGAACGCCCCTGCACTTTGCCGTTGCCGACGGTAACGAGGCGGTGGTGGAGGTGCTAACATCTTACGAGGGTTGTAATGTGACCGCTTATGATAACCTCTTCAGAACACCGCTGCACTGGGCAGCTCTGCTCGGTGAGTGAACACACGTCCTGTGTTATATAAAAAAAGAATAAAACAAGATAAATTGTGAATTTATTGACTGGGAGTACTAACATGCTATAAAAGGTGGCTGTAAAAAAAACATTGTACCTGCTTAATGTTAGCTTAGGTAAATATGTAGAGGTTAAAATATTGACACTTGACTTTGTTAGTCAATATGGAGTTATTCATATTTGTTTTACAGTTTGTAGAGTAAAGTGAAAAAACAACATTGATATCATTGGCCGTTTGTTCAGCTCTTTACTGCATATCTTTGTCTTTGATCTGTGACACACACAACCCCTTTAATATAAGCATTTGTTTTTTCAGGCCATGCCAGAATCGTCCACCTACTGTTGGAGAGAAACACATCAGGCACTATTCCCTCAGACAGCCAAGGAGCCACACCTCTGCACTACGGCGCTCAGAGCAACAACGCTGTGAGTCGCGCAAAAAAAACTGGGAACCTGCTGAGTCAGCATCATCACCCGTCTATCCAAAAAATTAAATGAAGCTGTCTCACCCTGTATGTTCGGTATCCTTGTTATGTCCAATGAACAAAACTGCTGTACACCTTGTGTGTGTCCGCAGGAGACCGTGGCTGTGTTTCTGTCCCACCCGTCTGTGAAGGATGAACCCGATCTGGAGGGGAGGACGGCCTTCATGTGGGCTGCTGGAAAGGGCAGCGACAATGTCATCCGCACCATGCTGTCCCTCACCCCTCACATTGACATCAACATGGCCGACAAGTATGGAGGCACCGGTGAGCCCCTGAGAAAAAACAGCTCCCAGCTGTGACTCACTCTGCCTCACACATCTGTCCTATTCCAGGGCACAGCGACATACTCTCCACAAACACACACACGCACACACACACTTTCCTTCTTGTGTGTGGCCTGCTGCTTGTTTTAGGCTAGGTGTGATGATGTCACAGGGGATTCCCCCCCCAAAATTGCTAAAGAGACAATGTGACTAAAGGAGAGGGGGAAGTGAGACTGTCTGCAAAATTAGCCCCCTAAATAGACTCCCACCACTGCCGGCGCCGTCCTCTGACACACGCACGCACACACACACACAAGCTCACCGACGCAGGCTATGCGACTAAACTGCCACGCTCTAACCCGCAGGGCCGTTCGGACGTCTAATCTCCACGGCGATGGCCGCTGTGCTCTGCCAGGCGGTCGTTGTTTATGCATGCATAACATGCGTCGGTTGAGTCATCCTAATGAAGGGTGTGCAGGGCAGCAGAGCGGCCTGGTGCCCAGATCGCTTCCATGCACTTGCTCTAGTCTGCGCTGTCTGGGGATTGGAGAGGGAGGTGGTGGTTAGCCACCAGCCTAAGTGAATTGCTCCTCATTAAATCTCTCTGTTGACGAGGCTTCGGCCACGGCCCAGAGCGGCGCTGCAGTCAAGTGAACAAGGCAAACGCAGGCAGGGGAGAAGCAGTTGTCCTGAGGGTGTTTACTGTCCAGTTAGAGTCAGGATGTTTTTTTTTTTTTTTTTATGTTTCTGTGTGTGTCCAAACAGCGCTCCATGCAGCCTCCTTGTCAGGCCATGTGAGCACAGTGAAGCTGCTGTTGGAGAGGGGAGCCATGGTCGACTCTCTGGATGTGATGAAACACACGCCGCTATTTCGGGCTTGCGAGATGGGACACAGAGATGTTATAATCACGCTCATCAAAGGTTGGTGTAAGTGGTACATAAGTGACAGTGTTCCAATTATTTGCTCCCCTGTGTGTTCCTTTTTACCTTATTATTTAACACACATAAGTGCGTCGCCCACCGTAAGTCTTTTAAGTGTGTCACCCCGACTGAACTGTAAATGCAACCAATGCAGGCTCTGCGAGTGTGGACCTGGTGGATGTGGATGGCCACACCGCTCTGCATTGGGCTGCACTGGGAGGAAATGCTGAGGTCTGTCAAATACTGATGGAGAATGGAATTAGTCCCAATGTACAGGTATGAATGCACACCCTCTGAGCATTATCCAAAACAAGGTACTTTACAACCCTAATTTAAGGAAGAAGATTTACATTTGCGAAAACTAACAACTAACAACAGTTTGTTAGGGCAAACCTGAAGGGTAATTTTAAATCAGTTTAGTCCGAAAGGATCTGTTCTCTGCATATATGTAAATAAAAGTATATTAAATGATGTAAATGATCTCATTCTCCCCAATGCTTTAATAGCAGTCATTAATCCTGATGTACTCATTTAATTGTCCTGTGTGATCTGACCTCTCCTGAGCAGGACCAGGCAGGACGGACCCCTCTGCAGTGCGCCGCTTATGGCGGCTACATCACCTGCATGGCTGTTCTCATGGAGACCAACGCTGATCCGAACATTCAGGACAAGGAGGTGAAAACTACTCAGACATGTGAGCCATGTTGAGCTTTGAAACACAGTTACATTTTGAACGGGTGCTCTCCTTGCGGGTGCACAGGGGCGGACCGCTCTCCATTGGTCTTGTAACAACGGCTACCTGGACGCTGTGAAGCTGCTGCTGGGCTACAATTCCTTTCCCAATCACATGGAGCACACTGAGGAGAGGTGAGGACCCAGCCAGTCAGGGGGGAGGAACTGGCGGGGCGAGGGGTGTGGTAGTGGGGTGATGTATGAATGGCACCGGTGGTTCTTTTTCTGCAGGTACACCCCTCTCGACTACGCTCTGCTGGGGGGCCACAGTGAGGTGACTCAGTACATGCTGGAGCACGGAGCCCTGTCCATCGCGGCCATCCAGGACATCGCCGCCGCCTCCATCCAGGCGGTTTACAAAGGCTACACCGTCCGCAAGGCCTTTCGGGAGAGAAAGCAGCTCCTCATGAGGCACGAGCAGCTGCGCAAGGAGACAGCGAAGTGAGGAATGAGCAATCCGTTTCACACGAGTCACACATGCAGCGAAGCCTTACTTGTTGATTCCCTCTCTTTGTCACAAAATACCTTTTTGGGCCTGACTTTTGCCTGCAAAGGATTCATCGCTCACTATCTGTCTCGTTGCTCTTCATCTTCTCCCTCAGATAGGAACAGTCAGAGTCCGTCCATCTATCTTTCTCGCTGTCATCTCTGCACACACATATGTCCTCACGCTGTCTCCTTCTCTTTGGGCTTGTTCTTATTTTGTCATTTGCTCATCAGTCTCACCTTTAGTCTGTCTCGCGCAATACTTCTGAGCGGCATGTTTTTTTTTTCATTTTCCAAGCAGGCAGTTTAATTGAGTTTTATGTATTTTATCAGATGTTTTTCTTATAAAGCACTCCAAATATCTTGCCTTCTTATCAGATCGTTTTGCAGATTAACCTGGCAGTGACCAAACTTTTTATGTCTACACAAGTTGCACACAAATTCTACATGTTCGCTGCCTGGATCATGTGGTGTTTTTGAGACTAGACGGTCAGCTTTTATGTGTGTATATATATACTGTATATACATCCAGCCGCTTTTCTTTGTGTATAGGAAACGAGAGGAAGAACAGCGGAGGAGAAAAGCTGTGCAGCAAGTCTCTGTGGCCTCTCCAGAGAAACGGAGGGTCCCTGTGGTGAGAGCAGAGCAGGAAAAGCTCTCCTTAGTGAACATTATAGAGGACTTATCCATGAGTGACTCCGTGGTGGAATCAAAGAAATCATCCAAAGCTGAACGAGCTAAGAGCAAAGAGGAGAGACTCAAAGGTACAAATGTGCAGAAAGAAAATAGCTATCAACTTGTACTTTTATAAATGGATGCGGGGTTGACAGGTATGATGTGGTATCGCTATTAGAGGCTAATACATTTATAAGTCTATTCATTATTTAAACAAGGAGTCAGGTTGACTTTATGAAATGTATTTATACATATTTTTAATTATGTTTATACATGCCTTCTCCTACCAGCCCACAAGAGCAGATCCTCCAGAAGAGGTAAAGCAGCTGAACCACACAAGGTTGCTGACGCTTCGAGCCGCCACCGTCATGTGACGGGTGACACTGTGCCTGCTGCTCTGCAGAGCACCAGACTGAATGAACTTCTCTCTCCGGTCAGCTGCGACCAGCCACCCGGCCTCAAAGCTGGCCCCCTCCCCGTGCCGAAAGTCAGGGGACGACCTTCCTCCAACACATTCCTCCCTCCCACGTGTGTTGCGGTGAGGGACAAAACTGACACTATTACCAGAGACGCTGTCGCCTCTCCGCCAAAGCCCGGGAACCATAAGGAGCAGGCTCCAGAAAAGGCCGCCACCAAAGATGTAACTCACATTCCCTCATTAAGAAGCAGATTATTTTTAGACCAAAAAAGCCCGTCGAGAAAGACTCAGTCGGCCACGCATGCACCCATCTCCATGCGCGCACACAGGGAACACAACAAAGAGCAGCGCAGGAGGAGGAACGAGGCTGCACGCGTCATCCAGGGCGCTTGGCGCAGGTGAGTTTCTGTGTATGTGTGTGTGTGTGTGTGTGTGCGTGTGTGTGTGTGTGCGCGTGCACTTGTGGTCGTACCTCGTTCAGTAGCTGAAGCCTCTCTGGCTGTGGGAGAGGAGGCCCGTACAATGTGGTGCCCACATGTGCCCTCTCTCCCACGTACATGGCAACCCGTTCTATTCTCTCGTGCAAGCCCCACCCCTCCCCCCATTGTGGGTCTGGATGCTATCAACATCAACACTTGAGCAGTGAGAGGGAGAGCGTGGGAGACGGGTGAGACAAGGAGGCCGGGGACAGATGAGCTATAATCTAGAGCGTTCGTACTGGTTTAACAAGAGGCTAAAAGTTCAGTCGTGCTACTCTAATCGCTACCAGCAGCCGCTTTGTGCTTTTCTCTCGCCGGTACACTCTCTGATTCTCTTAAGAGGTTGCCAGTCCGCCACAGGAGGTCTTCTGTTTCCAGTCAGTTTCACAATTATATTCTGTGTGCACTGCCTATTAACTGCCTTAAATAAATGTAGTTTACTTTGTTTATGCTTAGTGAGTCTTAGTGTTAAGACTTGCCAGCTTTTTCAACCTTTGAACACTGTTTTTATTGAATCCCGTGCCTGCTTTTTTTTGCCCACGCACGGGTGCTTGTCTGCAGGTTCCACGCTTGCCCACGGAGAGAGGTACCGTCCTGTGAGAAGGTGGAGTCTAATTATTCAAACCAGGCCCACACCAGGAGGAAGATGGAAGCCCAAACTCAACCCAACAAACTGTCAGCGAGTAAAAGCTCAGTGCTGCAAAGTATCTACGGTGAGATTATAGCTTTTTGCTTCCTTCAAACTTTGTGCTGAAGAAAATGCGATGACCCAGATTAAATTCTATCTAGTATATATGAGCAAATACAGACGGTCCTTCAGAGTGTTGTTGCACTTTGTATATCTGGTGGTGTAAGTTATCAGAATGATGGCACACTGTTAGAATTAGATCATTCTAACACATTGCGTCACTATTTCCATGAGCCGCACAAATTTGCAGGTCAAAATTGTGATGTGAACTCAGAGTTGGGACTCCGTCAGATCTGGCTGGAGCATTAAATTAAACAACTCATGACAAGAAATTCCGCCTTTGTTTGATAGATTTTCCCAAATTTATCTCAAAACATCTATGTCCTTGTGGGGACAAGTGGTCTTTGAGCTGACACCAACGAAGAAATAGAAAAGTTACCGAGAAAAGATTATATGAAGCAGGAATATATTCATTTGTGAATTTGTACCCACAAATTGTACAAAATAAAAAAACTTCAGGCTCCAATGAGGTTTGAACTCATGACCCCTGGTTTACAAGACCAGTGCTCTGCCACTGAGCTATAGAGCCTGTGTGACAGTCAATGTTTCAGTTTGTTGATATAAAGATAACTACCTGCACAACCAGAGTTGTGTGACTGGATTGACTAGTTACAGGAGTGTCTGGGCTTTGTGATGCAGCACCAGTTGAAGGCAGATGTAACTGCAGATCTACATGAAGATATACAAACATGGTCCCTATATGCTGGGAAGTACCTGGAGACGTACTGATGAATGAGCCTGAAATCGGAATGGTTGATAAAACGATCTGGAACGCGCTGTCGGTGACAAACCCTAGGAACAGGAACCCATGTAAATGTCTGGGTGACGCTTCAATCGAAAGACCGGGACAGTTTCAGCCTGGTGTCCTGTGTGGAACCTCTGGTTGAGCAGACAGGTCTGACCTTCATCTCACATCACTAGGTGATGATGGGAGAATGGGCAGGAACCTTACTGCGCCAAAACATCCACGCGTGCATGCCGCCACCGCTCACAAACGGACTTACAGAGCCCACTAACGTGGTTTGCCCCTCCCTGACCTCACCTCCCCTCCCTCACCTCTCCTCCCTCCCTCACCTCCCCTCCCCTCACCTCCCCTCCCTCTTCGCTCTCTGACAGTCCTGGCACTGTGAAAAGTTCAGAGCTGTCAGGGGGAATGTCAGACGACTGCGTAGAGCCGTCAGCTGAACGCACACAGAAACCCCGACATGGTGCGACCCCCCCCCTCCCCCCCCTCCCACACACACACACACACACACTCAGACTTGCACTTCTTTTTTTGTATTCATTTGTTATGCTGAGAAGTTGGGCTTTTGACACAACTCTGGACTGGGTCACACTGTTGCATTAATCCTTTTTTCTTAATTGCCTGTTAATTATTATCTCAAATGTAAACAAAATAACTCGCAGATATGCCATGTGCAAGTTTGATTGATTTGTTGATTAGAGGAATGATATATTAAGAGGAGACACTACAAGTTGAAAGATTTTACAAGTCTATATCATCACCATAAAACATCCCCTGTTTATTATTTGCACTAAAGACTAGTACTTGTTTTCTTATGTTTAAATAAGCAAATTAGGCACGTTGTTAAATATATGCTAGTTTGCACACATTTCCAAACATAGTTCATAACATTGAATGAAACCAAGTTAAAGTCGTTTCATTTTGTTCACATATTAAGTGAGTTTTTACCACAGTATTTTGGATATCTTTTATTGTTACATAAATTAGAAAATACTGTCAGTAGCCATAAAAAAGGTACATTTTTCTAGGAACCACAGGTTATATAGATCATAACATTGATGCATAAATAAACTGAAAATATACGTGTATATATATAAATGACATGTCCATATATCTATTTACGGATTACAATTTATCCGTCCAATTGTGTCTTTGGCCGTAGTTTCTTCAGTTAAAATAACTGAACTGAACTTCTAGCATGAGAAAATAATCTACCTCTCCTGTGGTGTGTCCTTATTATTATGGGATATCACATATTAAAAGAGTGAAGCTTTTTAAAGTTATTTTTATAGTTTGATTACTAAATTCTTCAAAATACAAGGCTCCAATGAGGATTGAACTCATGACCCCTGGTTTACAAGACCAGTGCTCTGCCACTGAGCTATAGAGCCTGTTAATATGGGTTGTTCCCAGTGACATACTTGGAGACAACCAGAGGACCAGGCCACTATTATTCTCTTAAAGGCGTGTCCTGAGCTTCATTTTGCAGCACCAGCTGCTTGAATGCATAAACTGTTCACATGATCTAACGATATGATAATCTAGACATGCAAATATTTTCCTTCACTGTCCAACCAGGCAACTCTATGGCCAGACGAGGACATTCTCTTCAAAGCGCTCAGTCTCAGCTGCTGCTGGACATGTCCTTACGCCCACAAAGCCAGTGTAAGTCCACCAATATCCACAAATACACACTTTTAATGAAGTCAAAGTCTCTAAAGAGTTTTTTTTTTTTTTTATGGGCTTATTTTACAGTGAGCAGTATTGACTGCGTGCACCTGACTGACGTTGTAAATCAAGCCAAGCAGTACTCCTACCACCTGAGACCACATAGTGCGGGACAGGGGACCAGAGGCCGAGGAAAACACTGACACACACACACACACACGTTTTCTCAGCCGGCTGGCAGCTATAGAATTACTTTACAGATTGTTCGCTCAATGTGCCATGCTTTCTAAAATTAAGCCATATGACATCAGAGCCATGACCTCACAGGGTGGGGTTAAGTCTAAAGAAATAGTGTGTGTAAAACATAACCTTTCATCCATTGTGAAAGGAACGCATACACACACCATCTCCCTCGTTCTCCATCACTCTCGCACACACACTGAGATAACCTTTCCTCCTGTTCTGGAGAATGAGGCAGTCTATCAACAGCCAGTCATAGAGATAGCCCACCTGCAGCCACGAAAACACACACAAACACACACACACACACACACACACACAGTTACTCTCTATATAACAGTCTCTTAAGTGCTTTCCGTCTCAAGAGAAAGCTGTATTTCTTAACTATGCCCTTTGTTTTTGCTTAAATATGATAATTCTTTAATCTTGTGTAATTTTAGATGTGCCTGAATGTTTATTTTTTAATGATAAATGAAATAAATTGACAGAAATCGCAAAAAAAATTGAATTAACGTTTATTTTTTTTACCTTTTTGTATCAAAAGTCATCGCCAGGTGCACAGAACAACATCTGGCCACAATGTTATGAAACGGGCAAAAAGACGACTAATAACCACCGGACTAAGAATGAAGCTATAAAGCACCACAAGACACAAAACAAGAAGCTGACAATAAACAAACATGTCCCTCGACTATTCCTGCCTGAACGTTTTGTTGTATGCATCTCTTTGCCGTTTTGTTCATCAGTCATTGTAAGATTTTTTTTTTTTGCGAGGGAAACACACCAGGTGGCGATTCGGCAGTCAGTACATGTCTCGAAGGCTCAGGTTTCCTCGGCGAGCAGAGGCGCCATGAGCCACGGTGACGGTGTAACAGTAGAGCAAGTCAGTCAACCACTGCTCCCTGGTCGTCCCCCGAGTGTACCTCTGAAACACACACACAGAAAACAGCCGACGTGAGAAGTTAACATCCTCAAGCCCTCCATCAAAAGCGTTTCTTGGAATCAGCGTCTGAATTGTGAGCCGTATTTACAGTGAGATGATGTATGATCTCCTGCAGCAGGGCGGCGTTGGCCAGCAGCTGGTTGTGGATCGGCGTGTGCTGCAGAAGCATCGACAGGATCTGTCCTAGCTGTGGCAGCTCCTCTTCACTCAAATCTCCCACGCGCATCGACTGCAGAACCATTCGCAGGAGGCGAGGGACGGAGCTCAACGCGGACACGCAAGCCCCCCATATCGCCTCCCTGAAAAATAGGACACACGCGCTTTTTAAATCCCAATCGTTTGTGGAGCTTTATCACCCGATAATGGCAAACTGCTACTATTAAAAAGGTCTAGGAGACAACACATCGGTGAAAGGTAGTTTCTAGTCGTCGTCATTCGACACACACCTTTTGTGGTTGGTTTCGGCAGGCACCTCCTGCTCCAGGGTGATGAGCAGAGCAAGAAGGCTGAGGCAGCACTGGGACAAGAAGCGCAGCATGGCCTCGACGGGCAAGACGGACAGGTCCAGTAGTCTGGACACCGCTCTGAGCAGCCCGGCCGCCATACTGTCAGGCACCACTCCCAACTTGGTCTGACACACGTAACGGGAGGGTTATTCTCACGACCGCAGTAAAGCGTACAACAACGCAGACATAAATGAGTGAGTTATTGCCTGCTCAATGACAAACAGTTTCTTACCAGGTATTTGCAAATGCCATTTTGTAAGATGTCAAAGCACTGAGACTTTGAACCCAAGGTTTCCAGACAGTGGCAGACTTCCTGTGAGGGAAACAAATTTCATATCAAAACAATATTTTTTCTATAGAAGTCTATCAGTTATAAACTGCTTACAGTTTTGGCAATGCAACCAGAAGGCATTGAGCTTTCGGTAGATTTGAAAGGTTTCCTGGCGGACTGTAAATGTTTCCAAAAAAAAAAAGAAATCTGGAGAAAGCCATGTTTTCTGTATCAAATAACAATAAATGACAAGAAAACATGTTTATATTTCCTGTTACAATAGTAGGGATGCTATTCTCATAGTTTTATGGAAATTGACCAAATCCCTCGAAATTTTTATTTCCAGATGGCAAGTAATGAGAGTTGCTCTTTGTAGAAAAACAAGGGCATGGTTGTAAAATAAAACAGCAGGAATTATGGAGAAACGATTTATGATGAAATTAAAGAAAAACCCCTTTGAAAACATCTTAAACTTGCATTTATCAGACAAACCCCAATCACTAATGTAAAGAAAACACATTTCTACATCCCTGTCTGAAAACGTTAAGGCCGTAAAGATTAACTAAACAGTGTCTGTATTTAATTTAAACTGGGACGGATACGAGAATCTGCCAAAAACTTTTTACAAGTGAAGAATAATGCTAAGCTTCTTCTCATTAACTTTGAATCCAAATCAATCTCTCATTAGCTTTTATCAAATTGCATGCAGGAGTGAGTTGCAAGCCAGTGTGTGTCAGAACGGTGCACCTGTTGGCATTCTCGTCGTCATTAAAAACAATCCTGTCTCATTAGTCGAACCAGAGTTGACACAGTCCGTCGCCTAATGCCTCCCCCCTTTCCACCCCGAGTCTCCTCCCTCCCCCTGCCCGTCACTTGCCTGTGATTGACTGAGACAGAGAGATGAGAGAGGCAGGATCTGAGGGCTTAATTGAGGAGCTGAATTAGTGATTATAAGACCCCCCCCTCCACACACACTTGCTCAAGCGCGCACACACACACACACACACACACACACACACACACACACTTGCCCCAGGGCCTAGTAATGTTAACTGTAATTTCCTGTGCAGAAATGTCACACTCCCATCATGCCACGGGCTCTCATTAGCATTTGTGCATATCCGCTTTGCCCGATAACCACGCATCTTCAACCTGCGCACCGCGATAAAGGTTCCCCTCTCAGCCGCAGTGCCATGATAAAGCTTCCACCCTCTGAGCTCTATGTGAGCGACTGAGAGGGACCAAGGGATGCTGACAGACCACAGCTGTGTCCAGAATATCAACACTTTTCAATTTGCAACACAATGTCTTTCGTTCCTTCACCTCAAATTCCCTGCGAGGTTCATTTTCAAAGTTGCGTCCAAATACTTCTGATTGGCAGTGGCCTTGGTTGAAGTTATCATGCACGAGAGTTTTGTGGTATAGGTTTGAAGTGAACGCACCTCAACGACATCCCAGTGGTGTGTGAACTGCTCCAGCGAGGTGGGGTAGAGACTGAGAGGGGAGAGAGGGGAGGGTGGAAGGGCGCCGTCGGCCTCCTGCAGGGAGGCAAGCTTGTCGGACGAGAATCCCGTCAGGGTGGAAAACAAGAAGCTGATGTAGTCCGCGTCCGGAAGGGCCGCTTCCTGGCTCCCAACCGACCAGCCACTCAAAGATGACCTACAGAACACAATCCACGAGCACGGTGAACAATGGCCCACTCAAAATCTGCGTTAATCCCAGAGCCCCGCTCAGAGTATCAAACATCTCAAAAAGGTGTTTAGTTTCTGCAACCTTTCTTTTTGGACAAAGAAAAGGATTTCAAAATTTTAAAAAATCCTGGTTACACATTCCTCATCACATTTCCATTGATTATTCATGATGCCCCGTTTTGTCAAAGCATTACATTGAGGATAATGGAGCATAGAAATAAAGTTCCTCGTCCCGAGGGGAAAAGAGATCTGTAACAGTAGGAAACTCAATTCAACAACAAGTGTGGTTTGTGAGGCCCGGGAGGCACATGCAGGCTGAACTGGTTCCTCGATACTCCATGACGACTCTGCATTCCAGGCCACCAAAGAGTTCTTTGTATCATCCCTATTACACACACATCCCATCTGAACTCAACACTCCCTTCCCTCTAAATTTCTACAACACTGGCACAAGCACAAGGCCAGACACTCAAATGCCTGCAGACGCACACACACAGGGAAAGGTAATCTGTACGTGTGTATCAGAATACAAAATACAGAAACAGCTGTTATTGTTGTCAGCCGTAAGTTAAGTATAAAAAGGGGCGTCCACATCAGCACCTGCATACAGGCGGGCAGGAAAACCAGAAAAGGGAATCTCTGGGATCCATCTGTGAAAGCACAACACTGCCATCTGAGGGTGACGGGGGGGAGAGCGCTTTGAGTGTCCAACACCGTTTACTGATCGGTTGAACTGGTTTGACTCCAGGAGTGAGGGCATTCCTGTGCTGTCTTTTTCTTTTCTACTTTAAAACGGGAGGGTCTCCTCAGACACATAAGGCAGTAAAATAAGTTTCTGTAGCCTCTACGGGCACATTGGGTTTTTTCAAGCTCACCGAAAGTGTACGATACGAATCAGAGAGGCACTGAGAGCGGCAGAGATTTGTCCAGCGGTGCAGCAGTAGCTCAGATTGGCCAGAAGAGACGGGGACATCTTGGGTAGAAAGTAGAGCAGCTGCACCATTCGTTGCTGGGACTCTACTGGCAAAAGCACCATGACTCCTTCCTGTGGATCTACACAGACACACCATTGCTTAGAAACGGCAATTCCCTTCACCCTTTGGGGAAATGCGATGAACGTTAAATAAATACTCTAAAAATTAGATAATTAAACAAGTATAAAAAAAAAGGCTTGGCTCAGATAATGTGTGTGTGTTTTTATATCTGTCTCTGACGCACATGCTGATGTCAGAAGCCCCCAGACAAAAGGAGTCTTGTGATAGTGAACTGCTGGCTCTGCAGCAGTTTCTATCCGAGCTCCTCCTCTCAACACCCTCTAGCAGTGGATATGTTCAGGCCTCCATCTCTGGTTCTAGTTCAGTGTCACTAAAGTTCCCGGGGAAGGGAGACGTGGAGTTATACTGCCTCCTATTGAAAGTATGATGTAACACGTTTCCCTTTGGTAATCTGACGATTGTTGCTGCATTCTGTATTGAATGTATATGGAAATCAGGGGAGAAAAAAATTCACAAGTTGTAAATGCATTTAAAAAGTCATCACAAGCTTCTATGCAGTAACATGTTTCTGTCTTTTTCTTTGTTGTTGATGTCTGCTTTTCAGATACGGCTGTGACATGAATATGAAAATGATATCCAATATTGTTGTCGTTGGTTCCACTAATTGAGTTTGCGTACCGTAGAGCATGCAGGCGTGCGTTTGCAGACTGTTGAGCAAGTCTTTCTGTCTCCGAGAGGCGGCAGCCTGGATCGACAGGATAAGTCGTGCAGAGAGAGCTGGGTTACGCTGGCCGAGCTGGGACAGCTGCACAGGAAGAGACGCCAACCAACGACATAACACCTTGCTCCTTCAGAAAGAGACGGAGGAAGGGATCACAGACACGTGTCCCTGGATCAAAAGCAGCCATAGTTTGTATAAAGAGGAATTTTCTTTTGGGACTCCATTGGTCAATTGTTCAAATGACAAGCAATCTAAATAAGTTTGTTGTATTTGAATATTAAGTTGCAGCTGTGTACACGCATTGTAAATCCCCCATATTGACCCACAATGACGGCGGTTACCTTGCTATGTGAGCATGTCCTTGCTCTTGCAGGTAGAGCTTGCTGTAAAAAGACAGCAGCAGAGATCGTGTCTGTAGAGTCAGGTGCCTCTGCTGGTAGTAGATATACACCGATGCCAACAGATCATCGGTCACTGCTGCACAAATTCAAACAGACAGACAATGATATTAAGACAGAAACATCTCTTTCTGGATACCAACCCGTAATCTTGTCATTAAGAACTGAGAAACATTTATACCCCTAGATTAATGGGTTTGTTTTGCAATGCCAATTAGTAACATTAATAAAGTATTTAAATCTTATTGAAATTACACTGTTTCATTTACAAATATCGAAAAAACTTTTACATAAGGCGCTGCCTTACGTGCTTACTTTTGCTTCTCTGTGTGAACACCATCCTCCACACGGTACCCAGAAGCATGTGGAGCTGCCTGTAGCTCAGTTTCACACCGCTGCCCAGAGTGTCTCGGACAAACGTCCTCAAAGGTGTCAGCCAGTCTCCATCAGTCTCTCGACCGAGTACTTGCCTCTGGCTCAGGGACACCATGACTTGGCATAATGTGATGTTTAGGGCCAGAGGCTCCACCGTCAATCCTGGAACAGCTGCAGTCTGCTTACTCCTAAATGGAAGAGCCGAGGGATTACAGCAGTTTGAGCAAATGAAGGTCTTCACACCAGAAATTAGAATTACGGATCATTGGTCGCTCACATTAATATAATTTTTACCGTTGATATTACTTACCTTTTCAGATCAACCTTCTTTTTATGTTTTGGTGTGTCCCGGGAACCATAGGGAAAGTTTTTCATGAAGTGCTGCTTAAAATCTTTGAGGTATTCTTTGTAGAACCATGCATCCTACTCCAAGAAAATGCATTTTTAATAAATCTTTTCATGCAGAAGAGAAATACTGTGTGCTGCTCGTCCTCTCCTCGTCTCACCAGTGCATCCTGCTGCTCCCTCTGTGGTGCCAGTTTTCTTAGCAGTTGCAGAATAGACAGCACCTGGAACATTACTGACATGGCATCTGGGCCGAGAAGGTGAGCGCCCTCGGTGGTGTTCCAGGGACAGTCACTGGTACTGGCTTCTACCCACACCTCAAGTAGAAGAGGAACTAGTGTGGCCGCAAAGCTCTGAACCGCCTCCGATGAGTCCAGATCCTCACCCACTGTGGGTCCAGAGTTCACCTCCGCTCTACACAGAGAATAAAATAAAAAATATGATTAAGAGTCAATCGAATTCAACTCAACTGAAACAAATTATTTGGTGTCATATTTTCAAATTAAACCCATCTGTTTCCTACTCATGGATGGTACCAGAATATTGTGTTATTGTACCTGAGTCTAAATGTGGACTGGGGGGTTGGTTTGGCCCCAGAATGTTCATACACCTTCACACCAACTTTGCTGTAGGTGAGTTCTTCCCAGTTGAGAAACAGAGGTGTCAGCCTGCTTTCGCCACTGGAGCTCAATGCTCCTTCAGTTGGGATAAAAATATCACTTTCCTCCCCAGGTCTTTCCTCAACTACAGCCTGCAGAAAGCGTCCAAGCCTGTAATACAAATGGCACAAACCAAAGCATTAGCATCTGGAACCTTTATTTAACTAAATTATTTAGAATCTTTGTGCATGTGGCCTCCATACCTGAGGAGAACAGACAGTCGCCACTGCTGACTAGTCACAGCCCTGCTAAGGTTGACAGACAGCGCCCAGGTCCTTCCTTTAGCATCCTGAGATTTTTTGGCATTTCCACTGTTTTGTTTGTGAGAGATCAACTCTAGGAAGTTAGTGAGGAGTACTGCAGGCCGTGCTGCTAGCAAGGCTGGGTAGTGTTCCAGCAACACATCCAGGACCTTCATGGCATCCTCCTGGATGCTTGTCTCGATGTGGGTCATTGCACAAGACAGGTGGGCACTGAGGACGGGGTAAAAGGGAGCTACCCGTTCTGCAGGCACAGACTGTGCAATGAACCTGGAACAATTTTGAAGAGGATCTAAAATTATAACAAGGCACAAATGTTGCGTATAGTCTGTATTACTGAATCACTGTTGCTCTGCTAACCTGAGCACACGAGTAGATGAGACACGAACGTTGCCATCCTTATCTGTGAAAACGGCTGCCACTTCGGAAAGCAGACGAGACAGATGCTGCTCCAACAAAGAAGGGTGAGCAGACAGCAACTCTCTCAAACCCACCTAAGGCACTAAGTTTCACATTGGCATTGTGATGGTGAAGCTGAGACAGGAGCTCCTAGTGCAGAATAAGAAAAGGGAGACAAAGTAGATTTTTGTATTCCAAAAATTATGTGTAGTGAAAGAAGGGGTTTGCTGACAGGTAAAGAGCTTACGTTGATACCAAGCTGTCTGTGCGTGGTCGGGCAACTTGGGTCTCTCTTCAGCTGTTCAGTTAGATGGATTCCCTTTGAGCGGAAGTTGGTGTTGGTGGCGTTATCAGCTTTGGGCTTCGTCTTCCCCACCTTTAACTTGACCTTCTGGAAGTCATCCTGCCTCTTCTTTTTCTTGGACTTCATCTCTGCAGTCTAAACGGTTGTCGTGTAACCAGGCGTGCATGTCAGATGGAATTGAATGAGTGCATTGTTTTCAGTACGAATCACAGTGACATATGTTTGGTACAGATAGCTAGAGTATTCAAAACACATTGTGTGGCACAGTCTGTGCAAACTGCTAAAGGTTTGTTCCGAATAGTTAAATTAGATTATGGGAGCGCTTGTCATAACGTCAGCTAACCGGAGTTAGCTAGCTTGAAGCTAACTATTTTGAATCACGGTTCAGCGTCATACATGACAGTCCAGTTTTTAAATTACCAATTCAAAAAACCCGTGGCTACTACCGTGATCGGTTTAGAAAGATTTAGAAGGCACACAACGCTGTGCTATCACATGTCAATATATATAAAAAGAAAATGTTCTGTTTTCAATCTCGTGTTGATGCCGCGGGTCTTGACTCAATATACCGGTGCGTATCGTCCAAAGGCTGTGGGGCCAACAATAAAAAAAACATGTAACCATGATTGAGACCCCATAGACGCTTAAACATTCCCGAGAAATATTTCATGCATCTACCGGTCAATGGAATTAATCATACACGAAAGCTTCCACAGCAGACATGAGAAATAGAAACGTGTTCAATACCTGGTTAAATTTTTATCCAGCGAGGCATAACGGTAGGCCTTGGTAAGCAAAACGAACGTACTACGTAGTTGTCCTCACAAATGCCTTTCAAACATAATTATAAAAACACACTATGAATTAATTAATTATTTTGAATGGCGTGTAATTCAAGAGAATATATGACTTATTCTGTGATTTATTTGGGGATTTTATCCAGTTTGGTTGTACAGCACGCAGGTAAAACCGTTACGTTTTGTGTTTTTAGACTGGCAAAAAGCGCTGCTTCCTATTATCTGTGAGGCGGCTTTAGGGCTTGGCAATTGTTTTTTTTAGCGTCATCGCACTCTTCCTGTTCCGTCGATCTTAAGCTTCGAGGAGCTCGTAGTTCGCATTAAATAGCTTTGGTAAGTTACGTAATAGTTTGTTATTGTTTAACTAGATGAGATCGTTATGGTATTTGGCGTTAGGATCCGATTAGATGTCGTTCGTAACTTGGAATGTAATGTTGTTGGGCGGTGGGTAAATAAGCCTGGACTGGGCCTGAGATGCTACGTAACAACACAATGAACACAAAAATGTTCAGATCACATGCAACGTAGATCAAAACGTAATACCGACTAATGAGCCCATATCTACGCTGGGGGAGGAAATCATTTGGAACATGCGTGTTTTTGATGCATTTACCTTCTTTGTCCCACAGAGGAGAGAAACTGAAGAAATGGAGGCTCCAGCTTCTTTCATCCAGCCTGCACATATAAATGGGCCCCAGTTAAACCAAAAGAGAAATGCCAGGGTAAGCGTCACGACAAAAAGTACAAAAAGACTAGGCACAAACGATTACAACCGCACCTCACGACTCTTGCTCTTTCTTTTTTTCCCCCTCCTCTTCTTATTGGTGATTTTGCACACTTGTCCGGCTGCTATGATGCCTGATGACGAGTCAGGTGGCTGCAGTCCTTTGGCACATAGACTTGGTGCCAGCCCTTGTGCACTCACGGTTTGGTTGTTTTTGCACTCTGGTGCATGAAGACCCCACTCAGTGGTCCGGTCCGACCCCCACATCCGTGGCCAGTGTTAACACTGGTGTGGTTTAAAGGAATATCTTCGCACCAGTTTTGCAAAGTCCACTTCGGCTTCACCATGCAAACATTTATCCGCTGTTCTGATACTGATTCAAGTTTACACTTTCTCTCAGATTAGACGCTTAGTTTGATGTGGGACGTGAGCAGGGTTCTCTGAACCGATGTCTTACGGCTACTCAGATTTTACACCTGAGTGCCATTACGTCTATCAGCAAGAAGACTTGTTTAACAGCTGCTGGAGGGATCTTAGGAAAAATATTTGTTTTGAAAGCAGTTGCCTGCATCGTTGCATAGATGTTATACACGAAATCCTGCGGTTGTGAATTGGTCGAAGAAGTTAGTTGCATAGCAGGAGATGAACACAAATACAGGGCACATAAATATTGAAGGATCTGCCTTTTTAGTTGTTATCAGATCTTGGATATTATCTATTTTAGTCAGTCAAACAAATATTTATTTGGCTCCCGAAGACGCCAAACTTGGTGTAAGGCCCTTGAAAAACAATGTCCTGCTGCAACAGCTTAATTCTATTCTTCTGGGAAATGTTAGTTCGTCTTTGAAATTGAAAATACCCTTTATTCAGACTACCAATGTTGCTGTTGTACCTTCTCATTTAATGAGAATTTTTGTGTTCACCAGCCTACTTGATTGAAATACCGTTTACATACCTGTCTCTTTGACTGCCACTGCTTGATGCAGAGGTCCTAGAGAATAAGGAAAATATTGGCGCTGTGGCATACATAGTGTTGCGGACATGGACGAGGAGTTCCGTCCTCTGCCAAGTCTCATCCTGTCACTAATGCCTGTATGTGTCTCTCTCCTTCATGTGGGTTTATTCCCTCCGTTGACAGAGAAAGCAGCCGCAGCATTCTGCTGAGATAGGTAAGTCCTCGTGGTGCCACTTCCAGTGCTGAGAGTTGAAGCTTGAAATCTTGATTTCTCTGCTTCATATCATGGGTGTTGGTGGCATGTTCACCACTCTCTGGGACTTGCTCTCTAAGAAACGGGGGTCTGTTTTCCATTTTCAACACTTTTAAGAAATATACTGAACAATCTTAGAAATTTTAACCCATTCTCTTAAGATGTTGCTGCATTAAAGACCAGCCACATACGCTTCTCTAGTCCACTGGGACAACCACACATGGTCTCAAAGCATTGGCACATACGATGAAGATTTAATGCACTTTTTGTGCCGGGATTTTTTTTTTCTTTTCTTCCCACCATTAAATATTTGAACACTGCAGAATGCAGTCATTTTTATTCAGATGCCTTTGCTTCACTGGCTTGAGTGACACTTTTTTGTAATACATTACTTTTTAATCCAAGCAATTTTCATTAGTTTCAGATTATACAGGATTTGTATTGTGTGTTTGCACTTGGACTGCTCCATTAGTGCGACACAAAGGGGATTTCCCCAGTGGTTGAACTCGGCGAGAGGCAATGCATCATGGGAGCTGGTGTCTCGCAGCCCAGTTTGGGCCAACATGGGGGTTAGACAAGAACCGGTTTCACCATTCTTCCCCCAGGCTTCAAAAGGACACATGAGTTTGGGTTTCTAATGGTTGTTCAGTTCATCTTGGCAAAATAAAATGAATTTTCCCTCACCAGACACTGTAGGTAGTGCAAGAACACAACACAAAATACAAAAACCACAGTGTCCTCTCAACTAAGATGTATACATCGCACGTTTGTGGATTAGTATCTCGGCCACAAGACTTCGTCTCACTTGCTTAACAGTTGTGGATCATTATAAGCTTTTCCTTCGTGTTGACCACTGTCGTGTATTCCAGTGTATTCCAAAGGGGCATCCATCCAGACCATGCCCTCTCTCGGCAAACTGTTGAAGGGAATCACCGACTGTGTCATTGGTAAGCAGAAGGCCTTTTGCCCCACGTAGTTCTGCTTTACTTCCTCCCCGTTCTGTATGGTTTATAATGACCTAAATCAATGACCGTCACGCGTCTACAGGTCTTCAATATGTGTGGGAGTACCGCAGCCCCAGTAAATCTGTCCCACCACACTACCAGTGCAAACTCTGTGCCGTCTCTCGCTTGCAGCATGATATGCTTGCCCACGTAAAAGGCTGGAAACACAGCTTCAGATACTTGGTGAGTATTGCTTCTTAGTCTGCCTCAGAGGCTTGATATTGCAAAACAATATTTGTTCTATTTGAATATTTCTCTGCCTTTTGTATACAGAAAAAGGTTCACCCTGACAAGGTCACATATGAAGAGGAAGAGGCCATTAAAGACCCTGTTGTAAGGAAGTCCATTAAAGAAGTTTCAGCGGCAGTGGAAAAGGCGGAGGGAAGGGGGCAACTCAAGGCGAGTGTTTTACACACTCAAGCACTTTTATTTTGAAATTTGTTTGAGCAAGAGAAGATCCTTTCACCCTTTCTGCCTTTTTTTGAGAATCTCCATGTTTATAGGGAAATACAATTGAATAAAAGTTTACCATTAAAGAAAAAAAAATAAGGTTTAAAAAAAAAATCTAAAATGGTAATCGGCTAAGAAAAAGTTAAATCTGCAGAATGGGTTTAATGGTTTTATACACAATTGCAGGATTTACATTTGTATATTCTTGCTGTGACTTTCAGGTGATTCTGAAGGAGCCCTGTGAAGTACTTGCATTCAAAGGACTCCGTAAGTTACTCTGCTGAGTTTGTTAATAAAGCTTTTCCTGTTGGTCATCAACGTGAATGTCTACCATGTGTTTTACTTGCTCACAGGTACTGCCATTCCTAAATTTATACCTCCAACAGCACCAGGGATGGGACCGAAGGGACCACCCTTTGGTGAGTCAATGAAGCATAATCTATGTAACGCTGTGCATGTATGCCATTTTTCTAATGATTAACTGTCAACTTAAATGCAACAGGTCCGTCAGGTCCCAGGTTCTCCGACCCAAGGTTTCCGGGGGAGTACCCACTGCAGGGCGGTCTTCTCTCAGACTATCCAGGGGGAGATTACGGAGAGCCTGACTTTGGTGGCTTTGACTATCCGAACAGGCAAGATTCCCACGGCTCCGGCGTGGATCGAAGACCTTTCCCAGATGGCATGGGTCAACGCCCAGCTGGTACCGGAGATGGTTTTGGATCAGGCAGCGGGAGAGACGGCTATGGAAGAAGTGGACTCCTGGATGACATCCCGGGCAGGATGCATGCTGATGCGTACCGGGGTGGTTTACTGGACAGACCAGCAGATAAACCACTGGAGAGGCCAGGCTTGATGGGCGCTGCTCCAGAAAGTGGCAGCCGGTCTACTGCACTTCTCACTTACCTGGTATGCGGCTCGCTCCACCAGTTCTTCCGTAACGTAACTTGTTCGTCAATGCCATCTTCTTTCATCTTTGTATTCAAACTGAGTAACTTTTCCGAATTTATTTGCAGGATACCTTTCGGATAGAGAATGAGGACGACGCACAGCTGGTGCTGAAGGTGACCCAAAAACTGACAGATGTGCTGATGGAGTACAGACTGAGAAGTGTATCGAGGGTATGGATGAAGCCTTTTTAAATTTGATCTAGTTTAGAAAAATATTTTCCCGTGTCCAGATTTTAGTTCTTTGAAACAAGTCGGTGTGTCACGTCCTAAAGGTTCCTACTTCATGTCCTCCTCAGGGTTCCAGCCTCAACAGCTTGTCAATGAGCTCCACAGGCTTCTCTTCCACAACCCCAAGGATGATGAGCAGTAGCGACCGGTTCTCGTCTAACAGTCTCCTGGGTACGTAAGCACAAAGCTTTCCATTCGATGGAGTCGTGATTTTAATGCGTTTTTATGAGGTTGGTTATCGGTATGTTGTCGAAGAAAGAAAAGGCACCCACCGTATTTAAAAATGTACGAGAAGCATCTTTCCATGTTCTGCCTTTTGATTGGACATGTTGTCTCTGCAGGTACACCCAGGTACTCTGATGGTCCTGCCAGGTACTACAAATGACAATCCTAAAATGTGATTCCTCATCCCTCGGAAGTCAAGCTTTGATTTTGTGTAAATGTTTAAGTTTAGGTGATTTTATTTTTATTGGGCATTTTAGTATTCTTTACTTTGTTTTAAACTGTTAGAATATGGGGACATTTATTACTTGTGCATGTTTCAGCAGTTATAACTGAACTAAGTGTATTCCCAATGTTTATTTCTCATGGTCCCATTAAACCAATGGAGGAATTGTGTGTTTTTGAAATCCATTTTATTCAACTAGTCCCTAAATAAAAACATCAGTTCTCATGTTGCTCAGAGACTAATGGGGAATGCTTCAATAGTTGTCCTGGAAGGGTTTAAGATGACATTTTATAGCATAGCCATGGTTTCCCCAACCATAAAATAAGCAGGGTGTGTCTCTTCTCCAACTGTCCACTCCTTGCTGTTGCCAGGCAGTTCAGCCCCGTGCATGCCTGTACTAAAATATGGCTGATATCTAGCTGTATAAACCTGTATCACCAGAAAGTTAAATGAGCCACAAAAACATTTATTTTGTATTTTACTTGGACTGAAATGTCTACACAGAGTAGTAGCGCATGACAACAGAAAAAACTTTAAAAAAAAAAGAGTGGAATCATCAGAATCCATCTTTGGCCAGGGTCTGCATTTGAGCATTATTAACTTCCTGATCCACTTGTCAAGATGTCCTCCGCCTGAGTCCCATTTATGAGGGTGAGAAGCACTTTTGTCCCCAAGAAGTTCTGACCGTGGAGCCTTTGAGCCAGTGCTGCAAACGTTTGAGATTGAAATTGAACCACAGCCTCACCAATACTGTTGCCATCCCTGTCATGTAGTGAGAAGATATTCTCATCCCTCACTTTGTATTCTCCAAAAAGTCTTTTAATATGGCGTTTCTTTACGTCTGCGGGCATGTTTCTGACCAACAGGCACGTCTTGGCTGCCGGGTCAGAGATCGGCTTCTCCCACAGATTTGATTCGCTCTCTCCATTTGGTGCGTTCTTCGAGCCGGTGTTTTGACATTTCTTTATTTTTCTCGGACGTGTTTTGGCAACCATTTCCCACATCACTTCTTTTGCAATTGACGAGACCTCGATGGCATTGGAGCTGACGTGGCAGCCGTTGAGGTTTATTGCATACTCGTAGTCCTCCAGTCGGTTAAAAATAAGAAAAGCAGTGTCTGTTCTGTTGCCTTTCTTGTCGAGCAGATGTTGTACATTTTTGTGAGCAATGTTGGGACATCCAAATAATTCTTTTATCTCAGTCTTGGTCATGATTTGGGGTAAATTGGTGACCATGACAACGTACTCTGTAGTTGGAGTAGATTTTGGCCTTTTTGATGATTCATATGGCAATTGGTGGGCCGCTCTCTTGAGCTTCGGTGCAGAAGTGGCTTCTTGTTTGCAGTGTACAGCTCCCCCATGAGGTCTTTGCTTTGGTGTCGCTCGCCCGACCTCAAGCGCACTCTGGCATTCCTGCATCGCACTGGTCCACATCTTCTCAGTTGCTCCACGTACCTCCACACAGATGGGGCCCAGTGAGCGTTGGTTGAAAAGGAGAGCGCTGCATTCGTCTTGCGTGTTTGCAAACTTAGCGAGGCAGACGTGGCTGCGCCCCAACTCAACATTCACTATGACTTCCTGCACAGTCAGCCCTTTGAAGAACTGGCAGATGTCCTCCTTTGTGGTGGTGCCTGGCAGACCGAAGAGCCTGACGTAGCCCGGGCTCGAGTCCTGAGTTGGGTTTTGTTTCGTTACATCACATGTGGCCGTAGCGCCGGACTTGGGGTAATCTCCTCTTGGTACTGTAGCACTGGTTTCACTTGCGGGGCTTGACTGGAGACCTTGAAGGACGGTACAAATCCCAAGAAGAAAGGCAGTGTTGGAGTCTAGTGAGTGTGCATTCAAGAGTGGTAGATTTGCAAGATCTAGATTAGGAGGCTTCTGCAACTTGGCAGTATTTGGTTGAAGAGGGTGTGCATTCAAGGGTGGCGCATTTGCATCTGTGGTTAACACCGGGCTCTTCACAGCGGGCTGCATAGGGGAGGGTTTCTTCTTTAACGATGACTTTAGCTTTTGCTCCAGCTCTGCCATGCTGCTTATGTGTAGAGTCACTTTAGACCCTTTGAGGAATGTCTCAGTGTACCGCATTGCAAGCTGGGCTTCGCTGTTAACGGTGAATGCAATAAATGCCTCGCTGAGACTTCCTCCTACTATGTACACTCCACCGTCTGGGATGTGAAGGCCTGCAAAGAATGTCCGTATATCTTCAGTACCTGCCTTCACATCCAGGCCTTCCAACCGCAGGATTATGGTCATTTCGCCACACTAGGCGACGTGGTGTCTGAAAAGTAAAACTGACAATGGAGAAAAATGCAAAATAAATTATGTTGTGGAGGCGTCACCATGTGGCATCAAGCGCGAAAAATACACGTGGGGCAAACGGCAGCACAGGAAGCGAACGAAAATCCACTATAAAAGTTCACTTTCCCTATGGACCACCATGCACAAATACTCACAGCGGACGTTGCAGCGCGCGCTACTGTTTGCGTTATCCCGCAAAAGGTTTTACATGACTACATGCGGAAAGCGAAGTTCACTTTTAAACTCACTTCGTTCTCCAAACTGCGAAATGAGTGCTCTTTCTCTCCCACTTGGGTTCCGCCCTCTTTCCAATAATTCTTTTACCGTCTTGGTAATGTGTTTGACGTGCATTACCGCCACCTACTGGCCTGGAGTATGAGCTACAAGCATGACAACCTCTTAAAAATGAATTCCGATTAGTAAATTAAACTATAGGCTATTTATTGAGGATCCATGCAGTTATCAGCACTACGTTAGCAGTGCACATAAACTTTAGTATGTCAAGGCAACTATATCATTTTCACATTTTAACGAGCTATTTCCTAATTTAGTAAAAACTACCAACTCCCATCACACATATTTCCAGTTTTGGAAAAAGGCAATTTCCTTTGGTTTGGTCCAGGTGATAAGCCTCGACACAGGACTAAATAATAAACCGTTTGACTCCAGTCCTGTTGGGTTTCCCCCACCTCCTGATTCCCCCTAACATCTACTCTGCTTCCTCTGACGACTGCATACATAATGAGAGGCCTCCATGAAATAATACAAAAATATCAGTCAAGATTGGAGATCCCTCTAAAATATCAGTCAAGATTGGAGATGCCTCTAATGATGCCAGGACGGGTTAAGCTTCTTTCTGCCACACACAAAATATGTCCTAATGAGTCTGAAAATGTAACCTACTATATTTCTTTCAGATGATTTAGCTAAAACAGATCAATTTTAAAATTATGAATAAATACTTGATCTCAATACTTACATGGTTTTCTCTCTCTCTGCCTTGAGGACGGCACTATCATACAACTTTCAATCAAAAGGAAGTGAAGAAGGCTCTGCCGTTTCCTGCCAAAAGGTGACTCCCCCATCCTGTTTTTAAACAGATTGATCCAGAAAAAAAATATATTTTGCACTTATTAGCCAGACATATCTACTGAGGTCCCCAGAAGGTGATTTAACCAACCTCATAGTCTGTTCTTAATCAAAACAACCTGTGTTGTTTTGGATTTTATATATATGAGAGTATACTTATGTAGATTTAGTCAAAACACAAATAAGATTCATTTGCATCTTACAAACGCTTTCAAGTTTAAGACACATTCAGTGTCCAGTCCTTTGACCTGTTAAAAACCAGGCCGAATGAGGCAGCTTACACAAATGACTGAATACAGGAAATGCCTTTCACTAATTTAATATAAACTCACAAACATCGCTTTTCCTTGCTTCAAAGTTAGAATTTACATAATTAAAGCTAAAATAAAATGAGCCAACAGCAGAGCGTTTAGACGTGACGTCATCACGCTTGATGAATGGAATTGTGGGTAAAAAAAGGCAGACCGATGTTTACCATGGCGACGAGGACGCCACTGGCTGCTGTTAACAGATACAAAGTGCCTTTAATACTATTTCTGTTAATATACATGGATTTACTTAATTGCCAGCAGTACGCAATTCCATTTAAATCTCCTTCAAATTGTACTGATGAAGAATATTTCGATATCTCGAGTCTGTCGTGCGTGAGGTGCGGTCCAAATCAGCAACGGAGTACAACAGGTCTGCTACCATCTCCGCCGCGCATCACAACAACTAACGTTAGCTGATATACTGACGATGATATGACATCAAAACGTGTGGTCAGTCTCAATTTAAAAGCAATGTATTTTGCCACCTCACTGTCCCGCACAACGGGACGCAAAGAAAAGCCCAATGCGCTGGATAGCCGTTAGCTATGGACGGATCGCTAGTTAGCGTTAGCTAACTAAGATGTTTTAAAATCAGTTCACAACGACTGTTAAGTAAACTATGACAGAACATTTAACTTTAATAACGAGTAATGTCAAGCTGCTCTCAAAGACAGATCTGGGAAATTAGTAACTAATATTTAGACTAATATTGTACTGTTAATCCTTGCCATATATAATGTGATAACTCATTTTGTCGTAATTGTCGTAATAAATAACTCTTGGGCTACCAACCCAACCTCCTCATATGATTTTATTTATTATTGAGTACTGTAATTAATCTTATAATGTAAGGGGAAAAAAGAATGTTGCTATTTTTGTAGAACATAATGACTGTTTTGTTTAATACTGACACTTTATTATGGGGCCCTAATTTAGTTGTAGCTGCATTTTCTCCATAATATCTTCTTAAGTGATATTATCTACTCTGCTATACTATTTGGGATGCCAATAAAGTAGCAATGCATGAAATGTAAAATGCAATATGCAAGATGCCCAATATGACTGGATGTTCAGTTGAATACAGCCAGGATGCGTTTCTGCCTATTCTGTTGTTATAGACAGCTAATAAAAAAAAGCGAGAAATTAACAAAGGTAGAAGTAAAGTTAGATGCAATGATTAATGGGGAGAAAACTTCAAAAGGAAACACAATTTCACAAAAACTATTATGTAACTAATATCTCTGAACACTGTGCATCCTTTTTACTTTTCACTGGCTTTTCTGCAGGACTAAGCTGCATTTGCAAGACTGGGTATCAAACTCTCACCTCTGACAAAGCATCCATTACTTGTCAGAAATGTCCGGCTGATAGACCTGTACGTGCAATTCACCTTCACTGTCCTTATCTGCCGTTTGTTGCACATTATACTATTATACAGCATCTCCAATTCCATACACAGCTTCTTAGTTGTGTTTTTAGTAAGGATTTGACAAGTTGTCTCTCATTCCAGGCGGTAACTAAAGATGGGTTTGGGTGTATTCGCTGTCCAAGCAGTGTCAATGATGAGGGGAAGTGCCAGTGTCCAGCAGGCAATGTCCTGGGTGGGTCCCCAATTAAATTACCCTTTCTTAATTGTGGTTGTTTCTGAACTTCTGAACAGTATTTAATGTTGGATTTGCTTGCTAATGATTGAATGCAAGGCACTAGCATAATCTAATATATAATTTATTTGATGTATTAATGGCTGCAGACTATGTAATATTGTCTGTTTTTCAGTGGAGAGAGATGTCAATGGAAACCTTTTGGATGTGGCCAGGTGTGAAATGTGTAATAAAAACTCCCCTGGTTTGTCTGTACCAAACATCAGTGGAGATAGGTACGTATCAATATGAAAACACTGAAGTTCAGCTGTTTTATCCAGATTGACACTTGATTGGTTGACCATAGACCATAGAAAACACACTTTAACTCAGCAGTTATATTTATACAGCTGTCTTCTAATATTTCTGCAAACATTGAATAACCCTGCCCAAGTCATTGTTTAAAATATACTTTAAAGTCTCCAAATTTGTCTTTCAGGTGTGAGAGATGTCAGGCTTCCTTTGTTAACACCTCCTGTGTGTGTAGCTCTCCTAATGTCCTGGTGAGTTCTGCGGAACGTCGTACCCTTCTCCATACACACCATTCAATTCCAGACTATTAGAATACATGAATCCTTTACGGTTGTGTCTTTCCAGGCAGGAGGATTATGCCTTCCTCCAGGCAGCCTCTCCACCAATGTGAATCCGAGTGTCAACTATGCTCAGTTGGTGAGTCTATTTTTTATATTTTCCTTATTTTCCTTGGTTTGTTTGCTTTGATGTTTTCTGATTTGTATTTTCTGCTCCCTTGTGCCTGCAGAAGATCAGTGTCCAGTCTGCCTGGTTTATCAAAAACCTCTACTCCTCGTCGGCAGCCTGCCTTGTAATTCTATCTCCTATTCCATGTTTTATGTTGAAAAATAACTTTCGCTTGATTTAAAACCACAGTAAGACATTTTCTGTGCTTAATGTGATACAATATTATTTTATTAGGCTTTGTGGTGTTTTTTTATTATCACAGTTATAACTGTGATATCTGCATTTATGACATATCCTAAGCACATAATCACCTGTTGTTACAGGTCTTCTCCAACCTGACCGCATGTCAGGCTCTCGGGAACATGTGTGTGATGAACATGCACTCCTTCAGTGGCGTCTCCACCGACGCCTGCGGCCTCTTTAACACCATCTTCAGATCTAGAGCTGCTTTGAGCTCAACCCAGGATATTTCCTACTGGTAATCAATGCTATCATGGCATGTGTGTATATACTGTGGGAATAAAACCATGCTAGTTACAGTCCTACTTTTAGGACAGAAGATTCTGTCCTAAAATTCTGAATGAAATTTGCAAGTTGTCACTCCCCTAAACTGTAATTGGGTTACTCTGTCTCCAGGAGAGTTAATCTGCCATGGCTTTACTACGGGGACGAACCTGGACTGGCCAGTCGAGTGCTTCAGACCGATCCTGTTCCCATTAGGTTTAGTTTCAGAGGAAGAAACAAGGTAAGTGGTAACATCCAGTTATCACAAAAAATGTTTGTTTTATAATTCTACAAAATGGGCAGCGAACTTAACATTTTACAGAAGCATTTGTATTATTGGAATTTAACTAATGCTGTTTGTCTGACAGAACACTGACATCAATTTACTTGCTGCTGTCTACAATATCGGAGGAGAGTTCCTCAGATGGGAAAAAGTAGGAGTTGATAATCTTCAGGTGAGTTAACACAAAGTAATCATTTGTTACTATAAATTATTTTCACGTGGTTCATACCAAATATTAAAAATATAGGAGCTAATTAATACTCTACTCCGCCTCTCTCCTGCTGTTTTAGCTTTGTCCAGAAACCACCAGCAAACAGGCAGCTGCGTTCAATTTTGGAACTGCTTACCAAAAAAGTGTGAGTGTCACTTCACTCTTGTTGACAAACTCTTTTGCCATGCCAAGTTGTAATATAAACTCTTATGTTACATGTGTGTGTGTTTAGTGTGATCTTTCCGTAGCAGAGCTGTTGGGTTCTCATCCCGAGCCATTGTTCTATGATGTGTTTATGGATCTTGGTGGAGGAGAGAACAGAAAACTTCTCCCCCTGCCTACACTTGTCTATAACCAGCAATACAATGGGCGGTTCATCAACCAAGGTAAAATTTCCATTCTTGTGTGTGTGTTTTTTTTTCATATTTTCTTTGACACAAACTTTGTCCTTGTACAGAGAGCATGAAGAACTGGTACCTTTCTCGGCGTTTGTTTGTTGTCGACACAATAAGTGGAAGAGAGAAGAGCATAAGTTCATTGCCTAAAGTCATCCGTGTAGCGAGTAGCGTCAAAATAAGGTGAGCGTCGGATGTGCACACACACCACTATGATAATAAAAGACGGAACGTGAGTTGTAACTGCCTTCAGACTTGGTGATGTTTTTAATCGAATGTGTGTTGCTAGTTTCCAGCTGGTTCCACGTACCCAAGAAGGACAGGTATATCCTCCTCTAATGACTGTGACCTACAGAGACGTTGCGATCACGGATATCAATACACAAACTGTGTCTGTGAGTTGGCGCACACACGTTTTCCATCTCTAACTAATTAAAGTTTTTCTTTAGAAGGATTTCGTTAAAGGGAAAAATGTCTGTGAGTTCTTGCCTTTGTTTATATTTAACAAGCTTTTGGTTTGTTAACGCATTGAATTCCTGTATATGTTTCAAGACGACATTTGTCGTGGAGTATGAGATGGATCAGAATGAGGCTCGCATAAAAACAGATGTGAGTAGCAGTACAAATGAAACCTTTAATGTTAAATGACTTTGTTCCTGTGAGCGACTGATGCTAATCATGGTTCACAGTGATACAGTGTCAGCCGGCGCTCTGATATGTGACATATGATATGTGTTCACAGACTGCTCTCGGGGTGATGGGCGGTGTGGCCCTCCTGTACTCTCTGCTCAAGACTGTCAGCTGGAAGAGGAGGATCGCCTCCCCCCTCATTGATGTGGAGGTATTTAATCATTCACCCGTCATGAATTCTTTGCTCATATCGGTGTAAAGTTTGACGGTAATCCAAGGCTGTTGGAAAAACAAGCAATAATGTTGCACCTTCGTACGACAGTCGAATTTTTCTAACAAAGTCTTTTCCTCCTTCTCTGCCTCAGACTATGTTGAAGTTTTTGTTGTTTTATGCTGGAGATCTGGCCAATGTTTTCTTCGCCGTCACTATGGGAACTGGACTTTACTGGCTTATCTTTTATAAGGTCAGTCTAACGTCTTTGGGACTGTATGTAGTATTTCAATGAGTACCTCATGTCTGTAACCTTTTCCTTTTGAGCCCTTTTTTATTTAAATAAAACACACAAATGGTGTTTTTCTTTTCTCGGACTTCTAACTCTTTTTTTCCTCTTTGCGATCTTAAGACTTTAAAGGCAAGTTGTTTTCCTCCTTTACATTCTTCTCTCGCATGTTTTTTTTCAATGCACACATTTGGTTGTGATATAAATGGCTGCTTTCTGTGGTTGATTTGTGTGTGCATCTGTTTAGGCTCAACAGTTTGTATCTGTGCTGTTACCACTGCCTGCTCAGGAGGAGCAGTTTGTGACGTACGTTGGTTGTGCCTTTGCTCTCAAGGTCAGACACACAGATATAGATATACAAATTAGCAGTATTGTTTTTTTAAACCTATGGTGCTTCTATTAGAAATATTAAAATAGTATTTTGTGTGTCTTTCTTATCCAGGCTGTCCAGTTTCTGCACAAGTTGATCCTTCAGGTGTCAGTTGATGTATTCTTTATAGACTGGGAGAGGCCACGGAGCAAACCCAGCAGAACTGTACAAGGTACAAATATAACCACCTGGAGCTTATGTTTTGCAGTCTTCACAAGTAGAAACTATTCAGTTTTTTTTATCCTATAATCATTAAATTCGCTGCTGTTTCAGCTGCTGGTGAGCTGAAACGTGACCCCTCTTCCGTCAGCATCTGGAGGACCTACTTTGTGGCCAATGAATGGAACGAGCTGCAGACCATTCGCAAGATCAGCCCAACCTTTCAGATCATGGCTGTCCTCTTTTTTCTCGAAGTACATCCTAGAACAACACACTTTTATTTTACAGCTTTTGTTAAGTTGCTTCCTCCTCATTGACGACACGTCGTCCGTATTGTTCAGGTGCTGGGTTTCTCCAACTTGGCCTTGAGGGACCCTATGCCTGCTTTGCAGCGCTCCCCAGAGGCGTATACGCCCTCATACAGCCTGATGCTGCGCTACGGTCTGGCTGCCGCGCTATGGCTCGGCATTGGACTTTTGCAGGTATCAGCCATTCTCATCGCATCCTTTGGTCACGACCAAAGGATGCGACGAGCTTATTCAAAAGATGATCCCATGTCGCTACAGGTGATTTTCTTCACTGTGTTTTATGAGCACTTTGTGGAGGACAAAATCCGTCAGTTTGTTGATCTCTGCTCAATCAGTAATGTAAGTATCAATGTCCATATTGGCCTACGTTTTAAACCTGTTGTATTGTCGTTTGACATTGGTGTACTTTGTCCATGTCGATGTCAAGGTTTCTGTGCTGCTGTTATCTCACCGATGTTTCGGCTACTACATTCACGGACGTTCAGTCCACGGGCATGCAGACACAAACATGGAAGAAATGAACAACAACCTGAACAGAGAATCGGTAGGTTACACCAACAGACAATTGTAGAAAATTCCTGCCACTGTCGATTTCACGTTATATGTGTTTTTTTTAAATGTTTTTACTCCAAGGAGTCCCTGTGTGGTCAGAGAGGTCTTCTTCCAAACACAGAGATCCAGACCTTTCAGGTGTCCCTCAATGAGCGCCTGCGGTTGCACTACGACAGGATACGGGAGCAGATCGGAAGGGTTTGTGCTTTCTTTATTGTGTTATTGATTGAGCTAAAACCTGTTAATTAAAGCAAAATATTGACTCCCTATTTTCAATATAAATGGTTGCTTCAGAGAAACGGACCATCCCGGCTGATTGACGCAAGCTCGGCCAACCACTTTGAGCAGAGGGCCAGAGGCTACCAGACCATGAACCACTTCCTGGGATCCATAATAGACCATGTTTGTACAAATGTTCATATTTAGACACACACAAAAGTAATTCATTGTAAATGCATTTAATTGTTAGATAAAGTATATGTGTTCTTTAAATTGACCTGAAGTATTTTGTACAGGTCTGTTTTTTTCTGCCTCTAATGTTGCATCATTCACTTCAGGCGCACCAGGAAATGGACTATATAGTGAAGGACAAGCTGATGTTTGAGAGGGTCATAGGGATGGAGTTCCTTGAACCCAGTGAAAAAAGCATATTTTATAATGGTAATGACTTGTTGGCCGAAGCAAGCTTTACATTTATGTTTGTCTATATACAAACTGTTTATTTATATGATTTATAATTGCTTTTCCCACTGCAGATGAGGCCCACTCCTTCAGCGATGTACTGTTTTATGGAAATGAGGCCACGCTGCTGATCTTTGACACTTTGTTCTTCTGTGTCGTCGACCTCGGATCTCAGAGCTTTGTTCTTGCTGCTGTGCTTACATGCGTACAGCAAATGGTCAGTGCTTGACGTATAAACCCTGTGAGGCCTTTTCATGTGCTGAAATGAACATGTATTCAACTCCATCTCATTTATTGCAGATATTTCGCTTGATCCGTAACACTCTGGGAAGGAAGAACCTTGTCAGCAAGACTCTGGTGGATGAGAGATTTCTGATATAGAATTCCCTGCTAGCTAATTGGTCAGTGGGGTTTAATGGCATTTCTAGCAAAGATGTTTACAGCCTGTGCAGCTTTTTTTTTGTTCTTCTCGTTTTGTGCACAGTATTTTTGCTACTGTTGACATGATTTTGTAAATACAATTTTTGTAAGGATTCCAATGTTTTTATTGATTAAACTGTTTTGGTATGAAGTCTTTTGAGTTTTGCTTTGAGGTCACTTTAATTCCAGATGTTTCAATTCATATAATTTACAAAAAAAAATCTCTTTGTAAAACATAAGTTTATATATTTCTATATGTTTTATGAAATAGCTTGACAACAGCGATGTTGAGTTGCATATAGCTTGAAGGTTGGTTCTGTTTTAATCTCACTCCAATCTTCCTTTGACCTTTTACCGAGAACACACAGAGGAAGCCATGGTCTTCTTCTGCCTTTATCTGAAAAGCACCAACATGAAAACCACAGAATGTCTCTAGTTTGCTTTGCCTTCACGATTTATTATTTCAGCAAATATTTGGGCTTCCCCTTTGATGTGTAGTTTGCAGGAAGGTCTTTGTTACCTACTTTGTGGTTTGTTTTTCACAGTTTGGTCATTATTTAGAAATATGCTTTAAGGCTTTTGTTGCTGTTCAAACTTTGGTACAATGCTTTAGGTAAAACGTTTTAGCTGTTTTTATAGTCATCTTGTCATTTAGTGCGATCTATGACGAAAAATGCTCTATGATTCCATAAATAAGATTATAAGAATACATGCTCTCGTTTTCGCAGAGTGCAAAGAGATGCTATTTGAAGTATTGTAGTAACAATACTATTGAACTATCTGCTTTCAGGGCATCAAAAGCTAAACTCATGGACATTAAATTGTGTATTTGATGTCAGAAACTGAATATTCAATTTCTAATTGAAATAGTGTCATACATTGGAAGAGCACCAGGCTAATGTTTGTATTTGTTTTTGAGGGGTCCAATATGACGTCACTGTGGCTGAAATAGCTAAACCAATCAGCGTTCACTGAGCAGTGCTGCGCTCCAGACTGTTACAGAGCGGAGGGGTCGCACCAGGGCGGTGTTAAGCAATGAACTTCACATCCATCTTTTAAGGTGAGTCTGAATCTTGTGTTGACATTAACATGCGTCTAGACAGCTCTTCGGCTGGGCCTTTCCCGTCTTAACGAAGCAGACACGATCCTGTTTGACGGTAGCAGGGTGGGTGTAACCCACACAACATTAGCTACCATTAGCATGTAGCTACTCTCCCTGGCTGACCGACGCTCCTCGGATCCATTGGAAGCCAACGTTAGCATTACCGCGTACTAAACAACGTGTCAGAGCATCTGGTGTTTTGAAATGAAAGTTCAGACCACGTCTCGGATGTTCGCTTACGAAAGACTCGCTTTGCCCCCTAGTCAGCTCAGGGAAGCTAACGTTAATTTCGTTAAGTCAACTTTTTCCTGCAGAGCTGGTACGGGCCCTCCCGGGTCTTCCTACGGGCAACACAGTTTGCGTTACAGAAGGATGTTTGTCTTCTCTGCTCACTAACTGCAACATAACGGGGTCATTAACACTTTGCAGCCAATATCTGCGCCGCTGCATGTCTTTTCCTAACCAGGCTGACACAAATGAGCGATCTTTAGCCGCACATGTGCGTACATGGGATCACAGATGACGTACCATGGTCTGGAACAAGTTCAGTAGGTCATGCTGACCGAGTAGAGGGTTGCTCAAGACCCGAATGTCAGGGCGGAGGTTGTTCCGAAGCTATTTTCAGCCAAGCTGATCTAAAGTTGGAGAAGAGAGCAGCGCTGCAACCCAAGTCGCCGGAACGCGTTCGGGTGCCGGTGTCCTAGCAACGCTACTCATTTTCACGAGACCCCCGGATGAAACTATGCGAACTGTGCGTAAACTTCAAAATAAAAAGTCAACTGCTGCAGAAAAGCTCTATGCTATATCTTTGTGAGTTAACATCTAACAGCTATACTAATAATACTAATAATAATAATAATGAGATCCAGGTTTGATGTTACCACATTCAATGCAGGATGTTTGATTGGGCTGAGCGAGCAAGTAAAACATGTACATCCGAAGGAATTCAGCTTGATGCGCTTTGGTTCCCTTATTTAGAAACAGACTCTGTTTATTCAGTAAACTCAGCTCAAACTACAGTCCTGTTAAAAATTCAACCCTTTTGAAGGTCGTTATGAAACTCTACTATACAAGAGGTGTTGATTCAATTCTGTGGATTTAATACCGCTAACCTTTTTTTTCCTGACTCTTCAATGTCTATTTGGATGGCTGTATTTTGTACCTCATGGCACTGAGATGTATAGCTTTTGTCCAATATTAGGCTCATTAGCCAAACTAGAGAGCGGCGAAAAGTGATGCAAGTGCATTTCCAGAAGTTCTCCAGTACAATCAACAGCGGGTTTAAAACATTGATCTGATATATGACCTTGGATTTACATAGATAGGACTGTAAAACAAATAACCTCTTGACAGGAACACAATGTTTGCTTCATGGTGCGAGGAGACTGATGCCTCCTTTAAAAGAAATACCTTCAGCTGTGGATTCCTGAGCTCCGTATGTTTGCCTTCAATAGGGTTGTGCATGGTAGCCATTGGGCCATGCCTGTGACATCTCAGCTGCTCAGGGGTTTCCCCCGTGTGAAGATCTTGGCCTCCAGCCTGTTACCATGGCAACAACACCAGGCCCAGTCAGGACCCGTCGCTCACCAACCCCCTTCAGGATGGCCGTCTCGCATGTGTCATAGCCACCAGCACTCCCGAAGTTACCAGACGACCACGGTGCTCGGCAGCTACATCCTCTCCCCCTCGCAGGTCAACTCTATTCTGAAGGCCAACGAGTACAGCTTCAAGGTTCGTGGGGGTCATTCATGAAAACGGAAAACCCATCTGGCCGTCTCTACATTTCAATTTTCATCTTGCCCTAATTTAAATGTTGTTATTCCAGGTGCCTGAGTTTGATGGGAAGAATGTGTCGTCGGTGATGGGTTTTGAGAGTAATCAGCTGCCGGCCAACGCTCCTATAGAAGACCGTCGGAGTGCAGCCACGTGTCTGCAGACACGAGGGATGCTGCTGGGTGTGTTTGATGGCCACGCTGGCTGTGCCTGTGCACAGGTGAAGCTGACTCTCTTTTCACATTCCCCTTTTAGTGTAGTAATAAATAATACTGTTCATTTGAAGGTCCATTCTTTTTAGAGCGTCAAATTTTCCTTGTAGTATCCCACCCAGTGGTGAGCCAGCCTCCTCATATCTGATCACTACCTGCAACAACCAAAAAGTTCCTTCAGAGTGTGTTTTCAATTATCTTACAATGCAGTTTTCTTTGCTAAAATATGTTGAATTTGTCTGCGTTTAGTATATTTGCTTATACACATGCTTAGTAGAGCCTGAAGCATGATGACGTGAAGTTTAAAACATAATAAACAGTTATGTTTGAGGAACAGATATATTCTATTATACCAATGTTTTACACACATGTTTCTACAATTTCGTTATTAACGCTTTTCCAGGAATTCCTAAATAGGGGCATACCAATTTATACCTTCTAAATTGAGATGATGGAATTCCTGTTTCATTAGAAGTTGTTTGAACTTGTACCCCGTTTTCCAACTCTCCCATTCTCTGCCAGGCGCTGAGTGAGAGGTTGTTTTACTACATTGCCGTGTCCATGCTGCCGCACAACACATTGTGTGAGCTGGAGGCGTCGGTGGAGGCCGGCCGGGCCCTCAGTCCCATCCTGCAGTGGCACAAGCACCCCAACGACTATTTCAGCAGGGAGGCTCAGACTCTCTACTTCAACAGCCTGCGGACCTACTGGCAGGAGTTAATAGATCTCACCAGGTGATGAGCGGGAATCCAGATTCAGCAGGGTATCATGTGCTGTTGGATTTCTTAACTTAACCTATAAATTCAACCTCAACTGGAATTCCTTGCAACACCCCAACACCAACACTGACCCGTCTGTCGTTTTGCCGATATTGCTTTTCTCTTGATCTGTTCTCTGACTCGAGCTTCCTCCTGATGTTTCACACACATTGCTCCTTTTTTTCTGTTTTCAGCCCGGGTGATATTCCAGAAACCCGCGAGGCGATGCTGAATGCCTTCAAGAGGCTGGACAGTGACATTTCTCTGGAGGCTCAGGTAGCTGTTTTAAAGTGCTTCTATGAGGAAGTCGGATGATCCCCTTAGAGGCTTAAACTTAGAAAATCCCAAAGCAGGTTTTGAAAGTTTGCCTGATTTAGGGCCGTATTCTGGGTTTAACTCAGCAAACGAGCATTGATTGAATAACAGTGTGTTATTTGAAGTTCTGCATCACACGTGTTGCAAATGACATTAGCCCTTCGTTGTTAAATCACTCGCGGTATTATTCTGCCACGCAGGTTGGAGACCCAAATGCTTACCTGCATTACTGGGTCCTGCGAGTGGCCTTCTCTGGAGCGACGGCCTGCGTGGCTCACATCGATGGATCAGACCTGTAAGGAGGATAAAAAACACACACGTTTTAAATCCGACAGACATTCTGAGCCTTGTTGCTTCATCTTTCTGTTCCTAAAGGTATATCGCCAACTCGGGAGACGCTCGGGCGGTGCTGGGGGTGCAGGAGGAGGATGGTTCGTTCAGCGCTCACACACTCTCTAATGACCACAGCGCCCAGAACGAGGAAGAGGTGGCTCGGATACGAAGTGAACACCCTCCGTCCGAGAGAAAGACCGTGATCCGACAGGTGATGCACCTACTAATCTGCACAAAGCAGCAGTGGTTGTTGTTGCTGCAGCATCGATTTAAAACCTTCTCTGTCACCTTCTTTGCCAGGACCGTTTGCTCGGCCTCCTCATGCCGCTACGGGCGTTTGGGGATGTGAAGTTCAAGTGGAGTATCGAACTGCAGAAAGGCGTGTTGGAGTCCGGACCTGATCAGCTCCATGAAAACGAGCACACCAAGTTCATCCCTCCAAACTACCACACACCGCCTTACCTGACCGCCGAGCCGGAGATCACGTACCACAAACTGCGGCCGCAGGATCGCTTCATGGTGAGAGAAGACCGAATGTTCTGTTCATGCGGGTGTTTGCTCTGTTATCCCCATCTCAGACGCAGCAGTTGGGTGGGTTTTTAAACAAACGAACAAAAAGTCATTCTTTAAAAGGAATTACACCGTTTTTGGGGTTGGCCCTTTAGTTTGACATGACAAACAAAGGCTGAGTTTGTGAAAGATGTTTCTCCAGTTTCAGTATGGACATTAAGTGCTTTGTAATGAAGCTCGACAGAGAGACATGACGACGTATGTGAGTAACTTAACTTATCGGACGTACCGTCGGCGTGCTTTCGGATTCTGACTCTCCTCCGTCTGTGCTTGCAGGTCATCGGCTCCGACGGCCTCTGGGAGACCCTCCACAGACAGGAAGTGGTTCGTATCGTCGGGGAGTATTTGACAGGGGTGCATCTTCATCAGCCCCTCAAAGTCGGAGGCTACAAGGTCACCCTGGGACAGATGCAGGCGCTGCTCGAGGAGAGGAAGGCGCGCATGTCTTCGGCTTTCGAGGATCAGAACTCGGCGACCCACCTGATTCGTCACGCGGTGGGAAACAACGAGTTCGGCACGGTTGACCACGAGAGACTGTCA
The DNA here is from genome assembly GCA_021346845.1 of Apeltes quadracus. Classification (NCBI taxonomy): domain Eukaryota; kingdom Metazoa; phylum Chordata; class Actinopteri; order Perciformes; family Gasterosteidae; genus Apeltes; species Apeltes quadracus. The sequence goes on along the minus strand of CM037936.1, from coordinate 7,936,609 downwards.
AAAATGCTGTCGTTGCCCGAGGAGCTGGCTCGCATGTACCGCGACGACATCACCATCATCATCTCGCAGTTCAACCCGCACGTGTTTGGAGCACAGCGGCCGGAAGAGCAGTGCTGAGCTGTATACGAGCTCCTCCTGCAGGAGGGCGCGTACTTGTGTAACTGTGTTCGTCTACACACTCTGTGGACAAAAAGGTCATACTAAGAAAATATCTGTCCAGCAGCCGGAAGAATTGTTTTAACTTTAATTATATAAAGAATTTGTACGTTTATATGCAGTGCTAGAGGAGACACGGCTTACTCGTGAAGGTAAAGCATCTTTTCTGAAGTGTCATGATATATTGCACAACATGCTAGGTGTGGCTTCACAGCCATTTTTCTCTGCGTCGCTAAAAAGACATTGTTACAGTTTTCCCGTAAAAAAGTGTCAACTTCCTTGTTTGCTGAAAGACCATGCAGGGTCGAAACTATCTAAAAAGATAGAGTCGGGTCTTTGGAAGTAAAAAGGCCGTAGTTTAGGACGTCCTGACTTGACCTGCTTCTCCTGCCGTTTGACCGCCAGCTCTTCTTCTCTGCTCTCAGGGGTTATTTGCCTCTCGGGCACAATTCATCTTACTTTCTAGGCTGAATCTGTTACAACTAGGGACTGTTGCATCAGTATGTTTTTACTTCTAGTCGTACTGTCCAAACATAAACATTTATACTTAAGTGTGGGTATTTAGATGATGATGATGACGACGACGCACTGGCTTTCAGGTGAAAGGGTGGCCGTGTGAAGTTAACTACTGACTTTGAGATCAAATGTGTGTACATCCAAATTGGGTTAACAATTTAGTAACCTACATTAATTTAATAAATTAGACTTGAGAGGTAACACTGATAATGCAGCGGTTACCTCACTGCATGGGACACCATAATGAGCCCAAATATCGGCTTCAGGGGTGCCAAGAAGATAACGGGGAAGAAAGACAAAAGAAATATCTATTTTAAATCAAAACTGGATACCTTTTAAATTCCCTCGAGCTAAAAACTAGAGGTTGTTTTAATATAAAATCTAATATGGTGGAGCAAAATGTAGAGGCTAGAAGTAACAATTATGTGTATTATACTAATACTTGCATAATACAGCACCACTTTGGTTTGTAGAGGGGGGAGGGAGGGATTCAAAGTCAGTATGTTATTTAGTTGTTTTTCTTTGTTGATTTGGATTTGTATTACTCATTACGACAAAAAAAAAGCGCTCCTCTAAAACTCTCCAGCTGAATGATTGTGTGTTTAGTGTAAAACCCAAACGAATCAGCAGAATGTACATTTTGTCAAAATTTACATTATGTACAGTGAGTGTCTCAGTGGTTTAATCAGCTCTTGCTTTATGTTACACAGCTTCACACAAGTTGTATGTATAAATTATAAGTTATGCAGGTTAGATTTTGTATATGCAACGGTTTAATAAAACACTGAATACGCCCCACTGGGTACTCTGTGTCTTTTGGTTAATCCTCAAACCACCAGCAGGGTTGTTCTCAAGCTGCAGACATACTTCACTTTATGTATTTCCCTTTTCTCCTCCTGAGATTATTCGTTCTTTTCACTCCACAGCTTTAGCTTACAGATAATAATATAAACCTAGGAAATCCATCGGCGTTGCTCATTTTATTAAACAATAGATCTGAGTAATTCGTCCACCACGGAGAATAAACACTGATGCACACGACAGATCAGCTAACCGCCGCTAGATGAGGCTGCAGCATCAAACAGCGGGAGGAGGTTCAGCTGTACGAGCTCTGAGAAAACATATCAAACCGCGATGAGAGATTGAGAATGTTTATTTACAAATTATACTTTTGATTCAGTCACATTTCCTGTTGTGTCACAAAGAAGACGCTTGACTTTGTCATAATGTTGACATGCTGTGCGGGCAGAACAACTGGTGTGTCGGTGACATCCAGTGAAAGCAGGCCGAGTGACTTGTTAACAAAAGTTGTTTCCTTGCTCAAACTTTTCTGTGCTAATGATGCAGCATGTGTCATACAAGTCATCCCAGCACATACATAAGACTAAATCCCAGACTGCCTTCTCTGACCTACTAATCGAACAAAGGAGAGCCGCACAGCTAATAGAATCTGGTGATCAATTGTCACAATTTGTGATTTGAAAAATCACAAATTTTTAAATCCTAACAGGATTAGCTAGTATGGAATGGATCAAATGGATGAAAATGACAGACGTTTCTACTGGTTTCTTGGTTCAAAACACAGACAAAGACTACGGTTGGTCCCAGTGAAACTGAATTTCAGTTTTGTGGTCCTTTGCAGGAAAGAGGTGGTTCGGTTAATAGGCAGGAATATCCAACAACCTATTCAATGTAAAATAGAAGATTTTTAAAGATAATGAAATTAACGTTTGATGACCAAGAAACCAAAATGGAATTAGGGTATTCATTTTTTTATTTTTTTCTCCCACACACAGTCTTTTAACTTCTCCTATCAACTGTCCAAGACTGTGTGTGTGTGTTGTGGAAAGTGTTGCCAGGATACAGTGGAGGAGAGAGTGCAGGCGTAAACCCCGGAGAGGCTTTGTGTTGAGTTTGTCACCAAGAGGCCATCGCTCAGTCCCCTCCTCTGACACTATTCTTGGTTTTTGTCTTTTGGAAGCTGCACCAGACGAGGGCGATGACTCACCCCGAACGCGCTCCCAGCTACTCACCAACATGGCGCACGGACAGGGAGGAAGCACGCTCATCTCATGGCAGCGCATGCGACAGCCACATTCAACTCTCACGTGGATGCGTCATTTTCTTTCGTGCGCAGCGGCCTCTTTGTTGCTGCATCAAAGCCCCCAATCCTGCCAATTCATCCTTTCAGCGCTGCTAACAATCAGCGGCCCGTCTCCCGCTGTTAAAGGGATGACTCAGCGCGTCACTGTCTGCAGAACTTTGACTGCTCAGCGACAGACTTGGAGGGCGGGAGAAAGAAAAAGACTAATTCGACAGTACTGACTAGAAGCACAGAATTGCAGAGATAAAGACTGCACACACGTGTACTGTCGATGCATATAATAGACACATGTACACATGCTGCAGTGCACTGCTGTTCACTCACACACACACACACACACACACACACACACACACATAGACACATACTGAAACGCACAATGACAACATGAAAACCAAAGTGGTCCCCACCTTATTTGTTTATTGGAAATAGTAGAGGTTGGTCCTCACAAAAGACTGTTTTTTTGTGAGGACGCACAGGAGAATTACAACACAAAATCCCAGGGCTAAAAACTAATTTAAGTATTTGAGGTGACTAAAATAATAATGGCCACTTGAGTTTTGGAGAAAACTAAACGTTATAGGTTAAAGGCGTATGCATGATTAGAATGGGACTGTAATTAGGTATTCAAAGCACTGACAAAGCGACTACCATGTAAATAAAATAATATTATGTATAAGTGTGTGTTAATAATTCATTATTTTTTAAAGCAAATGCTAAAACGTAAAGACTGTAAATAGCGAGAGTTAGTTTAGAGGTCTTGGTTTGAGGATGACATTTACAAACAACACATTCATTCAGGCACGTAAATGTGACACACAAAGTCCTCACAAGTATAAAAGTAAAAACGGTGTTTGTGTGTGTCTACATGATGGCGGCGCTCTCTTCTCCTTCAGTCGGCGTCGTCTTCTTCTTATTTGCACGTTTGATCACTATGACGAAAGCAATAACTGCAACAAGACAAAAGCAAAATGGCGTCAGCAGCGTCGACTCAGAACTAGATGATAACTTGAGAATGTACCGGACAATGAACGCTGATCCACGTGTGAGTTTTATATGGAGACTCACTGCAGAATCCTACAATGCCGCCCAGGATCCCGATGGTGGGTCCGATCCCAAAACCGAGGCGTCGGTCCTCCGGTGCGATGTAGCAGTATCCCAGCTCTGTGCAGTTACACACTCTCACTGTTACAGACAGGAGACAACAAACACACATAAACATCGTTTAGACACAAACCAAAGAATGTGTTAATTAACCTTGTTAGTTCACCTTTACAAAACCAATATCCTACCAGAGCCCCCTGAAATTCCATTTAATTTTGTGTCTTTTCATGCTAAAATAAATATATAATTTCTGGGGTTTTTTTATTGTTGATTCGATGGCACAGAGGCATAAACGTTATCAGGCTTTGCCTTCAAATAAAACTCAACACAATGCTGGTTATCCTAGTAGTCCTTTCCTAGTAGTGGTCACCGCATTTAACCTTTAAACTTAACTTACGGAATGAACTTACCTTCAAACGGTTGTGAGATCCCCATGCCTGCGTTGTCTTTGATGTTAATGGGCAGAATGAAAGTTTTATCTTCAGTTGGTATTTTCTTCAGGGTCAGCTTAGCCGCTGTACCTGCATGCCATAGAAACGTAACAAGAACAACGTGATGATCTAAACATACAGCTCAATTGCACACCTTTACAGACCTTACCTCAGCACAGCACTTTAAGTTGGTTGGCTTACCGTCGATGCTTCTCAGATCCCAGTTGGGGGATTTCTTGCCGTGGGTGAAAGCGAAGGTGAAGGGCTGCGAGAAGGGGGCGCCGTCTGCGTCTTGGGCCTTTATGATCACCGGTTGAGGCTTCCTCACACAGATGAAGGCCTGGGTCTCCATCAGTTTGGGCACGTTGTCGTTCACGTCCAGCAGCCTCACATGAACGACGCGCTCAGACAACTTCACGGGATTATCTTCAGAGAGCAACCAGAAGGCATTGAAATGAAGCGTTGATTTAAAAGTTTGTTGAAGAATTTGTATGAAGAATATTTAAAAATATACATCAAATATCTCACCCTTCTCAAACGCAGTGACAGTGACTTCAAAAGTCTCCTGGATCTCTCTGTCCAACTTGTCCTTTGTCTTGATCTCTCCTGTGGCGGCGTCGATCGTCAGCCAGCCGCGAGTGTCACCGTCCATCTTAAAACTGCACAACACACATACGCACAGAAATCCTCCATGAACCGAGGCCTGGGGCAACAGCGCCAGTCCAAACAAATCAATAGTCCAAGAGCTGCAGTAATGTTAATAAACAAAGCCAGAGCTTATTTACCGGGTCAATAACACAGTTATGGAATCCATGCATGTGTGTGTTTGTGCTCAGGCGCCTATCGCACACCACATCTTGTTAAAGCTGGTAAACTGAAGGTGAACATAGTAGAGCACACTTCAAGTGTTTAGTCTTTGTGGTTCTGTGTTTTAAAGAAACTGCGTGCAGGGTTTAATTCAATTTAGTGGCAAGATTGCCACAGAGAACAACAGAAAATGATAAACAGTTATGATTCATTGCTTATTGAGTCGTAACACAAAAGTTCTTACGGTCTAAATGGGCCTTGAAGAACTGTGGCTTAACGTGGAGAGCGGGTGTCATTTTGAATTTCTACTGCTGTCAACAAAAACCGTGAAACGCCCCAAAACCAACAATACGTTAGTTGGCCTTCAACTCCCCAACTCTCTAACTCGGTCTGTGTCTCTCAGCTGAAGACGACATCATCGCACGGTTTTCAATTCACACGTGTTGACGGAAGAATTCATTATTACGTTTGGTGGTTTTATCTGCTCGTCGTCTTATTTCTGTGTGCGCACCTGATCTCTTTGCCCTCTGGATCCTTCGCCTCCGCCGTGAGCAGCACTGATCCCTTGGTGGTGTTTTCGGGCACAGTCACATCCAGGACGTCCAGACTGAACTCCGGGGCCTCGTCCACGTCGGTGAGGGACACGGACACGAAGGCCGTGGATTCGCTGCCGTACTGCAGACCCTGCATCAGCGGCTCCGGGTTCCGAGCATCAATCTGGAGCTTGTAGGTGGCGGAGGACTCAAAGTCCAGAGGCTGTTAGGAGACAGACAGGCAGCATAGAATATGTGGAGGCGACTCTGTCACACGTCCTTGAGCTGAGTGTCTGCTTATGCTAGACGTTTAAGATTCAAAGTTAGCGTGACAATTATTGAATATTATGTCATTAGTAAATCCAAATGCACTAGCTTCATAGGTAAACCCATGAAATAAGAAACTTGGTTTTTGTTTTTCTGATATTGCGAGGTTTCTTTATATTAGATTAATTAGGTTGTCAAATAGGAGGATTTGCAGGTTTTCCTTTTCATATTGTTTATAAATGTGGCAAAAACCAACCATTTTAAATAGATTTTTTTCCCATTTTGTGGGAGGCGCATAGACTGGAGATAAGGTACCTTAACTACGACCAGATGGCCGACGCCTTTGCCGTCAGTCTCCACGGTGAAAATCCCTTCGTCGTCGCCAGCAGTGATGTTGAAATCAATGAAGGAGCTGCCGCTGTCTGGGTCATCCGCGTCTGCTGCCCTGATGGTCACCACCGTGTGTCCCACTGGAGTGTCCTCCGCTAGAGTGTGACCGCCGTACTGCACACGGACACCGAAAACATGAAGAAAAAAAAATCAGCCAAACAGCACCGGGAACCCGATGCAGAGGAGGTGTTTTCGAAACTTACATCGTTCTTCTCGAAAAGGGGCATCTCGTTGTTGACGTCGATGACCTTGACGACGACCTTGCAGTCTGTGCTGAAATCTGTGACACAAAAGGTACTTGAGGTTAAAAAAAGACTCCTCTATTTAATGCTGTGTTGAACCTCACAGTTTGTGCGTTACCTGTGTCGCTGACCCTGACGCTGAGGTGGAACACCTGCTGGCCCCGGCGCTGCAGCGGCCGTAAGGCCTGGATTGTTCCAGAAACAGCGTCAATGGAGAAGGCGTTGGCTGAGGCGAGCAGATTTTGGGACACGAAGGTGTAAGTGAGCTGAGAGTTCAGTGTCCCGACTTGATCGTCGTCATGCGCCAACAACACGCCAATCACGCTGCCTGCAACAACAAGTATTAGAAGCGTAAGAAGAGAAAAAAACATTGTTGAATTTAAGCAATCTCCAGAGGAATCTCTTGTTACATAGCGAGTAAATCCCTGAGGTGTACAACAAAAATGTCATCTTTTACTGCACTGATCATTCTCTGTCTCATGTTATTTTTTTCTTTCGTTTTTTTTTTCACTGTTATTTTAGTACACATTTGTTTATTCACATGATCACTCGAGAGCTGCTCCTAAAGGTTTTCGAGACACTTTACCTACAAGTTGAGGAACTAATTGACTTGATCACTAGCATTTCATGTTAATTAGTTATGTTACTTTGTTGAAATTAAAACACGGATCCAAAATACAACCAACAAATAAATTGTAATGTGTTACTATATGTATATATATATAGTTGCAGTGTGATGCATTTATAGTTATAAAACAATAAAAAAAAACATAGCATGTGTTAAGAGAACAAATCTTTGGCATCAAGCTCACCTTCAAGCACATGTAACACGCTCTACGCCATGAATGTGTCATAACCACACACACACACACACACACACACACACATCTTACCTGCAGGCTCACCCTCCTGCACCTCGAACACACTCTCCAGATTCGCACACACTGGTGCGTTGTCATTCACATCCTCCACCAAGACGTGAATCTCCATTGGTGTTTCCAACTGATTACCATAGATGTCTAATGCAAACGCCACTAGGATGTACTGAAACACAACCAACACAAGTTCAAGAATAAGGCCTGGAAGTAGGTTGTTGTTTTTTAGGGGGGATAAAAAAGATGCATTCACCAAACAACGCATGTATTGTGTACCATGTCTTTGTCTTCTCTGTCCAGCTCCTCTGTCAGATGTATTTCTCCATCCGCTGTGATCTGGAAGGGGAATTTCAGCTCTCGTTCTTTCTGCTTTAACTCGTACACGGCGTCTGGATCGTTAGACTGGACCTGGAATTCAAAAAGTGGGAAAGAGGCCAAGACAGGACGTTTATTTACTGAATGTGGATTAGGTAAAGTGAGCGTGGGTACTTTAACGATAGACAATAGAGCTGACATCCCACCACACCTTTGCGATGACCACAGGGTACATTTCCTTTAGGTGCTCTCTAACAGTAACAGGTCCAGGATTGACCCACAGGTTCTGCTGCACAACAATCTGCACCCTGGTGATTCCACTCAGCGCGCTCTGCGACGCGCCTCCCAGGTCCTGCACGCGCACCGTCAGGGTGAAGTCTGGGTCCCCCAAGGGGTCCACGTTTCTCCTCCGGATTTCTGACACACCGGAGAAAAATGTTAGTGAGTTACCATTTAAGACAGAAAGAGTTAAAGGTTGCGGGATGCAAAGTAGATTTCGTACAACTAGGTCATGGAGGCTTAACCGCTTCACCACCAGCTGAACTCATCAACTCAACACCCAAAGAATTCCCACGAGTCCCTGGACAGTCGCCTCCTTATTACGTCATCCACCTCTCATGTTATGCACACAACTAACAACTCTCTGTAAGGTCACTCGAGACTTTTACGATTTTACAAACCAATGTGTCAAAATAAACAAGTTTCATCCTGTTCTGCTGGAAACAAACCTGCTCTTTCCACACAGGAGAAGAAGGGGTTTTCTTGGAAGGGGATATTCTGCACTGGACAGTACTCGTTAAACTTTGTCCTCAGAGCGTCGATGCTCTGGTCTTCTCCTCTGCCATAATGGAAGCCTTCTCTGGCTTTAAGATGCTGTGTCCCTGTCAAAGAACGCACACATACATCAGAAATAGTTCAGGACAACGCCAAACAACTCACAGATGCAAACAGCCAGTGTCATTGTGCTCACACACAAAGCACTCAGCGTGTCTCCACCGAGCTTCTAATCTTGATCACCCAACATGAGCCGTGTAATCTGGATTAACGGTGGCATTATAGGGCCAGATTACAGGCAGAGATGGACATATTATAAGCATTCCCGCAGACACAGCACCTATAGTTCTGACTGCTATCACCTGCATCTGTGGTGGAGATCTCTCCAGTGTTGGGGTCAATCTGGAACAGCGGGGTGGGGTGTTTTTTGGGGATCTCGGCGACCAGGCTGTAGCTCAGACGAGCGTTGGGAGTCTGTGGGTCGTCATGATCCGATGCAAACACGCGAACAAATGGGACACCTTGAATAACAAAGAAAACTGATGTTAAAGTCTCACTTCAGTAACAAGACATCCAGAGTAGGATAAAACCGAGAAGTATTATGACTGGATGTCAGAAATTCTGCTTAACCCATATGCCTGCTACTCAGAATTTACATAGTAGCCTTAAAGAACCACAATGGTGCTGGTTGTTCCATTTTAGTACAAAAAACTATTGAAAAAAAACAAATGGTTTTCACTTAATTTTTGTACATTACCACTGTTTCTCAGTCCAAACCTTCCTGAGCTGTCACATAGACCATAGTTCCCCTCCATCTCTTTATCTCACAGTTGTCTCATGATTGCGTCATAATGGAGAGGAGGGACATTATTTCTTGTTGCATCCTAGAAAGCACTTCCATCCAATACAATAAGACTGCCTAATGCGCATCTTTTACCTGCTCAAAATTCAGTTTTCGACTCTAATTTCCCCTGAAGTATCTCATAAATTAAAGAAAATTAACTTTGTCTGTGGAGTGTGAGTTTGTCATGACTGACCAACTCAAGCTAGTAAATACACACCCGATGGATGGTTTTCCCTGACAGCAGCTGTGTATGCGCTCTGGTTGAAGAACGGAGCGTTGTCGTTGATGTCTAAAACATTTATGGTCACATAAACTGGTCCATCCACAACTTCATCATCTGCCAGCGCCTCCACCTGTTAAAGGACACACGTGTAAACACAAGTATGTAAAAATACAGATTTTATTGCTGCTGTATTGTCAATATTTTATTTTCTTTGCTTTCGTAAGAAGAGGACCTCCGAACCATTAGAGTGTAATGGTCATCTCGAGACCAGTCCAGAGGCCTTTCCAGGTAGAGCCACCCGTCCTGTGAGATCATGATGTCCTCCTTACCTTCTCCGCTCAACCTGAAACTATTTACCCCTGGATGGGACACTTGAAACTATATGGAAGATGGGGAAGAGAGTAGAAATATGAATACACAAGCACAGTAAATGTTAAGCCATTAAATGTCCAAACAGCATTTATTCACATCCAAACAGCAACAAAAGAAACTAGTCAAGTGGTTAGCAATTCATTTGGGATTTGGGCTGCCTCGAAAATGCTCAGAAAATAAATCAGAGGAGGTGTAAGATACTTAGAAGTTTTATTTTTTTTTAATTTTCTGCAATAATGTTGAAGCTAATGTATATTGAAGAATATTTCCCGTTGATTCAATTCAATCAATAATCAAAAATTGAACTGTGTTTATTAACTAAATCAGTCTCTGGTAAAAAATAAATTATAAAAAAGGGCTTCCAGCAGATAAAAGTAAGGTTGTATACCGCATTTTGAAAGCCCAACGCCAGATCTCAACTTAAAAATAAATGCATAACTATAGCTCTTACTAACGCAGTTTAAAAAAAAACTAGAATATTTATCTTTGAAATGTCATAGAGCAAGTATTCAAAATGTAAATAAGTACATAAGTAACGAGTAACATTGTTCTTGAATAGAGTACTTCTATCTATTTTCCCCCACTGCAAGCGTGTGTGTAATACCTGATGGATGGGATACGGCACTGGTGTTCCCTCTGGCACGTCCAGCTGTGTGTTCTCGAACGCCCCCTTCTTTTCCTGTAGGTTCCTCCCAGCAGCCTATCAGAGCAGAGAAACAGAGGTCACAGGTAATTGGCCATAGTTCAGGCTGAGGTAGAATTGACCTTCTCTCGCTCACGCCCACATTTGCCCTTTAACACATTCTGTACCGGAGCTGAATGAAGTCAGCTGTCGAGGCCCGTTTTTTACAGCCCAGTTATTTATTGAACCAAAATGAGGAGCGGAGGGGGGGAATCTCACATCCTCACTTCATTACAGGGGAGCAAAGTCTACAGACAAGACCCACCCTCAGTTCAGTAATAATTTAGATTTTATTTTAGTTTCAAATAAGTTACCAAAGCTTTTCTAACACACCTTCCTTTAAGCTTTAAAATGTTCCTTGAACAAGATACAACGAGGATTATTTTACAGGTTTCTGTTTATGCATCTACTGAATATGCATTGAAGGACGGGGGCAGTTATGTACTTACTATGCTGCAAAGGAGTGGAAGTGCTGCAAACAACAGAAGCATCATGGGTGTCATGTTCACACTCTGGGAAGGAAAAGTGGGAGGAAGAGACCGTGGGACATGAATTAATGGAGAAGGAGAAAGCAGGAGGTTTGGGAAGCAGAAAGGTGACATGAGAGGAGGATTTAAATGAAACGTTTACATTTTACAAGGCAAATTATTCACTGTTTAACTCACATTTGATGCCTCTGGAAATAATGAAAACTGATGTGGATACTTGTCGCGTAGCTACAATTTACCAGACTGTGCCTCGGAAAATGACTTTCTACATTCCGCTCAAGGAGTTATTGATTAATAAAGACAGAGGAAATCTGTCATGTGTCTCAGGGTATCCACAGATGTACGTGACTCCACTTACACCAGCAGGTTAACCTTCCACCTCGGCTCACAGAAGAAACTGAAAGTCAGAGCTTTCATGCAATGCCAGACTTGGGTAAGATCTGTCCACACAAAGGCGTCAATATGACGCAGGTGGTAAAAGGTCAATGAGCAGTGTTTAACCTCAGTGACCTTACAGCAGTCTGTGAGTTTAGAAAAGCAGCTTCCTTGTGTGTTTAGTATGTGCGGGTGTGGTCATTTTGTTTAAAAAGAATGATAACGAACACATTTACTGTCTCTCTGACACACATAATAATAAGTGATAATAACTTACATAATAGATCAATTATCATTGTTCATCAATCCCTTTTTCGTGCGGAGCAAAGAACAAAGATATTATGAAGCGTTAAATTCTCACGGCAGATGAATATATAAAGTAGTGTTTGCATGGACACCGCTTCGGATAACAGGAAGAACTGAATCATGTCATGTCAATCTAGACTGTTATTAGTCTCAGGATTGATAAGATTGAGGATCCGCGTAGAGTAAAGTCAGCCGGCCCAGACAAGTGAAGGTGACATTGAGTCATTGGCTAATGACCTTTTTGTAGCATAGCAATGTCACCAGGCTTGTGCACTCATTCATAAGAAAACACCAATTTTACTTGAATTATTTTCTAATACTTAAATACTAGTATTAGCATTTTCTTCTCTATGTTGACAGATAGCTCTGCTGGCATATTTCAACTAACAAACCATTACTACAATCACATCGTCATTTTTCAGAGATTTATTTTAACTTTAACAGATAAATGTGATAGTCCTCCCGATACTTCAGGAGCCAGCAACAATCCAGGAAGCCACAACGGAACACAGGCCACCGAGGCCCTGCCAAAGTCAAGTGAAGATCAGGGTACTTTTAAAAACAAACTTCAAACTGAGTCTGTTAAAACCAACGGTGGCAGTCCAGTTGGTGTCCAATTCACACGGCAATAAGTACTCCACAGCATCAAAATGTCCAGAATTAGGAGACAGGAAAGCGAGGAGACTTACCTTATTGAAGCGATTGAGCGACTCACCCCCGAGGCCTCAGTGTGGTCTGAGCAGCCGCATCCTTTTCTAGTCAAACGTTAACTTGGTGTTAACCAGCAACGTTTTATTGGATCTAATGATTGTCTAATCACCCTGCCCTCACGTGGAGCGAGCCAATGGGGGAGAAGCTGACAAGAGACAGAAAGAACAGAGCAGGGCTACGTACAGTACTGCCAAAGACCCTTACGATGTGATATCAACTGCTGATTTTACCCTCAAGCCCTTGAGTTCTGTGTGTGGGTTATATTTGCAAAAAAACAGAAGAATGTGTGAGAAAAAGAATGTGTGTGACTTATGAAGAAACAGATGCCAAAGACAGTATATTAAAAGGGGCAGATTTCTCCAGACATCCGGTGTTCCCGTTTCTAAGGTCCCTTCAGACTTTGACCTACGCACCTCTGCACCTTTTCCTGTCGGATTTTCCATTGGAGCCGTCGCCTGATAGGGAGCATTGTGTATAGACAACAGGAGTAAAAGATCACACCGACAATCCATTGCATCACAAGAATGCAAACCTGCAGTGTCGCTGGTGTGATTCGGCAGGTCGAGGCTCACACTATAAAAACTGCTACCAGCCGGTGTGATTTCTGCTTTTACGTTTCCAACACTACAAAGTGCACATGGGAACGCGGCAGAAATTCCTAAAAGATCAGTTTGTTTCTTCATCAAGGTTTGACCTTTGCCTTCACAACAAGCTAACATCACACACGGCTGGGTTTATCTTACCAACCACCTGATGCACACCACTCCACCAAGCAGCCAGCTTTACATGCTGCACAGAAAGAAAGCGGAGATTTCAGTAAACCTGTAACAGCTGAAGAAACGTCACCATGTCACAGCGCCGTTACTCAACCAGAACCTGTTAGTCTCCTGTTGACGGCTCGGCGGATGGAGCCACTCATTCAGACAGAGGAGATATTCTGGCGGGTGTGAATCAACACCATCTGCCCGATGCTGAACCTACCGAGCACAAAGCTCCTCTGAATGTTACCATGGCAACCTATTTTACCCCACTGACATCAACTTTCAGGGGGCTAAATCTGTTTCTGAAAGTTCAGCTTTAATGTCACTGACTCATTACTGTTTTGTTCTGGTTTGCATAAGTGTCTCTCTTTTGTGTCAAAGCTGAGTCACCCATTGTAATATCTCATCAGCGAGGTTCAGACGGCAGACAAAAGCGGCATGTTTTCGTTCTTAAGTTTGATGATTTTATTTTATTTCTAAAAGCAAAATTAAAACATAAAAGTAACAAAACGCAACACATAATCTCTTTTTTTTTTTTACAGTCAGTGAAAAACACAAATTACTAATGAAAAAAAACAAAGACAGTCAAATGTTCATCATGAAAATCATCGCAGAGAAATAGAGAAAATACGTATATTAACGTTTAAAACACAAAGACATAACATCTTTCTCTCAGTTGCCATCAGAAGATTTCTAACCTCCAAAGTTCAAGAAACGTCACTTCATTAGCCGATTGTTCCGGTCCATTACAGAGACTGAGCTGGCTCCACCGAGTCCGGTTTGGACCTCAACGTGTGGATGTCAGTGCAGGAAGGTTGCAAACCCCCTCTCATGTACACCAGACCGGTGTCAACACACCGAGGACTGAGCCGCACGACTCGTATAGCCCATTAAAAAAGCAGGCGTCCACAAATCTGACCTCCAGGCAGCAACGTGTTTACCTGCTCTAAAGGTTCGGCGTACATTTAAAAGCCGGTTTCTGCTCATGTTTCTACAGCACAGAAAGATCATGACAGGACTTTGACTTCAGCCAGGACGCCACGCTGGGATTGTTCTTCGCCATCACCTTGTCGAGGAGGCGCTTGGCCTTCACGGGGAGGCTCTCACGCCGCGCGTTGCAGTACGTGTGCCTGCGCCGCCTGTTGGCCTCCTTGGAGTCTCGGCGTAGCCGCAGCTGTCGCACCATGCCATGGAAAGCCTCCCAGATGTTGTGCTGCATGGCGGCCGAGGTTTCGATGAACTTGCAGTCAAACACAGCTGCGCAGGCGCGACCCTCTGGAACAGAAAAGGCAACGATCAGCACTTGCACGTCTGAAAGGCAACAACCTCATCACACACACACAAGAAGCGCTGCGTCTCCTCCTCACCGTTGACAGACACCTCTCTGCGTCGAGCCAGGTCACATTTGTTCCCCACCAGGATGATCGGCGTGTGCTGCGCAGGACGAAAGCGCCGCAGGGTTATGCGCAGCTCGGAGGCTCGTAGGAAAGAGGCCCGGTCGGTTACAGAGTACAGCAACAGGTAGGCATCGCCCATCTGCATGTAGTGGTCCTGAGCCCGACCGTGGTCAGTCTGGGAAGGCAAACACGGGGAAATAAAGGAGTTTTAAGGATGCGCAGGGGGGGCTGTGGTCATTGACACGAGTCCACGCGGCTGCTTTTCGTCTCACCTCGGCATCCAATGTGTCCAGCAGAGTTATAGTTGCAGGTTCGCCATCCACTTCAATTTTCTTTTCACACACTTCATCTGAAATTATGGACAAAACAAGAATGCATTTGTATGACTGTAGCAAATTGTGATACCATATGAGTAATTATAAGAACTAAACAAAGTCATGATTCTCAACAGAGATTACAGTGAGTTTCAGAATTTAATTCTGATTATGATAATACTCAAGTGTCGTTGCATTTATTAATTAGTATTACTTTTTGTGTTTATCTGAAATGTATTTAAAAATAAGGCGGATCTGCTGGTTAAAACCAGCAGCCCGTGGTCATAAATCTCATTGCAGTTGTATTTTTCTTACCTGCACACAGCTCGCAGTCATCGCTCTCCATGCTGTCCGCCGCCCCGGCGAAGATGCTGCTGAAGGCCGTTTTTCCCACCCCGCTGGCCCCCAGGAGCACCACCCGGTACGGGCCCGCGGGGGCCGCCGGCTCGCCGCAGGAGTCGGTAGAGCGGACCGAGTCGGTGGAGGACCAGCTCCTGCGGCTCCCGTCCGACTCCTCGGCAGAGTTGGTGCAGGACTTGGAGCGGGACATGCAAGCGCAGACCCGGGCCGGTAGCCCGTCCGAGGGCGGCTGGCTGCCCGGGTCGCAGATGCTCCAGCGGTGGAGCTCGTTCTGCAGGCGGAGGCTGTGGCGGCGCACGGTGGACAGCATGGTGCCCGGGATTGAGCGGGGACAACGGGAGGGGGGGGGCGGGGTTAATCGCGAGGTGCTGTTCTAAATCTCTTCTGTGGAAATCGTGTCGAGATATAACTTAAAAAGTAAAAAGAAAAAAAAATACTGTAAATTAATGCGCCCGTAATGGGCCCGGTAAACTGAGCTACCTCTTTTATCAAAAAACACAACAACAAAAAGTTGTTTTCTCGGACAATGCAAAAATATTTGGCGGGTAAAAGGCAGCGCGACACTGACAGCTGCTGTCTTCTTCGCGTGTGTTCTCCATCGGAGTGGGTCTGATGCTGCGATGGGGTTTCCCTGCGTTTTAAATGAAGAGGAGGAGGAGGAGGAGGAGGAGGAGGAGAATGGAGGAGGGAGAGGGAGTGGAGGCGGGGGCACGATTTGACTTTGTCAAAATGAAGAAATAACACATTCTTCTACAACTGATAAAAAGTTGATTTTTTAAGAACGAACACACAACTTTTATTAAATCATATCAAATGTTTGGTCAAAACTGTGTTGGTGTATCAGCTTTGTTTGTAAAGGAGAGATTAAGGATTTGATTATATGATATTATGGAACCGTTTTAAAGTCATTTTTAAATTGAGAGATTCTCAAAGACTCATTCTTATTTTTTCCATCCGCTGTGGTTTCAACTTGTTGCGCCCATGCAGGCCGTTTGATTCATGAAAATCGTCAAAATACAGAGGGATCAAGAGTCCTTGTCAGAATACATCAGTGTTTCTCTGGTACCAAAAGCCAGCCTTAAATTTGTGGATAAACATCTAATTTGCAAAAGCAGTCATATTAAAAACCCAAACCAGAAACATATGAATAGCCATTTGAACTTCAGACATGTGGTCTTTTCAAAGAGGATCCATTCAAAGCAATGTAATTTCTTTCCACGCAGACACACTCAGTGAACTCAGCACACATTTCTATCTGCACTCCATATGTGTGATTTGCCAGCAGCATTGATCTGGTTGCAACTTGGGGCCTAAAAGAGGAATGTTGATAGTGAGGAAATCACCCAACCAGAAAAAGAGAACAGATAATGTTGACAAACATCTACATCACAGGCTGCAGAGATGGTGTTAATGTGCGATATGCCAGATTTGGGAGCTTCTCTGTTGGACTGCTAATGCTCAGAATACCTTAGAAAGTTCCTTTTAAAAAGGTCTCTGAGGTGGGATTTTTCTTACATATGCCAAATACTGTGAAGCAGTACTCGCAGTGGTATAAGTGAGTTTTATACTAAAGTTGGTATTGGTTTAATGATCCATCTAGCAAAACACACAACCGTGACTCCCAATCATCATACTTTTATTTGCCAAAGCACTTCATGGTTGAGAGAGCACGTTACCACAGTAAAAGTGGGATGGCGCGTTTTCATCATTTTTCAGGACGTCTGGATCGGGTTGTGGCCTCATCAACCGCGAACGACGCCCGCTGCTGTGTATTACGAGCCTGATGTGGTCTGCCTGACAGACGACATTAAGAGGTCAAGATCTTTGTCCAACATTAACAGTAAATCCTTACTAAGCTGCAGCAGCACCAGGATCAGGAAGAGGGGGGAGTTGTACCGACAGTTGGCTGCGGTGAATGCTGTCGATGGCAGATGAGCGTAAAGTGACCTCTTTCTTTCCAGCTTCCAGTTGATTTAAAAATGTAAAAACTAAAAAAAAACTGCACACCAAACAGTGAGTTTAGCTGTATAAGAAATATAAATATATACTTTGTACTCAAGTTAAATGTGAACATCATTACTCAATTATGTTTTGAAGTCGTTACAGCTAGTAGACCCAGAAGCGTTTCTGACAGATGTGTGTGTGTGTGTACACACACACACACACACACATCTGTCTGGGGTTGGGTCGAGGGGACAACAGCTCCAGCAGCGGACCCCAAACTTCCCTTTCCCGGGCCACATCTACCAGCCCTGACTGGGGAATCCCAAGGCGTTCCCAGGCCAGTGCAAAGAGCTAATCTCTCCACCTGGTCCTGGGTCTTCTCCGAGGCCTCTTCCCAGTTGGCCGTGCCTGGAACAGCTCCCAAGGGGCATCCTGACCAAATGCCCAAACCACTGACACAAACTGGCTCCTTTCAACGCAAAAGGAGCAGCGGCTCCACTCTGAGCTCCTCACGAGTATATAACGGTTGAGTTTTCTGCTGCAGACCTGGTTTCAGATTTCTGTAAACCAGCGGTGCCCACACTTTTTTCCGGCTCGCCATCTACTTTTCGACTGACCAAGTCATGGCATTTCTTCCACCCGAATCCCAACATCAAGCCTAATTGTGTATCTATCAGATTTCAAAAGTCTCATCTTACATAAGCTCTTATTACTTGATCCGATATAAACAAAAATAGATTCCAAGCCTCGGTTCTTCAACCTTTATAACAAGAGCACAATAACAATAACAATGAGTGGCAAAGAATACCATAAGTAGGGTAATTAATATTTCTCATCTCATCTGCCATCAGCCTAGGGAGCCCAAAAACACAAAAGAAAAAAAACATGAAGAATTAATGCACCAGTATCTTAACATCACCTCTAAGAACGCAAGCGGCTTCAACAACAATGATTCCAGGACTGACAATCAATGTAATATGAGAATTCTCTAAAAAATACTTGGCCATCTGGACTCTACGGTACATTCAGATCTTCCAACGGTCCTGGGATGACAGGGAATAAACTTAAAATCTGTGATTCAGTGTCTCCATCAAAACAACATCTCTTTGTCACCTTCACGCAGTGGAAAGTCATTTATTCGATCCACACGCTTGGTCCTCAAGCTGTCTGGCTGGAACAAGAGAGCTTTACAAAGATCTACAGAAAAAAGGTGACTCATGGACCCACCAGCACATGGCCGCTGAGATTTTTGGAAGAGGGATTTGGATCAATATGCCGATTGGACGTGTGGAACTTGTCTGCCGAATACGTGTCCAATACCAAACGGTGCTGCAACATAAAACATCATTCCTCCTCAACACAAACTGTATATTACATTGCCAAAGCCGGGCAAGGGCAGTTGCTTGGGTGACAGTTGCTATGCCAACACCGGCCAATCTGTGAGGCTCAATTTAGGGCAAGGCTAAAACAGCTATAGTAGTCACCAGCATTACAAAATACTTTTTAAAAAAACTGGCTACAAGAGGCTTGAAAGACAAATATATATAGTAAATATGTAAACTATGCATTCTAGCTTTGGACTGGCTCAGTTTAAAGTCACACTGTATATACACAGAGACGTGGCAGGTTTCTGCAGAAGCACCATGCACACTGCAGGGCACAAAGCTATAAACGTCAAATGAACAAAAGGGAAAGTTGAAAATCCTGCACACCTGTTTATTACACAACTAAGTTGCTCAAGAATCACGCACAGTGGTGAGGACCCAGTAAATAATGTTTTTCCCACCACACCAACTGAAGCTCGGTCAGATGGACCCGTGCACAAACGTGATGTGAATCCGGTACACGCAGCAGCCGTGTGCTGAAGGGCGTGAACACATCAGGGTTAACAACAATAACAGACTGCACAGATGAGACTATGGTCACTGTGTCAGATAAAACTGGGACATTGTATTCCGAACTTCTGGCTTGAGACGGACTTCTAAGACGGCCTTAAAAAACGATTATTTTCCACGGATGGTTGTTTACACAGACTCTCCAAATCACCCAAGTACTTAAAACATCATAATTCACACAGTAAACCTAACTAGATGTATATAAGAGGAACCCTCACATGCTTTTCTACAGTTTAGATTTAAAAACATTCTCACTCTGACTCAATATTACATGCTTCTAAAATGACATCTTTCCTGAGGATGAATTCTTAAGTCAATTTTAAAAAAAAGGTTAACTTTCTTAAAAAACGGTTTATTACACAAATTATTTTTGAATACCATTGATTTGACAACATTTTATTGTAATTGTGTTTCAATAAATAAAGAAAATGCAAAGGACAATACACAAGATCGGACAAATGTTGCTTATTTACTGCTGTTCTGGCAACAGTTTTGAGTTTAACTTTGTGTTCTGGTGCATCTGGTGACAAAGCCCAGTGAGCCTGAACACAAACATCTGGAAGTGTCTGTTCTTCATCTATGTGACCCAGTGCCAGTTTGCTCAGGGCGCTGAGTGAGAGATGGTGGTCTGGAAGGCGAAGGTGATGTGGTTTTGTGCCAGGTCAAGGTAAGGGTCTGAGAAAGTGTGCGTGTCACCAGAGAAATGTCTCCATTGCATCAGCTCCGACATGCTGAGATGCTTCTGCGGCGCCCCTCGGCGGTCGGCTTGACGACCGAGCTGGCACGGCCTATTGGACACCTGCTGCTCTTCCTCCAAGACAACTGATGATGAAGAAAGATTTTTTTTTTAAATAGCCAGGTGAGTCTTAATAAAGTAAATAAAGTGAAATATTGCTGTGTGTGTGTGTGTGTGTGTGTGTGTGTGTGTGTGTGTGTGTGTGTCTGTAAGCCTTTGTGCTTACGCTGGACCGAGCCGTCCATGACACAGCTGCAGTTCAGCAGGTCGTGTGTTAGAGAGAGCGTGTCCGTCAGGCTGAAAAGATCTCGCAGTTCGCTGGTGGAGAAGCTGGTGTGCTCCGCCCTTTTTCCCAGGTCAACCACTGTGCCAGAGAGCCCTTGTTTGGACACTTGTCTCTGGAATATTCGCTCCTCAATAGTGCCTGCAGGGAAGTAACACCCACAGAGACATGAAGACTCACATCAGACTGGGTTGTAGTTTGTTCCATAGACTTTGTCATTGTGCGTGCTTGTGTTTTCAGACCTGCAGTGAGGAGACGATAGATGTGCACAGGCTTCTTCTGTCCATCTCTCCACACTCGAGCCATGGCCTGGACAGAGCATGGAGGGAAATGTTGCAGGGGGAAATTAAACATATGTGCACAGCACCATCTGGTGGTTGTGTGCTAGCGTGATGAAGTCTGGGAGGGATTTTTCACCTGTTGGTTAGTTCATCTGGTCAAAATGGCATAATTCTCAATTGAATTAAAAAATTCAATTCAATTCATTTTAATTTACTGATTGAACCTAAACAAATCTCTTAAATCTCTAATAGCAGCTAATAGTTCGGCTTTAGAATTCATGGGACATTCTTGCATAACAAAATCTGAGACAAACGAGCCACCATAGAGGTTTATCCAGACAGTCTCTCTACAACTGTTTAGTCAAAATTGGAATGTTTACTTTAACAACAGCCCTAAACAATGGAACCTCCCGCACTAGAGTTGGTTTGACCCTAAACAGACAGGTGTGTGTGCGCGAGGGAAACCGCGTTGGACACGAAGCTGCATATTCACGTATTACCTGAATGTCATTAGCAGGGTTCCAGTCAATGTCATACAGCACCAGGTGGGAAGCCCCCACCAGATTAAGCCCCACGCCACCTGCTTTGGAGCTCAGCAGAAACACAAAGTTTTGAGAGTAGGCACTGTTAAATCCGTCGACCAGCCGCTGTCTCTGGTTGGTGGGGGTGTGGCCGTCAAGTCGGCAGAAGGTGTAGCCCACGTGCACACACAAGTCCTGGAGCAGGTCAAGTGTCTGAGTATAGTTGGAAACAACAACCACCCTGCAGGGGCAACACATCTTTCATCAGTGTGCGTGCACAACAAATACATGTGCAAATGCAATGGCAAGAACCCACACACCTGTCCGACGGGACGAGTTGTCTTATGGCACTCAGCAAGTCCGTCAGAACCAGAAGTTTTCCAGAGTCAGTTGTGTTGAATCCACCCAAAGAGTAGGATTCTGGGAAGAGCGCAACCAAGCCCTCGTATAAAGAGTTCTCCGCAGAGCAAAGGTCTGCTTTTTCCTAGAAAACAGTATTCAGTTAGGGTTGGTGCACGGCATGTTAAATCCTCAGTCTACCTACAATACAGGATGACACCATGCAATCAACGATCCTAACCTTGGCAGAGGAGTAGAGCAGACCAGGGTGGTTGCACAGCTTCTTCAGCGCAGTGATGCAGGCCAGGTGTGTGTGAGTTTGCGTGGAGCCCTGAAGGCAGGCTCTGAAGACTCTGTGGGAGAGAAGCTGCGTGTACAGCTCCCGCTGCAGTGGGGACGGTTTGCAGAACAACGTCCAATCGAGTCGCGGAGGCAGGTAGCGGTTGATGATTTCCTGTGTCCGCCTCAGGATGAACATGCCGGTCAGGCGTGAGAGCTCGGCGGCCCGCTCCTCTCCCAAAACGCTCTCCTCCTTTGGGCAGGGACAGGTTACAAAATCACGCCTGACAAAACGAAGTCAACGTATAAACTACGACACAGAACAGCAAGAGGGGAGGTGGCGTTACCTCCGAGCAGGAGGGTTGTCTGGAGCGCAGAATTGGCTCCTCGTAGACCTTTCTGTACGCAGTGGACGACCCGAGGATCCCCGGGTTCACAAACTCTATGATAGCATAGAACTCCTGCAGGTCATTCTGTACTGGGGTGCCTTGAAAAGACAAAAGGCAATACAGTATAAAGACGTTATTGTGGGTTAGAGTCCTGAAACATTTCCCGTCTCTGTGCTTCAGAATGAGTGTGCACCGGTTAGTATGACTCTGCGACTACAGCTCAGGCTGCTGAGCGCCGAGGACGTTTTGATGCTGCTGTTCTTCAGTCTGTGGCCCTCGTCACAAATCACAAGACCAAACTCCATTTTCTGAACCTGGAGGCAGGAAAAAAAAAAGCATAAAGATGACACATGGGGATTGTTTTGTACCATTCACACGTGAAAGCGAGACAGAAGGGGAGAAATACCTGCTCCAGGGAGCGCAGCAGCATTTCATAGCTGATCACAAGAACGCTGTGCAGAGGGGATATCACAAAATGCTCTATCCGGTGGTCCTATACATGTCAAAAAAAGAGGGTCCATTAAAGACGTAATACATTAACACCAAGGCAAACAAGTGAATCTGATATCTCATGAAAGTATATTTTAGTGAAAGCCATTAGATCAGGACAGGTTAAACATTTATACATCATTATGCTTCTCATTATTGTTTATAAAAGTATTGTGATTCAATCTTTGTTTTGTAAAATTATTTAAAATATAAAAACAATGAATTTATGAGTTATATAAATGTTCTTTATTAATAAAGAAAATTCCCCCCTCCTCTCCACACCTGATCCACAGCGAAGACGCTGATCCTCTCACGGCCGAGCCACTTGTTAAACTCTGCTGCCCAGTTGTGCACCAGGCTGCCGGGTGTGACCACCAGGACACGCTTGGCGACGGCCTTCCCTCCGTACGGTCCTTGTTTGAGCAGCGTCCAGGAGAGTGCCACGCTCTGGAGGGTCTTCCCCAGA
Source organism: Apeltes quadracus (assembly GCA_021346845.1). Lineage (NCBI taxonomy): Eukaryota > Metazoa > Chordata > Actinopteri > Perciformes > Gasterosteidae > Apeltes > Apeltes quadracus. The sequence continues at coordinate 7,913,640 of CM037936.1, read as the reverse complement.
CCCATCTCGTCCGCCAGAATGGCCCCATAGCAACCCCCAGCTCTGAGGCGCGCACACACACACACACACACACACAATTTATTAGGCATCCCAAAACTGGCTGCGATGGCTTTTTCTGCAGGCAGGTTGATGCATTTAAACAGCATGTGGCAAGAAGCCACGTGAACAAGCACCGTTACCTCAAGCCCATGACGCACTCGTAGAGAAAGAGAAGGCCATCTTTCTGGTGCGGACGCAGCTGATTGGTCAGGAATGGGTCCACAACAACATCGACCACTGGCAGCCCAGACTTATTGTTTAACCACTGGTGATTGGCGGAGGGACGAGGCATCACCAGCGCACCTGTAAAAGATCAGGAGAGCCTGGGTGGCGTGTACACTAAATGTTTGAGAAGTCAAATCTTCTACCAAGGATGCCAAAAAAACTCTAATATACCTGGAGCCAGTGGGTCATGGCGAGGTCTGCAGGTCTGTTCCTCTTCCCGTTTGGGCACAGATTGATTTGCTCTCCCAGACAGCGTCGGCGAGCAGAAACGCTTTGACACCGAGCTACGAGAGGGAGGTGGAGCTGCATTACGCAGCTCCTCATTCTGGACCGCCACCTCCTGAAAGCAACGGCCCCTGACGAAGTCCTCCGCCGATATGATCCCCATCACTTCCACCTCCTTCCCACCTATCATCAAGGTCTCTCCCTCGGACAGGGAGGCCAGCACAGACACCTTGTAGCCACTTCCTGAGGAAACACGCACAACATGCACAACCAACAGATTTTGTATATTGGGAGAAATGTCGTATCTACTTAAAAGGGCCATAAAGCTGCGATGTGCTTGACAGTCATATTCAACACGGGCTGCAGTCACGCTGCTCCGTCTCCCACACAGACTGAGTAAAAACTTGAATGACATTCTGTCGTCTCTGCCTCACCCTTTCCAATGTCCTTGCCCTCCATGTCCTTTAGTGTGGCCGTGCGTCCTCTGGTGACCAGGACAGCGTCGCCCTCCCAGCGCTTGTGTTTCTTCTTACTGGCTTTACACCACATCACACTAAAGTAACGCCCTCCGTCCTGACGGCCGGCCGAGTCGGAGCCCACAGCCCCAGAGACGCAGACTGAACTCGGAGCAGACTGAGCGGTTTGAGAAGACCCGGAAGTCAACTGAGGGTATCCATCCGCTCCTGTAACACCAAGACACGCAACATAGTGAGAAAAAAAAACCCCAGCTCACCAGCAGAGGTCACTTTTTCACCCAGCCTGCACAAGTGTGAGACCGTTGCATTGTTGAGAAAACCCAATTAATTCAAGAATTAACATCTTCCGAAGGCTGACTTGGATAGACGCAGGTTTGACCAAAAAAACTACACTGCAACTAAAGACAAAAAAAAACAAACTTACTTTAATAGAAAAAAGTTGACAAATGGACAAAGTGTAAAGGATTTACATCACATCTATAGAACGGAATACAATTAATATTGTAGTCACACACATTAAATAACAATAACCTCTTCACCCACAAGTGTGATTTTTCACACTAACAGCTTTCTTACTTCTTTGTAAATTCAGCAACAGGATTTGTTATCGTTAGCATCTTGTGATTAAGGCCGTCGACAATTTGACTTGTGCTTCAGTGGATATCCGAATGTTTCCCTGTTCGAAAAACTAGCGCTTCTTTTACATTTCTTAACAGAACTTTGATTAAGCACCCTAGTTTGGTTACCTATAAATCATTTTATAGTTTAGAACATTCAATCAACAATCAATTACTGATGCCAAAGCTCAGGGACAGTTTCTTTACAAATAATTAAAAGAGGACTAATATTATAATATCATCTGGTCAGACTCCAGTATAACATTAACGTGAATACCGGTAGATCGTCAACACTTTAATATAATTCATAAATTGTAAATTGGTGGGACATCTAAGCAGGAGAAGCACCACCGTGGTACAAGCCGCTCTTCTCTTCTCGTCCAATTAGCTGGACGTTCACATACATTTAATCCATTTTGGCTGATCAGTGTTGTAATGTGAGCGTCTCCTGCCGCTTCTGTCAATAAGAACAATGTTGATACACTTTTTTAAAACCCTGACAGGAATGAGCCTGCTATAAGCAAATAGGATTTCGGTGTCTGAACGAGGCACTGGGTTCGCAAAAATCTCACAATTGCTCCGTGGTTACTCTCGACACAATAATCTCCTCCGTCTCTCCCTTCCTAACACTGGACCCAGATGTGCGCACTCATGCTCTTCATAGAGGAATTGGCAGTCCGTTTCTCAGTCTAGCAGCCTTTAGTTTCTCCACTTTGATCTTGGCTCTCAGAAGTTCCTCCTCCAAGTCCTGTTTCCTCTTCAGCCCCTCCCTCTTCTCCTCCAGGTACACGGCAACCTTCCTGTGATTGGCCAGCACCAACTCGTGCTCCTCTTTGGCAAGGTGCCGTGGGCGAAGCCCGTCATCCTCGTGGTGAGGGTAGATGTTGTTGGGGTAGAGGTCGTGGCCTAAGGGCAGCGGCGAGGCAGAGAGGGGGATGTTATCGGAGGAGGGGACGGGAGACAGTGACGCTTCAAAATCGTGCACGCTGTCCGAGTCCTGCTCCACCTCCTGGCTACTGTCCAGCCCTGGTTCTGTGAGTGTGGAGAGGACGGGGAGGTCTACGGGTGGTTTAACGTCCTCTTCGGGGTCCAGCTGGACCACCTCATGGGGGAGACTTGGGACAGCTGCCGAGTAATCCTGGAGTCCAGCCAGAGAGGAGCTGCTGCCAGGATGTTCGACAGGAGAGTTGTGTTTGCTGTATATTAATCTAAAAATGGAAAGATGGATACAAATTATTGACTCGTGGGAGCTTAAACGATTATTCTTTATGCCGTTTTCAGCCTCACCGATTTATAGAATTAGAAAATAGTTGAGTTACGTGCGATAGAGACGCTTAACTAGGTATTCCGATTAAGTCATTTTATGAACTTAAACTAAAGTGATCAACCATTTTATAGCGTTTTTACCTTCTATGTACTCTCTCAAACTAAAAACATGATCTGCCCTGGCCTTGGTGTTTCGAATTTATTTAGCATCAAGAACAAACTAGTCCCTAAGAATTGAAGAGGTTGAGTATTTCTCATGTGAATCTAGAAAAAAAGGACAAACTGCAATCTCTTTAGCCCGACGATACGAGTCTGTAATCTAATTGGGCCATTTGAGTTTAGCCCCTCCCTTCCATCCTCCCTCTTCTCCTCCAACTGTTGAATCAGTGTCACGACTGCGTACTGTTAATGACGTCGGGACACGTTAAACTCTCCCCTCACTGTTGCGTTATTCCTTCAGGTCAGTGCTCCCAAGTGATTATCATACTGTACCTGCGCAGTGCCTGGTCCTTTTCATGGATGGGCACGTGGTGAAACAGGTGAGGGATCATCTCCATAATTCTCCTGGTTGGCTCGGAGATGCTTGCTCTGTATTCTGGCTGGGCGTGTCTCCGCTGCATCACTTCCTGCTTGGCAGACTCCTTTAGCCTCTTGTAAAGGGTCCTGAGGCCCTGAGCGGTGCGATGGGGTCTGTCCCCTCCCAAGGCGTTGTATTGCTCGGCCACAGTGTCCCAACACTTGTTCTTGTCCACGATGACAGCATGCTTGTTGGTGTGCTCCTCCAGGATGCGGATGTGAGGACGGACCAGCTTCAACAGGTCCAGCTTTTCCGAGAGGGTGAAGTTTGAGGAGCGAGCTTTACCCACCATACTGGACAAAAACACAGAGCTGGATGCCATCTTAAAGCATTGCAGACTCACAGAGATCGAGTCTGGTCTATGGCTGTTACCGTCCAGCAACCACATTCAACACTAAAGACCCCTCAGTCTTGCCACCCGTCTGCTGCTGGCTTGTCTTGGTCCACGGTGATGAAGCTAACCCTGGCCTTACTCCCATACATTTCCCATTTTTCTTCTTCTTAAATCAAACCTAAACTATGTCTAAAATGTGCATGGATTCATACGCTGCTCCTTGGTTCTCCCTCAGCCACGTTGCACAACAAAACCAGGCTGTGCTGCACACAATAAGAATCAGGCTTAACTAGGCCAGCCTCGTTTAGGCCCCCGCCTACCGCGGAGGGCTTTGGATGAATTCCTCCCAGCTTAGGCTGACGTAGCTAAGCCGCTTAAGCCCAGCCCGACCTACTTACAGCTCGGTCTCTCTAAACCCCAAACCAAGCACAGCACAGAGCACCGCACGGCCACCCTGCCTTTACACCAGGAAAACAAGAATATCAACAGCAGCTACACTATGCTAAAAAAAACAAACGGGAGGAACACGTTTTTACGTTTTTCTAACAGGTTATTGGGGCCAGGGGTCTATTTTCCTGAAGTGAGTGACGCTCTCCGCAGGTTTAACTAACCGAGGTTTGTGGGAGGGGGAGGGGTTTCTGAACACGCGGCGCGTGCCCGCGAAGTCAGAGGCGGTTAAACCTTTTTTTCTGCATAACATCGAATAAAAATCACCCATCCGAGTTCACGCGATGAAACAAGTGATCCGGGCGCGTGTGGAAACCGAACCGGGTGAACCGCGTGTATTTAGGGTGTAAAACGGCGGCACTAGTTGCTCTTGCGGGGCGAGGGGGCGGCGGCTCACTGATCCGCAGCACGGTCCTCATGCGCGCGGCGCGTCACTACCCCGCTCATTAGCATAATGCTGGTCCTGCCGTCACTCAGACCGCCGGGTTTTACATCCGTCGCGTGTGCGTTGTATCGTTAACTAGTTAGGACGAGGGACGGGACTGTCGGGTGCTGAATATATAATGCGCTGTCAATCATTAAGGCGGCGTCGCAAGGTTGTTTTTAGGATTTAAAAATACCATCCGAGAGGAACTAGAGACGTTAACCCCCGAGCATAACCGCGCCAAATTGTTCACAACGGTCCGTACTTTTGCAGTCAAATCAAGTGAAAGCATCGTTTCTGTTTTGTTGTTAAAATGTTGTTGCTAGAATTTCATTTTTGACCAAAGTCATACGTGGAGAGAATGTGGGCAGGGGGGTTGTGAATAACCTGCCAGAGATAGCGCTGATCCTCTAAAATAAATGTGCAGATTTGAGACTTGAAGTTTCACGTGCAATATAAAGTAGGTGTATTTATGTACTATATTAGGGTCCTGATCAATGGGTGTAAATTACTATATTTTTTTACATATACTGCATGATGAACTACTATGAGAAAATATGAACCTTGTCAACTCTTTTAACATGAACATTTTCCCTATTACTTGCAGCTTAAAAATATCTCAGAAAAGATCGAGTCAGTCAAATGTTTTAGTCAACTTATCCGATCTGATATATTGAGATATCTCGAGCAAGTACACACTAATTGTCAATAACCTAAATATATATATAAAATGTAAGAATACAATAAACTAAGACATTGCTTATGGAATTATTTCATAACTCCTTTCTGGTGGACATTTGACTGAAAAAGATTGGTTTGGTCACATCAGCAAATTTAAAAGGATGTATTGGTTGCATCCCTTCAAGGAAAGCATTTTTGCTGCACGATCTCCACATAACTATTCTTACCCAAGGCAGGTACTGTCCCAGCTACACATCTTTGTGTCGTACCTGGAAGTCTGTCGTTTTCTGCGTGCTCTTTTGAGACATTGTTGGTCTGGTCTGACGCCTCATTTTCCTTACTTTCTGCTGTGCTGAGAACAAGAGCCAAAGCCCTTGACAAGGCTGGAACAGGCTGAGCAGCTTTGGGCAGATCATCATTCTCTGTTTTACCCTTAGCTGGTGCTGCTAGACTTCTCTGGACCTGGAAGATATGATGAAGATAAAAAGTTATACTGGTTGACTAGTACTCAGCTCAAGTTGAACGTGAGCCAGGACTCTTCATCTACCAAAAGAATGAAAAGGGAGTCATTTATCCACAAGGCGTGGAAATTGTTTGTGGATTAGTCGATACACACTTACACACTCCTGAGAAGAGGTCTGACAAGCAAGGCAACCTAAAAATAACCGTGAGAGTTTTCAAAACCTTAAATGTTGTGAATAATTTACCTTTTCCAGTGCATTTCCCAAACCGAGTTTAGGTGAAAGGGGCTTGAATCCAGCTACGAGACAGGAAGTAGATGCGGCAGGGGCTACAAATCGGGGCTTTTTTACAGCATTTCCAAAGAGCTGGCTCGGAGCTCCTGAGCGCCGCATTTCGTTACAGGCAACCTTCAATATATATCCTAAAGACAGACAAAAATAAATACAAGCAAGCATTACTTAGGTCCAAGTTGATCATGTCAATCAGCTGATTGGATCCGACTAACCAACAAACTGACTCAAGGGCACTTAACTACTGAAGCAAACATTAACAGCAAGTTTCAGTTACTACTACGTCTAGTGTGTACATTATACTGCATACTAGTGTTTTCATGATAAATGAATATTCGAGCTCTGACAGACGATAAATACATCATATAAATTCATGATAATATACGTTTGTTAGTTCCCTGCATCCAAATACACTAGGGTGTGCTCGAACACACCCTAACCACATTAATGATGATTTGTTAGGTACCGCTTAATGAAGACACCAATTATACTCATGAAGCTAACGTTAGCTTATGGTGGACATATTCAGTAAATTGTGTAACGTTATATCTGTTGAGACAAGATAAAAAAAGAAACGAAAACTAGGGTTTATTGACATCGATAGATCATTGTCTCTACAGACGATAGTAAGTTAATAGTCTCATTTATGAATACTGTTCAAACACCTCTAATTGACAGCTTTCCAACCTAACAGTCACCCTCTTTGAAGCTGTTAACGTTAGTTACATTCAGCTAATCGCTTGTGTCAGCGTTTCATGTTAGCAAGCTAACTAGCATTAAGCTAACTGACTAGCGTCAAAACACTCCTTGGTGGGACACGTTGGTTTAAACTTGGCGGCAATAATGTGTTTGATAACGTGTCATACATACCGAGGTGAACTAACGTTAACCGTGTGATGAGACCAGTAATGGTCACAGCATGTCCCTGAAACGATTCGTCTTGTGTATTTTTTCTCTGGAGTCTGTTCGGGTTCTCCCGCTGAAGGATTTAAAGAACGTGATTGGTTGGCACCAGGCAGTGGGCTCGGTTAGAGCGAGGGGTGCGCTTGATTTACTGTACATGAACAAGTTTATTATTAACATCATAGATATAGTAGTCCCGAAACTAATAATCAAGCAAAACTCTAGTACCATTATGCGGTGACCCCCACTTAACTACCATTTAAGTATACATATACATAATTTGGCCTGTTATGAGACATGTATTCTTTATTTAATGCAATGTAATCTCATTTTGGTGAGAAATGTTGCATATATTTGAAATATATATTATTTAAAAAAAATAAAGGGCATCTAAGTTCACAGTGTGGATATGATCAGTATTACACTATGGTACACTTTAACTTTTGATACACAACGTTTTCTTTCTTAAAAGTGTCACGCACACATGCTCTTTTATTTATTGACAGCCGTAATGACTCATTGAATCATAGAACAGTGTCTGGATCAGTCCAGTTGTTTTAGATTGCTCTTTGATTTTTGTGGTCTGACAGTTTGTGTCATCTGACATTCTGTAATCCAATCAGGGAGGGACAGAGAGAAGGAGGGAGAGAGAGAGAGAGAGAGAGAGAGAGTAATCCATGGTAATCCCACATCCAGAGAGCGAGACTGGTATAGGGTTTGGTCATTAACAGAGACAGAAAGAGTTGAAGGACAGTAATAGGCACCACAATCTTTCGCTTTATGGGTGAGGCGCTGAGGAAAACCTTCTACTGCAGAATGGATCTGTTTTATTGTGTGTCTCTTCTGCTGCAATTCGGTCTGTCTCTCTGATCTCATCTCGTCTGACAGCTGCCTGCCTGTGGCATGAACAGTGTTTGTCAGTGATACATCTCCATGGAGACGGACTCCCAAGAATAGGGGAGGACTTCCGGGGAAAGGAGACCCTCACCTTGATGGAGTAGCACGTCAAGAGAAGAAGGAAAGATCATAGTAGTAGTTCAGGGGTAAAATGGAAGGTCAACTGTGGGGGAATAAGTGAAGCTGATTTAAACAGAAGGGAAGAAGAAGAGGAGGAAGAAGAAGAGGCAGAAGAAAGAGCTGGATGAAAGTATTTCCTCAGGTATGGGGGGAGTATTATTGTTGAAGTCAATAATCCCCCAAAGAAGAGGGGAACCAATGAGACAACACTGTGCTGTGTCCTCATGTTTGTTGCAGGATGGGCTACGATCTGGAGCGGTTTGTGGGCTACGTGAATGAAGGTCTTCTGTGCTGTGTGTGTCGAGACGTGTTGGAGCGCCCCCTCCAGGCGCCCTGCGAACATGCCTACTGCAGCTCCTGTATCAGCAGCTGGCTGGTCCATCACCACTCGTGTCCGGAGGACAGACTTCCACTGGACGTGAGCAGTCTCAAACCCCTGTACCGGTCTGTCTCTGTCTTTCATGATCTCTCCGAATTGTAACTGTTAATTATCAAGTGTTCACAACTATCCATTAGGGTTACACACTGCTTTCTGTGCCCACCCTCATTTCTCTGATGCTGTTTTTGATGACAGGTACATGCGTAACGACCTGAACCGCCTGCAGATACGTTGTGTAAATGTAGGGCAAGGTTGTGAGGTGGTTTGCTCCCTGGAGAGCCTGCACGCACATGAGGATGAGTGTGAGTTTGCCTTCATCACCTGCTTTAACACAGGTACGAAACCGAGCGGATGGCATGTGTCATATATCAATTGCCAGTGTTTGTATGGCTCTTAAATCCTCATCATTGTGGAGGTGTGAAGTATAAATGTAACTTGACACCTGTGTGTAAGTGCAACAGGTGGCTCTTTTGTTGCCATGGCTACCCTCCCAAACCTGAGCATCTGTGGGACTTGTTTAGCCCCCGCAGACCTCACATTCAGGGTCAACTTTCCATCACTCTTTAATGGGCAATTTAAAAGTGTGTCTTTATTAACAAGCATGTGCTCACAATGTGTCTATCGCCTGTCATTGGCAGGTGGAGCGTACACATGTTACCATTGTGGTAGGTAGAGTTACAGGGTGAGTGCATGCAGTGTGGCTTTTTGCGGTGTACATGCACGTCAGCAACAGTTTCACACAACATTTCACCTGATATATTTGTCTGTTGTGGTCCAGTTAATGAGTGTGATCAAAGATGAGAGATTGCACTTAGGAGAATAACAGTCGGGATGGTCTTAATTTTCAGTGGCGGGAAAAATAAAGTAAAGTTTTCCTTTACTGTTTTTAAATATTATGTAGATTTATTCCCTGAAATTTAATTACAGAAACGCCAACCAGTATGTTGTCAGAAAATCCGGAGTATAGTCCCTTAAATGTGCAATAAAGTCAGACATTTTAATCTTGTTAAGTAATCTTTCTTATGACGACGCTCGACTACTAAAATAAATTAAATGAAATCTGAAATGGAGGTTTGTTGTTTGGATGCGTGACTGTGGCTGATACATTTGAAGTAATGTGTATAAGTAAACGAAGCGTCAAGTGACTGCATTTGTTTATTTTTTTTTTATACTTGTGTATAATAGTGTGGCTTTGTTTTTGAAGCTATTTCTGCAATCCTAATGTACTTTCACAAATAGTTTCTTCTGTTACATTTGCATTGCTATTTACATTGAGCACATGGTTGCTTCATGTGAGGCCCGCCTTCTCTGTGTCCTGTTAGGTTGTTCTTTGCAGGTAGAGAGGCGGGGCTTGGAGGCTCACCTGTCCGAATGTAACTTCCGCAGCAGGGGGTGTCCAAACGGCTGTGGCCACACCCTCCTCTCCATCGACCAATCACAGCATAACTGCGTAGCAGAGCTGCGCACAGAAGTGGAGATGCTCAGGTGTGTGTGGGGAAAATGTCAACACTCTTAAATCCTGATTTAAACGTACGAGTGCTGTAGTTTAAAGTTTTTATTCCAATTTTGTCTCATTGAATATTTACGGCAGGGCAGAGATGCTGTGCAAGGTGGAGGAGGTCAGACGAGAGATGGAGTCTCGCTTGGACTCTCAGAGGAGACACATGGTGCAGAAAGAGGCGCAGCTGAAGAATGACGTGGAGGAGCTTAAGGTGACCTGTCAGTCCTTCTCATAAATTGAACTCCTCTACTTTTAAGGTGACAACAAAACGGCTGAAGGAAAGGTTTAAGGCAATGGCACGCTTAGTGGTGAGTGTAGCAATATAATGTTAATAGAGGTTATGTAAATCTTGAAAAACCAAGTATACAGTATGCTTTACTTTTGTGCTAAATTGAATTTGCATACAGAACACAAGATAAACCCATTTTGTGTTGGGACCCATAATAAATACCATAAAAACAACTTTTAGGACCTTTTGTGTGTCCTTTCTGTGCAGGCCCAGCTGTCCTGCGTGATGTGTGACATGCGAGCCTTGCTGGGAGCGGAGCGCCTGAGAAGACAGGAGCTGGCAGAGGCGGAGCTGGAGAAGAGGGAGCTGCTGGAGCTCCTCAGAGACATGCAGCCGACCAGGAGTCAGCATCCTGTTGAAGAGTTATCCAGGGAGCAGCAACAGGGAGCCCAAAAAAACGCTGGGCAGGAGCTGCACACAGAGCCAACCAGACACAAGCAGCGGGAGGCGTCTTTACAGGCCTCCAGTCTGTCACTGCATTCAGCTCAGGCCGCTCATGTATCTGGTCCACCTCCATCACCTCAGCTGGGGGAGGGGACACGCAAGGGTGGGACCAGGAGCCTGACTCTGGACTGCATCAAGAGGAAGAGTCGGGAGGTGACGGTCATCTGAGTAGACTAGACCAGTGAGAGATTAGGCACATTAGAAAAGGTTGAATCTTGATTTTTAGTTTAAAAATAAAAATATAGTGTGCACAGTCCGAGTTTAAATTGGGTTCTCTTATCTAATTACTGTGCAATTATTGAATAAAAAAACATCTGCTGTTGAAATAACCATGTTTGGTTTGACTTTTTTTGTGCAATTTTACAATTATTTTTGACTGGAGGCTTATGTAAAAGCGGGTAGACAACAAATAATTTTGTAGACTCGTCACAGATCTGATTTGCAGTAGTAGATCATTGTTTAGTGTCTCTCGGATTTTGTATCCCTGAAGTTTTAATTTAAAAGTTACTAATTTTCCACCTTCTGATGGCAGCATTTCCTGCTTAGAAACAGTTTTGTAAAAGGCTCCTCAGTGTCCTGAAAGAAAACTATTTTAACACTTTATACCCATAAATGTATCAATTCCAGCATTGATCTAGTTGCCTGGAAGAGTTGCAGTTGTCAAAGCAATGCAACTTTCGCACATTATGCCCCTTTCTGTATCATGTAATCTCTTTATATGGTTCTAAATGCCTGTCAGGCTTAACTTTAGTATTTTCAAACTAAATATGTCATGCACATTTGTTAAAGTGTCACTTTTTATGCTATAGGCAATAAGGCCTCTGAGGAAAGCTTGTTTATTGGGTCATCGTAGTTGTCAGGCCTTTATTTAATCTGTTTTACTAAAAATAAAAAAAACACGTTTTGTTACTATGATCTTTATTCTCCAAAATACAACTCATGATAACAAAACATAAAACATCAACACAGAGTCTTTACGTCATTGCGACATCATCCACAACGTTTCCATGGCGATGGTATATATAATATCCTTATTGGTCCATATGTTGCAGTGAGGGGCTGCAGTCATTTCGCAGGTGAATTTACCTGGTGAAGGAGCGAACATGTCTGCCCCTCCCACCTCCATTCCCTCCCCCACCACTGAATTTGCTCCCCTGAGATCCTCTCCCTCCTCCTCCTCCTCCTCCTCCTCCTCCTCCCCCACCACCTCCTCCACCGCCAGCGTTACCGCCACCGCCGCCTCCTCCCCCGCTAAGCCAGGACAGCCCAGCGCCTCCTCTTCCCCGTGGCGCTCTGTCTCGTGGAGCCAGACGATATGCACCTGACAGACAGACAAAAAGGGAGCATTTAAGAGATCAGTGTTTAGAAATCCATAATGCTAAATCTACTAAAATGTGTGTGCTGGTATGAGCTTCATACCTGCTGGGAGTTGTCTGGAGGGCAGCGGTCCACGTGTGAAGTTGCTCTGGCCTCCGCGTGGTTCACTGTAGGTTCCTCTGTGAGTGACAGCTGGAACTTGGCCGCCCCATGATGAACCACGGCCTCCGTCTCTGCGAGTGTAGTTACCTACAGCACCGAAATACAGGTTTTAGTGCCCTCTACTGGCCATAAGTAACTGCACTGCAGTTTGCCCTAATAAAGATGAAAGTCCAGGACTTCTTGGTGCCTGATTTATGTTGGGTTATTCCAGATGACATATATTTTCTGCTGTATTGGAATTATGTAAAAGCAAACTCCAACTACTGATGGAAAAAAAGGAGTTAAAGATTATGGTCTTGAAAGACTAAGAAAGTACCGTGACATAACACAACAGCATTTCAACGACAGGAATTAACTTTTAATGGTCAGGTACAAAAACAGTGTAAGAAATACACTGTTTTTAAAAACATTAGTATGCTACTGAAAACTAATTTCAGGAGTCTGGGCGACTATTACGCAGGCAATAATTTCTAACAGATAATAGTAACAATACTTTAACTACACTGACTTGGAGGCTCATGAGCACAGACGTGTCTGCGAGAACGTACCTGACAGCAGTACACCTTTAGGCTGTGGGGGAGTGAAAAAGCGAGTCTGGTTGTGGAAGGTGCCTCTGCCTCTGTTACCAGTGAACAGTCCTCTGGTGGGGGGTTTGGGAGAGCTCTTTGGGGGCCGTTTAGGAGGCAAAAGTCCAAGAGGGGTTGTGATGTCTTTAAACTCTGCCGCCACAAAGTCATCCACGTGCATACTGGGAGGTCGGGAGGTGTTCTGTTTGCGCTGGCGGAAGATGTCATGTGGTCGACAGAGATTCTGTCCAAACCCTCCGCGACCTCCGCGGCCGCGAGGAGCGGCCATGATGTGGGCTCTCTTAGCAGGCTCGATATAGTCTGATTTACCGCTGCAGAGACAAGCACGAGACAATGTTCAGTCGGTCGATTGAAACAACTTGTTGAGAATACAGAACTGTGGAAGAGTTTAAGCGCTGGAACTATACCTTGTAATGAATGTCTCATGCTTGTGTTTGCCCAGGCGGAAGCCTTTTGGAGCCTTATTGTCGCCAGGGGAGGAGGGCTCCGACATGAAGGAGCGCTCAAGCTCCGCCTTCAGGTCCAGTTCTGGACAACACTCCTGAGCCAGACCCACCAGATCCACCTTCACCTGCCGCACAGACCAAGTGGCAAATCACAAACATAACGTTCATCCCATTGCAGACTGACGCAGGGCTTGATAGCGGAACACATTTAAATCAAAGTAAGGTCTTTACAACAGTTTCTTGAAAGTGCATGTACACAAACACACGTACCATATCGAGGTCCACTTCGATGTCGTCAGTTTGAAAGGGGGAGAACCACAGAGTCTTCAGCTGCTCATCCAGAGCTTCTGACAGAATGAATACTGTCCTACAGATAATAATGCACAGAGGAATGATATATCCAGCCGGTTGTTTCTTCTCACTTTCAACCAAATTGATGCACAAGGCAGAGTTTAGAACATCTGTAATGACTTTGGCTGTAGTTTTAGAGAGATGTGGAGCATAGAACTTGTGACACGTTGACAATGTTCTGAACACCAAATAACCTTCTGTTAGGTACATTTCCCGGGGTGGGACGTTGAGGGCCTCCATGGATCGACTAATGAATTTCGACAGGAAGAAATAGCTGATGGTTTAAACCAATGTTGACGCCCGTCATCTAGTTCAGTGATGCTTATACCTGTGATTAAACTGGGCCCCGAGCGCCTCCGGAGCCGGCAGAGTGGGCTCAGTGTCGACTGCAGCAGGCGCGTCAGTGGCCGTCTCCAGCGTCTGCCTCAGAACGATCACAGTCTCCAGCATCGTCTCCAGTGAATCATCATCCTTACATAGTTTCTACAGATGGAGTAACAGATTTAGTTGACGACATCGACACTGACTTTACACAAAACTATTCACAAGCGTATAAAATGTACCGTAATCTGTTTCTCTAAAGTAGGAAGCGGATGGGTTTCGGACTCCTCCCACTGCAGCAGAGCTTTCATCTCAGAGCCCGTTAGCAACCGTGGAGGAGCAAAAACAGACTCCTCGCTGGAGCCCTGGACTTCATCTACACACTGAGTTACAACACAGACAGATGCTCAATTAGTAATTTAGTCACACCTCCCACTTGCCCACAAATGCAGACCTAAAGCAGTTTGCATGATAACTTCAACCATTAAACCTTTAAAAAAAAAAACAGCTACCTTCACATGTTCTACAGTTTGACATACAATCTTCTGTACGAATTGATTCCAATGTGAAACCAGCCAGTAAAACCAGGTACAGACCATTGTTTCTGTGTTGAGGATCTGTCTCAGGAAGTCCAGAAGAGCAGACAGCAGATCTACAGAGTCTTTGTTGAAGGCCAACACCAATCGCTTCAACAGAGAGCTTAAACCAGTACCATACTTCTTCAGAGCTCTGAAACAAAGATTATGTGGCTTATTTAAAGTCTTGTTCGACTAAGAATGGGACGTTACGCCTGGTAGGAAAATAAAAGGTTATAAAGAAAGATGGCTATAATGATAATGAACAAGAAGAAGTTAGTCATTTACACTTTGAGGTGGTAGAGCCCATAGTCGTGCTCAGTGAGGAATGTCAAAGTCCTGATACAGGTGAGAAGGAGTGGAACACTGCACTCTGAAGTCCCTAAAACCTCCAACAAGGCGTTGCACACCAATGGCATCATCTCACGCACTGGAAGGGAATTGGCGAGCTGCTCTGCCTCTGTCACGCAGCTTTCCCCAGGTGGAGAAACCACCAGAGAAATGTCCTGGTGAAGGAGACAGATTCCTATTCGTTAGGCGTTGTCCTTTTTTTTTTTTTTTTTACTGCCGGGACTCGTTCAGAAGGTTGTGGGCCTTCATATTCTGCTTACCTGGTCACACAGTGACTGTAATATTGTGCCCACTAGTTCGCTACATTGCTGCTGCGGTAAGGAGTGGTCAGCTGGAGGAACCAGCAGAGACAGCAGCAACGGGAACAGATCGGCCAACTGTTCGTCTCCAGACACGGACCCAGACAGTAGGTGCAGCGCCGCGCTCTTACAAGCTTTCTGTGACACTAGAGCGTCCATCAAAGACAGCAGACGCAGTACTTGGCCCCAGCACACAGCTTTCCCCTCCGGCCTGCAGTCAGCACATTGTGTCCACTTAAAAGTACATATTCAGAACATAAACACATACAACCGGGTGCATGTGCTTTCCAACTCACGGCTGCAGCTCCTCCAGCAGCAGCTCCAGCACGGTCTTCTCGATGAGTAGTGCGGTGGGCGAAGATAGATCCGCCAGCTGAACGCACATTCTCCTCAGCATGGCCAGCAGAGGAGGACAGCTGGTGGCACACACGCATCGCAGCGCCTCGGAGAGCACTTTCCACTGCGCTCGTATGTGCATGCTCCACAGCTTCCTTGTGTTTAAGGCTACGGCCACATCTTGGACCGATATCACCTGCGGAGCCACAGGACACCTCATGTTTATCATTTCCACTCATCAGATGGTTAAGTAGAGGAGAGATGGGTGACCAGGAGGACCAAATGAGTTACCTGAGTGCTCTGCATGGGCAGTGGAAGAGGCAGGAGCTCAGACAGCAGCGTCAAACCAGAGAACACACCTTCAGGGGCTTTTAGGAGTGAGCCCAAAACCTCCTTTAGCATCAGAGACCACGTGTTACTGGCCAGAGTCTCCTCTGTATGAGTCACCTACAGCAAAAAAACAAAGAATAATGAGAATTTTTGAACAATTTTTTGTGGCTGAACAAAACACGCCTGTGTTTTAACTCATTCACACACCTCTTCATTGACACCTTGAGTGAAGGTGAGCAGCACATCAACAATGAGCGCCTGCACTCTCGTCTCCTCTCCCTCGAGGCGTCCGGACGCCGGGATGGAGCAGACGATCATGTGCAGTGTCACTAAGACGCTGGCCACACGCGTGTCCCGGAATTGGAAAGCTCCCCCGCGCAGCAGCTCCGTCAGCATGGTGCGCAGCAGCCGCAGTGTGCTGATGCAAATACTGAGGATCATGCAGCGCTGCGGCGTGGGGCCCATGTGTCCGTGCACACGCCACGGCTGCAACAACAAGCTGCATAGCTTCTGTAGGACACGCACACACATATCCAGGCCCTCGCCAGAAAACAGCTGGACCCCTGCAAGACTCCACTTAAGATCCCTCTGCTGACCTGAAGAAAGGAGGCGAACATTGTGAGAAACAGGCATCTCTTCTGCAACTGTGGTGGTCAAAATAAATTAACACAATAGGAGTTTTTTAAAGACTCATTCTGGAGTTTTTAAACCAACAGCAGCTACTTTACACATTCCTCACTAATCCACTATTCTAGGAAGTAATAATGTGCCAAGAAACACAGTAATCGGCCAGAAAAGGCAAAGCGAGCTGGTCAACATTGATGCAAACAATGAAGGATTTTTAATATTTTAAATAAAAATGACAGGACATCCACTCAACAGGTTATGTGTTAAACCTTGAGGACACTACAGTTTATTTTGGTAATAACATTTTTGTTTTGTTTAGAGAAAAACTATATAGACCAGTGGAAAGTGATATAGAGCAGCTTTAATACACCATTATAAGAGGGGGACCCCTACAATGGCCTATTACAGAAATAATGTTTGTTATATCTACCTTCCACAGCAGGTGGGGGGCAGGCGATGAGACAAAGGACCCTGAGAGAAGTCACTAGTCCAGTTCCCTCAGCAGTCAACACATTTTCCATATTCTGAAGTCAAGAGGAAAAAAACATTCAAAATATAGCGCTGCAATTTCCATAAAGCCTGGACGAAAATAAGGTACACAGCAGGCACATGTTTCAGACTTGTCTGTGAAGCTCTATACACTGAGCGTTCCTGTAGATCCAGAGACTTTGAATCCCTCATTAAAACAATGAATGGACTCTCTGAATAAAATGTTGTTGACAAATCACTGGCAGCTGGTGAAACACTGCCAACTGAAGAGACTCACTCTCAGGGTTTGTCGCAGGCACATTCATTTAAATGTTACCCTACTTCAGCAGAACGAGGTGGAGACCTGTACCTGTTTGATGTAGTCTATGAGTGTAGGAATGCTGCCAATCTCAAAGCGAAGTTTTTCCAGGGGCTCAAGCCATTTGCTAAGCTCTGAAGGAACAAAACATTTACATTTAAAAAAAACACAAAAAGTTGCAAATAAGTTTCATGCAACACCCATAATATCTACCCTGTAACTTGGCATTGGTGTCGTCTGCCTTGGCTACGGCGAGCAGAGGGGCAGCATAGTGTTCCATCATCCGCAGTTCATTAGAGCTCTGCGCCACCAGTAACACCAGCATACAGGCATAATTATATGTCACTGCCTTGCGAGCTTTGGCCTCACTTAAAGAAAAGACACACAAAAATAGCAGTCCTAAATCAATACAGAGGGGCCTGAGGTCCCACAGGAAGAGACACAAGAATAAGACAGCCGTACCCATGTCCGTCCTTGCTGTGGTGCTGCAGCAGAGTGACCAGACACGACAGGTTGTTGTCCAGGCTGAGGACGTGGGCGACAGCGCTGCGGCCCGTCTGTGTGAAGGTCATTAGGTAGAGCGCATGCAGCATTCCCAGCACCTCTGCGTTGTCACCTTCCTCCAGCCCCGCTCCTCCTTCTCCACCTGCAGCAACGTGGCTCATGAGCTCCGACACGCTCTGCAGAGCATGCAGCGCCTGCATTAGCCACACGCCAAAGCCCTCTTCGCCGAACCCCGGCCCTGACACGCTTCCCTCTCCTCCTGTAAAGGTGGTCTCCTCACTCTCCACCTCGGCCATGGACGCCAGGAGGCGCAGCAGGAGGTTGGTGGGAGTGGGCTGGGCAAGGAGGAAGAGCAGACCCGACTGGGTGAGCGACAGGAAGCGCAGGATTTCTCGAACGGCTTGGGTGACCCCTAAGTGACCCGCCGCTGCAGCCGCCGCCAACACCGCTGCCATGCTCTCCAGGAAATGGCATGCATGCATGTACCTAAGAAAGGGGAACATAAATTAAAAATACATTCAACGTCACATACTGAATGAAGTCAGAGGTCATGTGTGTCCTAAGTCTACCTATACAGCGTTGGGTACGGATCGTCCCTCTCCTGTGGTCCCGTTATTCTGGCAGTGGTTGGAAAGGCTTTCCCTGGGGGCTGCACCATGCAGTAAGGGGCCGTCTCTAGCAGGTGATGCAGCTCATCCAAAACCCCGGCCAGCCTGTCAAACTCTGCCTCGCTCACAGGAGAGGAGCTTAGCGATGGATCCTCCTCCATGGGGATGTCAGCATCTTCCATCTCCTCCTGACAGCGATAGGCGGACATGATGATCATGAAAAGTGGACTTTGTCTTGCAGTTAGTGATGTGTGTGTGAGAATGAGTGTGTGTACCGGATGGGGTTCACTCCATGCTTCTGCTGCACGTTGCAGGTCCACAAGAATCTCATACATGTGGCTTTTCTGCAATATGGTATTGCCAGCTGTTATGACCCTCACCGTTTCTTCACGCAGGAACAGCTGGACTAAACGCTACAAAAGACATGTGGTCACATGTTAGGCTCCACTTGGATCAAATGGTAGGCTCGGTTAAACGGCCGAGAGAACATTTACGGGTTTGTATACTTTTTGATGCTTACCTGATAGCCACTCTTCTCTGATTCTCCTGTGTGTAGGAAAGCCTCTGCCCCAGCGGGAGTGCTAGTCAGAGCCCCAAGTGCCCTCAGGATATTCAGCTTCAGCGTGGAGGAGACGTGGTCGGCTTGGACCAACTCCAGCAACACACCCAGGGCCCCTTCGCGCAGCAGCACCGAGAGGCCCTGTGGACACTCCGCGAGATGTGATGCTAACTTGGCACCGGCCTTCAACTGTCTGAGATTTAGGGCGATGGGTTGGGTGAGAGCGATCTCCATACTGAGAGCTTGGAGCGACCATTTGACCAAAACTCTGACGGCCTCCTCCATCTCGCCCTCTCCTTGTTTGAATAAATAAGCCGACCCTTTGACCAGTAAGGCGGGGGCTTGCTCTACAGCGGTAACCCAGCGGGCATCTCTGTCGTCTCCAATACTCGCAAGTAGTTCTTTGAGCTGCGCAACGGCCTCAGCCTCCTCTCCACCGGCGGGAGATTCTGTTCCACCGGGGTCCCTCGGTTCCTCCACACTGGCCTTCTCCAGCTGTGTATCGAAGCGGGTCTTGAATGGAGGGATGAAGTAAAGCAGGGGTCTGAGTTCTCTCTCATACGGGTCATACTGGACCGGTGGGACAGATGCCAGGTCTTCTGGAGTGTAGTCCATGTCAAAGGTGGGCAACTTGAAGCTACCATTATCCAGATCATCCTCGTCGCTGGAAATTTGCTCATATCCGTCATCACCTGGAAGGCCGGCAGAGACGAAAGCGTGGATAAATTTGACAACAGTGCCACAATTGTGGACAAGATACTAAAGATACAACTAATAGAACTTGAAAACGAGGAGGCCAGGAACTACTACATATTCTCTTGCTCATTCACAAATGCACACAACTCTACCCACATTCCTGCATAACCCCAAACATGCCGGGTCGTTTTGACATGCGGGATGTCACTACAGCACAAGCATCAGCCATGGATGTGAGGATGTGTAGATGGAGGCGGCATGCCAGAGCGTGCACTCACACTCACTCACTCACTCACTCACTCACTCTATAAATGTCACTCAGTCCCAAATGGACCCTGCTCCCGTGGCCCCCGAGGGAGGACTGATGAGTTTGCAGTAACAAGGCGTTCAGGACCTGGCATCCATTTAAGATTGCACACTATCCTACTCTCACGAAATAACTCCCCTACCTTCCTCCATCTCCTCTTCCTCGTCCTCACCCTCATCTTCCTCAACTTCTTCTTCCTCTTCCAGGATGCTTCCCTCGGTCCGGGCATCTTCCTCCTCCTCCGGCTCCTCCTCCTCCTCCTCTTCCCCTTCTTCCTCTTGTTCACCATCGGAGTAGGTCTCGTCGGCAGGCAGAGACCTCTCAGGGGACACGGCCTCCAGGTAGTCGTCACGCCCCTCGCTTGGCTCATCTTTGACAACGCCAACTGTAATTGTTATCATAAGGGAGAACGGAGGGAAAACCATTCACGTTACATAGCCACAGGGAACATGCTAACATGCAAAATATAGGTTATTTAGATAAGTAAAGGCCAACTTAGGCAAAACACGTTATGGTTTACAGCTGTGTTTTGTATGTTTTACCACAATGCTCATACTTTTCACGAATGCCAGCCAATATTAACTTGGCACAAGCAAGATTTAGCTATGCTTTGCCTTTTTTAAACTTTAATTACACTAGCGAGGCGATTGTAGGGTCATAGTTTGTTGAATCATGATAAGTACGAACTTCCATGCAAGTCTGTCTCCGTTATTATGGATGAATCCGTATTCAACAACGATTGATATAATGCGATAGATGCGTGCAGTTCTGACCTGTCACTTGGACTTGTTCTTCATCATCATCATCTGGAGGCGGAGGCCCGGGTGGAGTACGAGGCCCTCTGGGTGCTGGTCTAGGTGGGCTACCATTGTACTGGTCATCCTTTTCCCACTCTAAAAAACAAACAAACGAACATCAGATTTACATTATAACAAGCAAACGAAGTGAAATAAGAAAAACCAAGTGAATTGGATGTTTCAGTTTAAGGAAGTGCGTTCGAAGGCGAGAGCGCTAAGTAGTTTGCGTTTCAGGATGAGCACCTTGTTTGATGAGTCGCTTCGCCCCGCTTGGCTGTTGTGGAGGTGGGGGTGGAGGAGGAGGTGGGGAGGATTGGTCATGCCCGTGTGAGCGCTCGGCGGTCCCGTACACCGCTATCGTCAGACTGGTGTACCAGCCGCGCAGCACCAGGCCGTCTGTGTTCACCTGCGCGCAACCAACAACAAAAAAATGAAGCAATGTGGTCATTCACAAATCATGAGGGGAACATACAAATGATCTTGTTTCTACACAACTGCTTACCTTTCCACTGGGCCTGAAGACGATGGACTTGTTCTCATCGTATTCCAGACTAAAGGCAGAAAGCAACACAGGGAAAATGAAAACATCAGTGCAAATATTTACCAAAGGCAATTCTTGGACTGATGAGCGTATGTTGGGAACAGCATGAGACTGCAATAAGATGAAGTGGCCATCCGACAAATTTTGCGAGTCAATTTAATTGACTATCGTATCAATCTATCAGTGCCATAAAGGGGTCTGAAAACAACAAAAAATGTTATTGAAATAATTTCTTGGACAGTATATTGTCCAACAAAATTACTTATGTGGTCATCAAAGAACATAATGGCATGAAAAATCCTTTTTAACAATAAAACTGCATTATCAATTATCTATATCATCATTTCAGACAAACATTGGACATTTCTGACATTGGAAAAGACACCAAAAATAGCAACAAGACGTGTTTGAAAGAAAAAACAAATTCTCCCAGCAGAGATAATAACTTGGGTGTGCCGCATTTACACCTTTCAAAAACTCTTACACAATAGCCGCCTTTCAATACAACTAGACGCTCAGGTGCTACTGTGCATACCGGTTACCATGAAGGTGTCATAATACCAACTGTTGGACATCCTCATTCACCCAGTTACGCATCAGATCAGGACATAAACGTTTTGTGTGTCGCTTTCAGCTACTTTTTGGGTGCGGCCGAGTTACTGGAGGGACCAGTTAGCCGGCATCGAAACAAAGCGACTTGAATGTGGGTTGGTGCAGGTGCACACATGCACCCACCACACTGGTTTGAGAACAAGGCTCAGATGCTACCTTGACTGGTTCTACAGGTAAGAGAGACATCTGCATCTGAGGCACTTTTAGGACTCGACAGGGAACCACAGAGATAGAGAGAGGTTCGAAGAAGGAACATTGGAAGTGGAATTCATTCTGACCTGCCAAGCCTGTGAAATGTTGGGTTGTTGGGTTTTGTAGCATTATTAAAAAACAGCTCCAACTGGAAGGCATGAGGTGACGTCTCTCTGGAATCACAGAAACACATACAAACATTAACATGGCAGCTTGGCGGCTCTAATATCTAGCTACACATTCACATTAAGGTCGGCAACCGGTATGAGAATACTGTCAGTGGCCCCTTTATTAAGCACACCTGAACTATCTGTTGCAACGCAAATACAAAAGATCTACCATTAAACCTTTATTTGTAATGTAGTAGTTGTTGCCACTGGTGGTGTCAGCACCTCTATGAAAGTTACCTTAAAAAAAAGGAGGAGGATTTTTGGAATAAAAATTGTCTGCAGACTATATGCATTTCTATTTTTGTTTAATGGACCGAATTAGGCACAGTCAGCTTTTCAACAGATTTGAATCAGTTTACTTATCAACTGTGTATCAATACTGTAAAATATACGCTCTTAGAAGATTGTATTCAAATGGTAAAACCCTTCACAACCCCTCACTTCACTTGACCTGCTATGGTCTGTGTATTGATGAGTTAGGAATCAGCAACATGCGCAGATACACTTTTCTTTTTACAGGAGACATTTTCAGGGAGGGAGAGGTCATTTCAGGGGGTGGGGGCTGTTATAATGGTAGGGGAAAGACTGCGCAGCAAACAATTGTCCACAAGCATAGATCATTGAAAAATGAGCCTAATGATATCTTGCAACAAGGATTAAGAGACTCAACGTTATGTTAACTTAAGTTGAGCTATACGATACCAATTCTCTCCTTTTCCCAGAACTATTATCGGTATCCCATACTTTGTGTGAACAATTTACTGTTGAGCAGTCCATATTTATTGTGAATCTGCCACATTATCATCAATACCAAATATGATTGATGGGCATTTTAACTAGTGAAAGGAAACGACTTATTGCAAGGCTGCCTGAATAAACTGCATTTGATTGCTCATTGGTCAGGGGTGTCCAAAGTGCGGCCCGCTTTCCGATTTCATACAGCCCGCACATTTGGTCTTAGTCTATTATTTATGGCCCACTAGCACTTTGAATAAATCATAAAACTTTCAAATGCAATTCCTCCTTTAACAGACAGCATTACTTATGACGCCTGTTTAAAATGATCATAGAGCAAACATATTAATCAACTTAATGGAAATGTAAGGTATTCCATTTGGTTAGTTCAACGTTTGACTCTGTAGATATGAACGTAAGGCAGAATTGTGTTTCTTTAGTTTTTCATGCTGCCTGAGTGGCTTGGATTTGGCTACATTGCCATTTGGAAATTGTGTATTATTTGCATGTAACCTTTATGGTTGAAAAAAGTCAGAAAGGACTATTGGCCCCCGGGCACCTCACATTATCAAATCTGGCCCTCTTGGAAAAAAGTTTGGACTCCCCTATTCTAGGTGGACCAAATAAACTGGTAATTTACAGTACATATTTTGAAGATGGCAATGTTGCTCTTACCCAAACGCTCTGCTGTCAGGCAAGTTACTGTGCGCTTTAATCCCCGGAGGAATGACCCGCACTTCCGTGATGAGCACCCCGCAAGGAAACCGCACCACATCGACGTTGGTTAACTAAAGTGAATTCAACATCACAATTAATATAATCAATTGGGTTAAATATCTTGACTAACCACACAAACCATAACGACACAATTGAACGGTCTCTTTTGCCAAAGTAAAGGCGATCATGGTGAGACTTTATAGATAACTTAACTCTTAAGCTGGCAAGCAAACAAAATGCGCAAAGTGTGCAGCAAACAGCGTCGGGGCGTTCTAGGATTCTGTAAATTCAATTATATTTACCCAACATTTAAAATACTTGGTACAAACGTGTGTAAATTAGGTCAAGTGTTTGGTGCAACAAAGGTAGTGAATTACAATGTTGTCGCAACAATCACGACACAATTGCGAACGTTAACGTTAGCTATGTTGACATCGTTAGCTTGGAAGTTTAGCATCAGTCAGAAAAATGCTTCAGTATAGCGATGTGGGTATTGAGTGCGGGTAGTTCTGAAGTTAAGGTATGACTGCGTAGTAATACTTGGGATATATTACCTCTGCACTCTGGTGTTTAAACGTATCTATAAAGAGAAGCTCCGTTAAAGTGTCCCCCGCCATCGCTTTCTTGCTCTCTGTCTGGCTAAGGGTTCACTTCCGGTGCAGTTAGTACTTCCGGAGTCAAATCAACTCCAAGGAGAACGCTCTCGTGTCAGCACACGTTCATCGATACATGTTTTATTATTTGCATGCTACAAAGACACAATAAAACCAGATACGCCGAAATGATGTTACTTTGTATTATTATTGCTGTCTTTTAGGAATATACATGTTGATGATTATACTACTGTTGCTGTTCGAGTAAAGGAAAATAATAGTCTACAAGATCACTTTTAACAACATATCATTTCATATCATATCATCATGCAAATGACGTTGCTATATCACGTTTTCACGTTACTCACGCAATGAGGGTGACACGAAATTTGCATTACACCGTTTTTAGGTGTGTTTAATTCCTCACTTAAAATGTGAGTTAGAATGAAAACATTATAACTGGGTACACTGCAGCCTCCGTGTATTTTACGATATTCTTTAATTTGGTACTAATCATACAATGTTTTTGCGTGGATTTCTTTTCATTATTAGAAATTAAAATGTGTTGGGTGTCCTCTACAGCTTCCAACGAGATGTGTGATTTCCCTTAAAAAAGTACTATGCATAAGAATGTACAAATATCCACAACATCCTCCACCGTATGCCACGTCCTAATCAACAAACCACCTGAAGGAGGGAGGGGGCAGGTAGAGAGTCACGTGGTCACGCAGGTAGATGCTTCACAGAAACCAAGAAGGTTCAGCCATTACTGCGCTATGGTGACTGCGGGAGGCTTCACGTACAACTCGACACGCGGCGAAACTTGGATTCACGCACCTCACCGTTGAGCTCAGGTGTCACATTAAAAGTGATTTTACTCCCGCAGGTGTCTCCTCTGCGGCGTATCTCCAATAATTGTCTTTCGGCCTACTTTTGCGCGGCATTAGATTACTCGTTTTTCGGGGTGCTGTGTGTCCAGATGACGGCGCAGGTAGACTACCTGGTGGTGTTTTTCACCGCCACATCTGGTGCGAGCGGAGCGCTGCTTGGATCTGACGAGAAGGAGCTCGAGCAGCTCGTTTGGCAGCTGGTGGACGTAAAGAACAAAAAGGTAAACCGTGGTACCAGACTTATTACCCTTAGTTATTCCTTATTGGGAGTTGCAGTGGAAAATACCGGCGAGGACGGGTAAACTTTTCGGGAATGGACTCAAATACAAACATTTATAATACTTCTGTGACTCAGGTGAGCAGACATTTAAGGGCTCATATAGGGTCTGAAGTTATTTGGTATGATTGGAGGATAGAAATAATCTTCTAATGACACCTCCAATGTAACGTCCCATGTTATGATATTACGTCAAATGTAATAGAGTTCTGAATTGGGGACATTTAATGCTTTTGTCGCAGTCTACAGCAGGTGAGTTTTTAAAGAGGCTTCTGTATCCAGACTGACGTGTTTTTTTTTCTTCTCCCCCTCTGAACCAGTTGGGCAAGGTGAATGAGCTTCTCATTAAGCCGGACCTTTCAGACTTGGCTGAGGAAAAGGAGAAGGAGGAGGAGGATGAGTTGGAGGAGAGCGCAGAGAAGGAGAATAAATCCAAAGCAGATAATGTGTACACGGCCACAAGTCTTGAGACCGCATTGAACTTGGTAAAAACCTCACTGTCGTAAAAAAAAAATACACAATTATTTTTATTACATAGTTACTATCACTGCTACCTGAGGTTTTCTTGTTTCATTTAACGTTTGGCGTTTCCTTTTTTTTGCAGTTTTGTCTACAACTGACGAACGAGGTGAACAGCGCGGGCGCGGGCACGTCGGTGTGTTTGTGTACAGACGGGCCCCTTCACATCCGCCAAGTGATTCACCCCGAGGCCGCCAGCAAGGTGAGTGAGTGTGCAAGCGAGCTGGATGGGTGAACGCCTTGCAGCATGGGAGGACAGATCACTCAGTGCCGCAGGAACTGTCAGTGCTCTCTCACAGCCACAAAGGGATGTGTTGTGTCAGCACTGTGCTCCCGGTCTACAGGACCTGTCTAATGACTGACGCCCAAAACATCACCTGCACAATGAAGCTGATCAAATTGGTCTTGAAACTGTGTGAAGACTCGCACTAGATTATCCTACTGACTTGAGCAAACACCAATATGATGGCAATAAAACGGCAGCTGTCGAGGGGCGACGTGTTCACATCCGTTCTTTAAACTTATTCTCTCTACAGAACATCCTGGTCCCAGACTGTTTCCACTCTTTCTTTGACCTTCGGAAAGAGTTCAAGAAGTGCTTCCCCACATCTGACCTCAAGGCTTTGAATGTACACAACATGGCAGAGTGTATCCTTTAATATGACAGCGGTTTGAGTTGGTTGTGCCAGTATATGTCTGTGAACTAATACTTTTTGTGTAATGCGATCAATGTTTAAGACTATTTCAGACAGTAAATGGTTATTTATCTGCATGTTCAGCTTGATCTATTGAGAACACATCACTCAGAAACACACCACACAGACATTATAAGTTTATAGGGGACGGGGTGTTGGCTGCAAGACTAGAGACTTTGAAATGCAAATAGGGAAACAATGGCAGCGCCTTGCTCAGCGCTCGGTGAACGAGTGTGTGTTCAGCCAACAGAACAAACCACTCACACCCACTGGAACAAGATAACTAACTGGTCTGTGTTTAGTTTCTCTTGCCTTGCTTGCTACTTTCTTGTGCCCCCCCTCCCCTTCCCTTCCATTGTCAAACCCTGATTCCTTGTTTGCTTTCCTTGACCACCTCCTCCTCAGCTCTTAGTATACCTGTTGATTTGCCTGCTACGTGGGACCCCTCATCCACACTGGATCCATCAGCCATATTGCCTGCAGAAACAGCGGTCCAGCTGGTTCAGATTATGGGCAGCGTTGTCCTTGCACTGCTTTCTGAGCCATCCAGTGAGTATCCAGTGAAACAACAGGAATGTGTCAGTTAGTTAGACGTAAATGGCTGCTGTGTGTTTTGAAAGCCAGACAAGAAAAGTTTGCAACTTCAAAAGCACTTGAGGGTTGAGGAAATGGAGACGTGAGTGAAAATGAATGAGCAAATTAATCATATTGATGTTTGAGACTTTTCTCAAACAAATATTTGAATTATTTGCTGGTCTCTTCTCCAACAGAAGCTGATTTCTTGGCATTCACAATTTTAAACTGAATAGTTTTGGATTATGTTTTATCAGTGTCTGGACAATATTTTTTTATTATAATCATAACCCAGTTTGTGACTGTAATGCCAAAAAATCCATAGATGGAGATAATGATCGGCAAAGGCATCAACAGTAAAATTATTTATGAGTTGCAGCCCGTAAATTATTGGCCGTTCTTGATCTTGATTTCCGCGAAATGAATACTAAGTATAGGAATACAATGGGCAATTATTATGTGGATTACAAAGTATCCTGATTAGTTTTGGTTATGTGGTGGAATTTATAATGTAATATTGGAAACTAAACTCATGTTTTCCCTGTTAGGCCACACCTTTTCTACCGAGGAAAGAATTAGTGAGAAGTTTGAGACTGGTACTTGGTAAGTCAAGTTTGCTCAACATGCATATTCTTTTTGTTCTCTGCCACTGAAGTTAACTCAGTCGACTGCTCTGTTGTTAATGTGCGTGTGTGTGTGTGTGTGTGTGTGTGTGTGCGTGTGCGTGTGTGTGTGTTTGCAGCAGTAAAATGGAGAAAGTGTGTGACAACACAGTCATCAGAGCTAGAGGTTTGCCATGGCAGTCTTCTGACCAGGACATTGCTCGATTCTTCAGAGGACTCAACATTGCCAAGTGCGTTGTAGCTATATTAAAGGGCCCACTCACTTGTGAATACCTTGTATTGATCGGCCAACATGATATAAATATAAATATATGGAATACTGCGGTTGACATGATGTTCGTCGTTCTCTGTAACGTTGTGCTTTATAGAGGAGGTGCTGCGTTGTGTCTTAACGCTCAGGGGAGGAGGAACGGGGAAGCTCTTGTTCGTTTTGTCAGTGAAGAACACAGGGACCTGGCACTGCAGAGACACAAACACCACATGGGCAACAGATACATAGAGGTAACCACTCTGAACCCTACTAATGTTCTTTTAGTTCGGTGAATCCGCCACACAGCCTTACCTTAGGCCACACCTGAAGTGACAAGAAATCCTTGTGTCTGCCCCGTTCTCTTCTTATGGCAGGTTTACAAAGCTTCGGGAGAGGACTTCCTGAAGATTGCAGGAGGTGAGCAGTTATAACAATGTGCACTACATAGTATTCGACCTTTTCATAACATTGGTTATAACTTTAACATTTAAGGCCATATCCCTCTGTCACAATGGATAGTTAAGATGTTACATGTAGAAGGCTTCACTGAAATGACCTCTTAACTGCAGATGTTTGTCATCATTAAAATGGAGGTCCACGCCGACATTCAAAATGGTAAACAGATGGTCAGTTGTATTTATTTTTATTTTTGTGTGTGTGGCCAGGTACCTCCAATGAGGTAGCAATGTTCCTGTCGCGTGAAGACCAGATCATAGTGAGAATGCGAGGTCTTCCTTTCACCGCCACAAACGAGCAGGTGCTCACTTTCTTCTCCCCGGAGGAGGGCCTCAAGGAGACGTGTCCGGTCAGCGGAGGGAAGGATGGCATCCTTTTTGTTCGCTACCCAGACGGCCGCCCCACTGGAGATGCCTTTGTTTTATTTGCCTGTGAGGAACACGCCCAGTGTGCTCTGAGGAAACACAAGGAAATCCTTGGGAGAAGATATATTGAGCTGTTCAAAAGTACGGCGGCAGAAGTCCAACAGGTGCGTCGATGTGTCCCTCTGAATGTGGGTGTGCTTATTTTTGCATTGTGTAACATACCAAGTGCATATTGGTGGTTTTGTCAGAAAATGTATATGCGTCATTTATCTTCAATTAAGTTGGTTGAATGATGTATTAGTTTGTTTGTGTGCACACAGTGTGAAACACAAATAGGAAACATTACTAGTCACTTTCTTTTGGTTGGTCTCACTCCCGCTCTTGTCAGGTGGGTGTGACCAAATTTAATTTTCTTCTTGAACTGAGAAGCTTGCAGCCACACAGCAACCCACGACAATATCATATTCAGACGCTTCTCCTCCTCGCCTTTGCTTGACGGACTGAGGAGTTTTACAAAGTAGCGAGCTTCTAACTGATGTTCCAACACGCAGTTAAACGACTCATTGACATGTCACGTTTTGTGCTTAAAATTACTCCAGGCGGCATGTTTCTAAGCATGTATACACTTCCTTGATTTATGTATTATGGTCTAGTATCTCTTTATAGAGATTTGAGAATGGACCTGAAATCAATTCGGTTCTGTGTCCTTGTCTGTCTTTTCTGCAGGCAGGTTAAGCCATTAGTAAGTGTGTGTGTGTGTGTGTGTTTTTTTTTAAGGTGTTGAACCGGTACTCGTCGGCCCCCCTGATCTCAGTGACGCCTTCCCCCCTGGTCTCAATGCTGCCGTCGGTGTCACTCCTGCCCTCTCCTGGTCGGATGCGGGACTGCCTGAGGCTAAGGGGGCTGCCGTACACGGCGAGCATAGAAGACATTCTTACCTTCCTGGGCGAGTTTACTAACGACATCAGACCACATGGTGTGCATATGGTCCTCAACCAGCAGGTACAGGCAACCGGCTCATTGACCCCGCATGCTTTCTGACACAAAGCTGCAGAGTCATTTCTGCCCGTCTCCGTTTCCAGGCTCGTCCGTCAGGGGACTGCTTCATCCAGCTGACGTCAGCAGAGCGGGCTATCCAGGCCTCGCAGCGGCTGCACAAGCAGGTCATGTCCAGTCAGCGCGGGGCCAACAGCCGCTATGTGGAAGTGTTCCCCTGCAGCACCGAGGAGATGGGCCTGGTGCTCATGGGAGGCTCGCTCCCGCACACACACATGCACGCACACATCCGGAGTGGGACAGGGCTCAGCCCACCGCCATGTAAGTCCAGACGTAAGTGCTGCTGGGAGCTCGGGGTGCTTCGGGACTGCAGGGTAGGTGGTCTCCTGTCGTGGGGGGCTGCAGGGTTTCTGGGTTTTCTCCAATCTAGTACTGTCGGAGGTCGGGGACATCTGATCTGACCAGGAGGATTCAAAACTCTGTGTGTGTGTGTGTGTATGCCTGAGTGTGAGTGTGTGCGTGCGTGCGTATTACCTCTTTGTAATTTATTGGATTTTTAATTAGCCGCCTGCATGTACTGAGAACCCCTGACCTGTGTCCGGTTTATTCTACACTTCTACCTGTTTTTACACATTCTGATTGTAGTTTATCTATTTTTCAGCAGCATGTTTGTTACCCATTCTTAATTTTACAACTTTACCACTGCTTGATTACAAAGATCTGACAGGGTTGAAAAAGTGTTGGCCAGGCAACAAGCCTATAACATGTGAAAATGGCTCACAACTCTCCAGCCTTTTCAAATTGATTAGTGGTGGTTGTGAGATCAAGCCTCTGTAGTTGTGTGTGCGTGTGTGTGCGCGCGCCTCCTGTGCTTGTCATATCCAATCGAGCTGTTGGGAAGGTGGGCAGAGCTGAACGCTGGTGCGTAGAAATGTGCTTTGTTCTCTGTGTGTGTAGTCCTTCCCCATGAAGGTGCTCCCCTGTTTGTGAATTGTTTGGATATAGAATGGCCAGGCATTAACAGGGGAACAACATTCAACACAACGATCGAGACATGTTCGGTTGGTAGTGAGGACGAGATGAGGTTCTTTTATGATTGATGGGTAGAACATGTCAGGTAGACACAGGTGGTCAGTAATGTTCAATTACGAGACTTCACAATCATGGCTCTCTATTCCTGTTTAGGTTTTTATATTTCCGTAAGTATTGTCTCTCTCCTTCTGTTCTTTCCTCTCCAGGTTTGACTCCACCATCCTACTCCTTTGCCTCTGCTCCACCCATCATGTCTGCAGAGGCAGCTGCTGCCCTCTACCCTTCCATTGGTCAAATGATGCTGGCGCCACGCCCCCTACCACCGGGACACGCCTACTACCCCGCCTCCACTCCGATGTACATGAATTACACAACCTACTATCCCAGGTAGAAATACATAACGCAGCTACAGGCTGTCAGAGTGTGTTGTGCGTGTTGCTGAGTATGCAAATAATACCTGGTACTGTTTCCATGTTTGATTGTCTGAACCTTCTGTTTGCAGAGGTATGTTTAACCCTAACTTGAACACGTGTGCAACATTTCCAGAAACTGTATCTAATTAAATGTCATCAATTGGTGAGACTTTTGAAAACAGCTGCTGAATTATTTACTGCACAGCCACAACTACATCGTTATTCTTGTTTAATTTTGTGCTTATCCACTTAAACTCTACTAAATATACATGGAACAGTTTTGTTTAAAATGCGAAAAGGCTGCAACAAGAGCAGTAGCTAATAACTGAACACGGTGGTATCAGAGGACTGATACCGCTTTAGCGTGTGTGTGTGTGTGTGTTTTTTGTTTGACAAAAACATCCACCTTCCAGTCATTCTTCTTTTTAAATAACCGTCTTCACTTTTTTTTGTTTTTTCTCTTGTCTTCCTCCAGTCCACCAGGCTTACCTAACACTCTAGGTTTCTTTCCCTCCCCCTCCTCCCTTTCCTCCCCGGGGGGCTTGATACGCATGCCAGGTCTGACCTACAATGGCAACGGAGTTAAAGACCTCATCAGCGCAGTGCAGGGATACCAGGTAAAAGACTAGTCCCAACAAATGAACCTTAATGCTTAGTTGTCTTTATCAATACAGTTAATAATACATGCAAATGCTGTGTGAGTTCAGGATCCAAGTGGATTCAAACGTCCTTCTGTTGTGGTTGTCAATTGTCATCCACTGTGTTTGCCCAGAGGCCATTAAACTGGTTTATCCTGTCTACTCTCCCTGTCCTGTCACACACACACTCTGCTGCTTGCTTAGACTTGAATTGAAGCAAATCAGCTCTTACTTAAACGTAAGAAGAGTGAAGAATCCCAGGGATATGATCAGCAATAGTTTATACTAAAACAAGAGACACACTTGGAGTGGGAATGTGCAGTATTTTTCTTCCATTAACAAACTCATCTTCCACCACCACCACCCCGGAGTTTACAGAGCGGTGTGGCCTTTAGGTCAGTGTCTACTGTTGCTTGTCACTCAGCTTCCTCTCTGTTATTCCTTCCCCTTCATCACAATACAGTATTCCCCCGACGATGCTCTTGTGCACGCCCATGGGCACGTGCACGCTCACGACCCGACCGGGACTTTGCTTACGCAACCCAAAGAATGGGTGTGTATTTAAGGTGTCTGAGGCGGGTGGCAGGTAAGGATTGGCTGAAGGGCTCAGCGAGGGTGATGGAGTTTGGGGGGTGGTTGTAGCTGTGGCTTTGGTCTCAACTGGTCATCGGGGTTTAGAGGGCTCGACACAACAGCAGTTCCCTGTGCTCCACCTCTGATCAGTGACAATCATAGTCTGGGAGCTGTAACAAGGACGGCATCCCTGTCAAGCTTTGGATTCGTACACATACCATAACGGCAAAACCACACTGTATCTCAAATTTAGATATTCGTGGATTCTTATTGTGTGTAGCCTACTGTTTGGTCTCTGCTAGCGCTGCGAGGTAAAATCGTTACGATAACAAGCAAAGACCATGGGGCGGCTACAAACGATGAAATGTACAAATAAAATGAACAATAAAAATACACACCTGTTACCTGTTACATAGGCGCTGCCAAAGGGAATAACACATAAGTATCGTAACCGTAATCGTTGTGTTGTGCAATGTGAAGCTTCACGGGTGTAGCAGTAGTTACTACGGGTGCCGTTGTTTAGCGAGCGGCCAATGGTTGGTGCAGGGAAGCAACAGCAGGTGCAGCTTTCAATTGGCTGAGAAGGTGATGGGTAACAAATGGGGCTAATGTAAGGGTCCTGTTGTTTGAAGCTGGTATGCCGGAATAATATTCCTTTCTCTAAACTCTTCTTCCTCTCTTCCTGCAGAGTCCCGCGGAGTCTGTGTCTCTCCTGAGCAGCAGTCTGATTGGTCAGCCCAGCGGAGGCGACGCTCCTCTCATGTCACTCCCAGCTCTTATGGCCAAGCAGGCGGGGCCGTACCTTGACCTGGCCCTGCTGTAGGGTCACAAATTTAGGTCATGTGAGAATTTGATAAATATCAAAGATTTGTAATGTATTGTTAGGATTTTGCATAGTCTTTTAGATGTGTTATTTATATCTATAAGAACCGAAATTAATGTATTTTATACCAAAATCATTGTCTTTAGCCAAAATAGCAGTTTTTGTCTTATATTGCACATTGTGTATTTTAAAAGCTTTATAGAGATTTTTTTACGATATTATAACCACTGATATTTGCTAGCCAAACAAAATAAGAATGACTGTGAAAGTTTGTGTGATTGTGAAAGAGATGATAGTGAGTATTATGCATGGCTGTGTGGGTACATCTTAATAGTCTCTTATTCTTTTATGGCAAAGCATTTTATGTTTTTTCATGTTGGATACAGTACACGGTTATTGTGTTGGAAGCTTTAGTGCATGAAGAAGTCAGTAGTAAAACTTTTAATGTTTACATAATGCCAAATATCAATGCACTGCTAATCAATGAGACTACTAATGATTAAAATAGCAGTACCTTTGAACGAGAACATATGCGTTACACTGTGAGCTTGTCAGATAGAGTCTGATCCAGACTTAAACAAATGTGACACCTCACACTTATAAGCCCCCTCCTTTGCTCGTGGACCCTATACAGGCCTGTTTCCATGCTGTGTAACGCCAATGTCTTTCCATTTGTTTTGAACTCACATTTGAACAGAGGACAGTCTGAGTGCTCTTCAACAAAACCCCAGTGTTGCATTCTTCAAGAGGACTCATGTCACAAGTGAATCTCTAGAGTCAGAGGTAATTTCTACTAAAATGGACTTTGCTCAGATAAGACGGCAAACATCAGTCCATCGCACTTCCCTTGTCGTCTTTCACCATCTACTATGCTGATTTTGGGGATGAAATGAAGCGAACGCGTTTTGCTGCAGATAAATCCCGTCCCATTTCTATTGAGTACAAAATCATTGTATAGTAGATGGACAATTAAGAAGAAAATGAAGGACACCTCTTTCCATTTGTGCCCTGCAATGTTGCTCTTTGGGCTCCATGTTTCTACAGTGGGATGTTAAAATCCAGTTTGTCCAAAGAAATTATGAAACAACAATAAACGCATGTTAAGTCTTCCTGCTTTCAGGTGTTTCATTTCACTATTTTCCTTCACTTCACTTGGCTTATTGGGCTGTGCACTTTGGGAAGGAGCGCACACACAGGGCGAGTTGTCCTGAATCACAGAATATGGCTGAAGGCAAAACTGTGGGAACTCCCTCACTGTCCTCAGTGATTACATGTGTTTCCCCCCCCCCCCCCCCCCCACACACACACACACACACACACACGCCATGGTAAAGAATGGAATCCTCTAAGAGGATTCTTTTTTTTTTTTATTCCTTGGAAAAGGTAAGAATAGTGAGTGCGGGAAGGGGAAAGAGAGAAGTAAGGCATACAAAACCAAGACAGACCCCCTCGGGGCTGATTTAGCAACGTGTAATACAATCTTGTGAACCCCACCCAACTTGATCCCTCTTTAATACACTCACTCATACTCCCACTGACAAAAACACATCCCTAACCAGCGTAGTAACACCAGTAGTATCTATACAACTTTGTTTACACTGTTTAAGTGGCATCACCTCTTTTGGGGAGTTTGGTAGGAAATATTTTAAGTCTATTGTTGGTCGTGGTATTATTTCAGAGGAAGCTAAAAGTTGAAAAGTTGACACATTTTTAAGAATTGTCAGAATTCGCACAAATTCAGAATGTTAAAGAACAAGATTTAATTCTTTGTGTCATGCACAAAGTCGTTATAAGGAGGAATATGTCATTTTTTGAGGGTGGCAGAGGTTTATAAATGACGTTCTTTCCCCAACCATTAGACGGGAAAGTATTTTCATTCATTTTGTATTTAGCTCCAGAACCCAACCTTCACGAATCACTGAATTAGTCATACTTTTCTTGTGATGTTTAATCACAACTTTAAATGTTTAAACTTAAACTCATTCCTGATTCTCTCCGTTGCACCTTGCGTGACGATGATTTTCTACCATGCGGTGCTTCAATGAGAGACAGAACAGAGGTGCAAATAGACATTGAGTCACTGTAGCGTACCTGAGACTGTAGGTGTGTTAGAGGCAGATGCATCAGTAAAAGCCTAAAAACAACATTCCCTCACTGTGGGTGGGTGAGGCATGCACATACACACTAACCACAAAGGCATGCAGGGTGAGGCCATTCCACATTGTCATGTCAGTGCAAAGACCAAAGATGCTGCTTTAGAGTTGTCGAACAGATGATGTAACCTTTATTAGGACCCAACCACGATCAACACATATAGTACAGCGGCAAGTGATCAGTCCCCTGTCGTGTGGTTGAGGTGAAGGGGTGAAACAAAGTAGTGAAGCAGCGGGGTGATGCTTAAACAAACGCTAACACCAATAACATCGTTTTTGTCTTTTCGACCAGTGAAACGCACCCTTTTTCCTATGAAAACCTGTAGTACGGGAGCAAAGAGCTCGGGTGTGACTGCAGATATGTCTCCTTCTAGTGGGTGAACTGAGACTACAGCTGAGATTCGGTTCACCTTCACTTCATTCTGCTCGGGAACTTTCTTAAAAATGAAATGCTGCAAATTGTTTGCCATTTAAAAAAAAAAAAGCCTCTCCGACACAAACGTGGCCTGCTGTCTCGTCAGCATTTTTATTGTGATGTTTGGAAAAAAACTGATAAAATTGACTTCAGCCGGTGTAATTTAAAGTGCAGAGATCAATGCTTCAACAGTCGCCGTCTGAAATACAGTGTAAGCCTTAACACAGACAAAGTGTCGATGGGTTGATGACATAAATGTGAGACGTAAACCGACAGTAAGTCAGATTCATATTTCATCATGGAACATATTTATCATGCAGGCAGCACCGGTCACATCTGTAGCTTGTCTTAACAGTTTCACTTAGCATTTAAATAGCCGCCCTTCTAAAATCAACAATCAAGCAAATATATATATAACAATTGCATTTTATGGAAATATATATTTTTAACTGAATGTATTATGCAAATATACAAATGTTGACGGCAGCCAACAACTTTCGGCCCCCTGTTCTCACTTTCCTCACCAAACGGCAGGTCTGACGCGCCCGATGATGATGACGTCACAGTGGTGAAGGGTCAAGGTCTCAGAGCTCCGTCATCAGGAGGGCTCTTAGTATCTTCTCTCTGTCCAACCTCATTTCCTCTCCGCTACAAGCATAGAAAAATTAAAACCTCATGTTGTAAGGAGTTTGAAGATTGGAGACATGAGACTGTCATGCAACCAGGTAACAGTCCGATGAAAGACACAACTGACTTTTAAAATCCACTTTTCATGAGGCATGAGGTCAAAGGAGCATAATAATTTATTTTCAACAGTGAAGATAATACAAAGGAAATAAACGGGGTAAGATAATTTTGCATGGCATAGGCAGAGACGAGTTAAGCAGAAATGCTGTGTCTTTGCCACACATGGTTTTGAACTCTTGGTCAGACCACTATGGTTTGTCTCCTAACCAGTAGACCACGATACCCCAGAATCCTCACTTCAGATCTGTGGAGGGAGATTTTTGCAAATGGTGGTGTGTTACCTGTCATTATGGGCAGCAAGGTAAGGGGCCAGACGAGGAATGGAGCTATGGTAGTAAGAAGGGGAGGGATGGGGAGAAGGCGAAGGAGAGGGACAGCATGGACTACTCAGCTCCAATGCTGGCATTTTATCCACCTGCAATACACATCAATGAATAGACACACGCACACACACACACACACACACACACACACACACGCAGACATTCCACTGTTTACTTACGAGTAATGCTAAGAGGCGTTCAACAAACACGCACCCTGGATTTCTGAGGTGTGTGTGCGTGTGTGAGAGCACCTGTGGGTAAATGGACGGCTGTATCTGTTTGTCCAATGAGCCGCTAGACCCTGACCCCGCTGCACTCTGGGAGGAGATTGCTGCAAGTGCTTCTGGGAGATTATCTTCATCTTCATGGTTACTGCGTAAGAGATATGTTGAGAGAGACCAAATGACTCACACAACCTGCAGAGCCGAATAACACATTAAAAAGCGCTCTAAGTACTCCGCGGCACTGTTGTTTTCCAGAGAGGGTGAATGCTCAAGGGCTAGTTGGGAGAAAGTAAACAGTAGGCGATGCGCACTCACAAGCTGAACTGTCTGACCAGTCGTTTCCTGCGGTCGGTGCTGGCTTTGTCTTTGCGATGAAGCCTCTCCGGCGTTGGGTTCAGGTCTTGCCGATGCGGCGTCTTCTCTGCTGTCAGACTGGATGCAGCAGAGTCTTGGGATGAGCTTTGATACCTGAGGACCACAGTCACCGTCACATAGGGAGTTAGTCCGAAACTGTAGGAGCATAGTTGAAGCATGTAACAGGAAAACGATGGCACCTGCCTGTCATTAAAGGCCTCGTTTGAGTTTTTTCCTCTCGGCGAGGAGCTTGGAGCTTCCTTCTTCGTCGTGGAGGAAAAGAGGGTTGCTGCTGTTATTTACAGCGCACAGGACACAAGGCTTTGGGGGTCAGGGGGGGTCGTCGGCATCGGTACTCACCCTGAAGGCCGCCTCCATCTGGGCCTTGAGGATGTTACACTTTAAATGTTCGGGGAGCATCGCCGGGGAGTTAGAAGGGTGAAGAGACTTTTCAGACAGCTGCTTCTCCTCTCCCTGGCAGGGGAACAGGGAGTAAAGCAAATAGTGATCTTATTGTGAGCAGAAGGGGGGGGTGTTGTTTAGGGGCAGTGTCTGACCTTGTTGTCCATGTTGACGTGCAGAGAAGGCCAAGGAGGCGATTCACTATCCGCCTCTAGAGCCTTGAGAAGAGACTGAGATATATCCATCTCATCTGCAGGGCAGTGAGGAGCTCGACGTTCTAATGCACACAAAGTTGAATGACAAAATGAACTGCAGGCTAAATTAGTTGGGTTGTCTAGACATAATATATTTTGAAGACCATTGACTCATTTGGTTAGTTATGGAATACCTGACGAGTGCACTTTCAGTAGAAGAGACAAGGCCTTATCACTAAACCATGTTTCAACATTTATCTGCAGCTTATTTGAGGCTGACTCAGTCTGACTTATCAAAGCAAAGTTTAGGTCGATAGTCATCTTTTCAGAGCGAAATCAACCATCAACGTGGCAAAGCATGTTTTCTGTGTGATTCTCAGAGCAATATTTTTGTATTTTGACATATTGGCTGAGCGTACTCACTGTTCTTGTTGTGTGTGTGACCGAGCGCTTCCTGGCTGTGTGTGTGGCGGCGGTGATGGTGTTGGATTTGGCCAGAATACAAAGTCTCATTTTCTTCGATGCTGAACTGATGGTCTGAAGCAGGTCCACTCAGAGGGAAACTAAAGACAACAGGTACGATCAAGGTGTCATCCTTTTTTCATAAACTATGAAAACTAAATCATTTGAATTACAATTATTCCAACTTTCTGTCACAAGGTTTTAAAGAATGTTCTTTAAAACACAGACACCATTGTAGATGTGGAGAAAGTCGTTATGACTGTTACAAGTGGGCTTAAATTATAAAACAATGAAGGACAGATCCTTGCAGATTTTACTTTTTTTTTCCTTTGGAATTATAAACATTTTGTTTATTTGAAAAGCAGAGTAAGTCCACACATTGTCATGCAAAACATTGGCCACATTTCTGTAAACAGTCGGTTGATTCAACAAATTCATAAGCGGCTGTAATATAATGTTTCCT
This sequence comes from Apeltes quadracus, assembly GCA_021346845.1. Lineage (NCBI taxonomy): Eukaryota > Metazoa > Chordata > Actinopteri > Perciformes > Gasterosteidae > Apeltes > Apeltes quadracus. The sequence goes on along the minus strand of CM037936.1, from coordinate 7,874,664 downwards.
TAAAAACCTCTCTTTAAAAGCATAACAACACATAATGCAGAATTTGATTTAATGTCTCTTTTTCACACTGAACTATACATTTTAAAGCAGCTCAATCCCTAAACCAGCATCCTACGTGTGCTCAACCCTTCCATCCGTTAAGTGATCTCATTCTGAAACACGCATTACCTTGTCTCGCTCTAACTAAAGTGATATTGATAAATTAGCATCATAACATTTCTCAAGCATGAAGACACATTCTTGCGGTAAACATCATGAAGGATTAAAACAAATACTACGACTACATGAGAAGGTCCAAAAGTAAAGCAAGGCACAGAGCTATTAAACCTGGTCCTATCCTAATTTCATTGGACACGTTATATTTGTATATGAACCATGTTGATGAGACATTCTGAGCCTTAGACATGACAAAAAAACGCAAACCCCAACAATATTCAGTGCTACCCTGAAGAAAATGAGTGTTATTGATTTTTGTCACTTTTAATTTTGTTATTCTTACTAATAAACATGCTGATGTTTTTGGAACAGCAATTTGGTTAATTTGTGATCTGTAAACGGGAAATATACCATAACTAATTTATCGAGTTGGATGTGAGCTACAAATTTACATTTTGGCAAACTTGCATCATGAAAAACCTCCCATTAGCTATGAGTTACTCCTGTTTAAAGGTGTAGCCATGGACAAACGGACGACTGTCCCTGTGTTACTTTGACACTGAAGAAAACGTAAATATGTGCTAGAGTTAAAGGTGCATTTTTGTTTCTATGGTTTACACGGATTAAAAGCATCTTTGTATTATTGGCATGTATAAGTCATACTTATTCAAAAGATATTTAGTATCTCATCTATCGTCCTTTTGATTTGACTGAGTAATAACTGCATGAAAGGAGCATTTTTGATACACAAAGCAGCGATCATCACAAAGGTGGTCGGTTTTTAAAGTGCCTTTTGGCCTCCACGAGCTGCGTGTCACGGCCACAGCTGCTCATGCAACTGTTGACAGTGTCAATAAGAGCGCATATTTAAAATAACTAACTTCCTGTTGCACTTGTCCCTTTGCCCTCACGTCTCTCCTATTGCTTCCTTTCGGGACATCTCATGAAGGTGCACAGTGAAACAGGTGGGGCGACAAATGGATGGTGACAGAGGTGATGACGATGATGCGGCCATTGAATCCTCGACAGAGCCTCTCTTCCTGGGACACCAGTCTTTGTACCTCCCAGTGGAAAGAGTCTCAAGTTGTGAACAGATTTCCAGTTCAGACAGAGGTCAAAGTGCGGTCATGACCTTGTCCCTGTAAACCACACTGATTGATCCAGGGAAGGCGCCGCTGGTTCGCTGTGGGGCGGCAGGATGACCGGACACGGGACTCGCAAGCTTGTGAGAAGGCCTGAACGTCACAGAGAAATGGAGGGTCACACACACACACACACACACACACACACACACACACACACACAACGCACACAAAACATAGCGACGAGACAAACACCGACATGGTTTATGAGTGACATGGAGTGTGGTGAACAAGAGATCATTTGGAATGTGAAATAAGTGGCCGTGACTAAAAAATAAATTAAAAAAAGAGCGATGTGCTGCCCAGTCAATTTCTGATCAGCGACCCCTGAGATTCACTCACATCCTTTTCTCAAAGCAATTTATAAACCAGTGTGCTGGAGTTTCTCTGAACGCCGCGCTGCCCTGTGGTTGTCTAACCTGTGTGGCGGTGGTGTGTGTCCGGCGCCGTGCAGGTACACTGGAGGGGTGAGCACCGGACGGGGCGGGTGCCACGCCTCGTGGCCAATAGGAATGTTGTGCTGGTACTGCGAGGGGGAAAAGAGGAGGCGGATTGAGGAGACGCAGAAATTAAATGTCGTAACAAGAGCGGAGCCAGATCAGGGGCTCTTGCGTGTGCGTGTGCGTGTGTGTGTGTGTGTGTGTGTAAAAGTAGGTTATCTGAGGCCACTCACTTGATGCAGGCTGGGATCAGGGCTGGTGTGAGAGCTAGAAAATATGGACAACAATCACCGATAGCAGATTATCAAACCAACTGAAAACATGAACCTCTTTTTCTACGAAGCAAAGTCTCCTCACAGGGCGAGAAAAACCCCATGAAGTGACAAACATGAAGTGACAAACATTTTACTCTACTCTATTATCCAGGACGTTACGTGGATTAAGGTCCAGGTTAGAGGATAAGGAATGAATGTAATAAATGGAATGTTCTCACATATACAGTAATACAAAAGTACATATGTGTATTTGTGGTTGTTTTTGTGTATTTTACCTCATATGCAACGGCTTGGCTGGAGAAATGGCAACTAATGGAGAGAGAGAGAGAGAGAGAAAATAATAGAGCAGCAGGAACTACTTCTCGCTTTTATCTGAACTCTCATCTTGTGTTAATCTGTTTCTTACTCCAAACTCTTTGCGTTGAATTTGCATTTGTTTAACAGGGCTAAAGGACTGTAACGGTCCAATAAATACAAGGTTTGTGGAAGTAAATAGAGTTTGCAATCTGCCCCTTATCATGTGTCTCACAGAAGACGAGGATATATTTTTTGGACAAGATAGAAACAACCTACTAGAGTAAAAGCAACCGTTTGAATTAGTACCTCATTTTTTGAATATTTTAGAAGCTGCAGGATTTCCTTTTCTCTTGAATAATCAACATTTCCAAAATTACAGTGAATTAAAACAGTATGTGACCTTTGTGATATTTGGAGCGGCACATAAAAGGACTAAGTAGGTGCTGTTAGTCATCAACTTTTGCATGTGCTGATAAGACTCACCTTTGCCCAGCGACTGTGTGCGGGAGGGGTATCTCTTGCTCGGCCTTCTCTCGAATGTGCTGGCCCTCCTTAGTCTGCCTCCGTGAGTTGCCTGATACTCGGTTTTTCCACTAAGAAAAACGAGAAAAAAAACAGTATCACTCTATTGTTATTGTGCCGCCATCAGGGAAAACCGCTTCTGTAAGCGGTTTGATACGCAGGATCTTTAAGGGGACTATTGTTCCTTTAGGTTTCAGAGGTTTAAATAATATATATGAAGTAGTTGATAAAAAACAGAAACAACAGCAAAATCACAATTAATTAAGTAATTCAGCTGTAGAAATTCCCTGGGTTCTGAATATATTTCTATTTAATTGACTTGACATTTCTGAAATTATTTTCTTTGGCACACTCAAATACTGAAGATTTCTTTCATGAAATGACTTCAAAATTAAAAAAAACTTGCGCTCAAGAAACACCTCTGCTCAGTATGCTCACCACACTGATTACAGCAAACCCTACAAGTGTTCTAGGTCTAGCTTTTAAATCCATGACTGACGTAAGACAGACGTCGTGAGGGACCACCACGTGAGTCACCACCACGTGAGTCACCACCTCACAAATGTCAGGAACGGCCTTCAAGTGTGAGAATTTGCTTTGACCATCTCTGATAATACTCAGAAGAAAACAAACAATACGAAGGGAACATTTCAGTCGCCATAGGAACTGGTCCGTGTAACCATAGATACGCTGTAACCATAGATACACAGGCTCTGTTTTATGTGACACGCCATTTCCCATGTGCTGGAACTAGTGCTGGCCACAACTACCTGTGTGAGACAACTTGTACTCTACCGTCTGCGGTGCCGTTTCAAGCTGTTAATGAGGGACTCTGTGAGCAGGAGGAGCCTTCGTTAGTCCGACTCTGGGATCTACCTGAATCTGAAGCGAGACCCGAGTCGCGTGAAGTCGTTGCGGCTGGCCTTGCCCGTGGTCGGCTGGCGTAGCCGGAAGAAGGCGTGGCTCTCAACAGCACACTTCCACAGGTGCTTACAGCTCTTGGAGCTGTCCAGCTGGAACACGAATGTGTGCTCCTGCTCCCGATCCTGCAATCAGAAGGAGAAACTAATACGGTTTGCCGCCACGTGTGTGTGTGTGTGTGTGTGTGTGTGTGTGAGTGTGTGGTTCTTTGTGTTTGCGACAGGACACAAACCTGATCGTCATCCTCCACCACGACCAACGTCAGCCGACTTCTTTTGAAATCCAGCAGAGTGATTTTTGGCCTGGATGACCCACGGAGACGGGCATGAAAAACAAAACCAATGGCTCTTTATTGGAAAACTCAGGGTTGAGTCTCATTTATTAAGGTCAAGATAATTAGCAGCGGTTTCCAAACAATGGGAAACCAAAGTAGGTATAATAATACCAATATCATTTGCCTTTTCTCATTTACGCCCCACCCCAAAAAAACTCCAGACTTTGTTATATCCTGCTTAATATGAAATAATTAATTTAGACAGCACCCACAGAGAGAACGATTGGTTTAGCGATGCGTTCGATGAACTTACCAAAAGAAGAGGCCGATTTTGTTGTGACCTTCAAATACTAAAATGCCAGTAGGAGTGAGGCCGAGTGCATATTCACCTCCGTCTCTGCCCTAAAGAAACGAAACAAAATCCTTTAGTTGCAAGACAAGTTTCAATGACTTGACATTTCTGAATTCAAACGCACTCACACACCTTGACAAAGTGCATATCTACTCCGTAAAGTTCCAGCCATTTGCATTTGTTGAGAAAAGAAATCTCTGCTTCCGACGGGCTCTTTCCCCTGCAAATTCAAAATCAGACGCCATGTTGGGTGTTAAAAAACATCACTTTGTCCGTCACTCTCAGTTCTGTGACGCTCTGTAAAAACACCAATTGCCGCATGACTTCCACCGGTGATTGGTGTGAGGAGCGGGTAACCCTCCAGCTGCGTCCCTGACTCAGTCTCTGTGCTGTGCGTAAGAATGACCTCAGAGTGAGTCCGTCCTTGTGTGCGGCTCAGTCAGTGAAGCACAGCATATGTGTACGTAATCTAATCCGAGGTGGGAGCAATCAGACCGTGGCTGGGTTAAACACTGCCCGGAATCAATCAAGACCCTCCAGGGATTAATCCCTAAATCCTTCATACAACCAGTGAGAGCGAGGCTGAGGAAGGGGGTGGGGGGTGGGGGGGGCGGGGGGGGGGCGGGATTTAGATCTCATCAGTTCAAACGCTGGCGGTGAAAGGCAGGAGGAGAATGTCTTCCTTTCCCGCTCAGTGCTCATCTTTTTGCCCCAGTAGTTTAATCCAATGAGGAGATAAAACCCGCTCAGTTCTCCAGACACCCTCCGGTAAATTACCTTTGTGGCAACAAGTGCAGACGCAAGTGTATGAATGTGGTTGAAAAAAAGTAACAATTTTAGACACAAGTCGGGACGTTGAGTTCAGGTGCAAACTCACCGCAGGTCCAACCACCTGCCGAAGATGTCCCCCTCCATGGGCCCGCTCTGTTTGGGAGTGAAACGGAACTCAGACACCAGCTCAGGCGAGTGCTCCAAGGGATCACAGTCTCCCAGCTCACCTGGAGGCGGAAGCAAACAGACATCTTCAGAAAGCTCGGACCATGCTGATGTGTGTGATGTTTATCTTGAAACTATCCAAGTGGTGTTTGTGGCAGCAATATGAAAAGCCATATGAAAGTTTTGCTGGCGTTTCCTACTTGGATGTCAAAGTGTCCCTGAGAAAGAAAAACCTGCTCTGCCACCTGATGAATTAGGCAATAAGTAAAAAACAAAATATTCACGAGGAGACTAAATGTAGCAAGCAGATTTTCCTATCACAGTGAAACAGATTGATGGCCTTCCAAAATGTGAAAAATCAATCTAAATGTCTACTTACTTTGTAAACAAAAGGCCGCCAGCTCCACCGAGACATCGTACGGACATTTCAATCTGACCGGGAGAAAAAGAGACAATGTCGATGAGCTTTTATTATCATAGGTGCATTCAAAACAAACATGTTATTATGTGTTTGACATAAAAGCATCCGAATGCCTGACACGTTGTGTGTGTGTGTGTGCGTGCTTGTCAAGGAGAAGAGGAGCAACCCGTTTACCTAAAATAAGCAGCCCTCCGCTGTTCCTGATCTTGAGCTTTATAATAGAGCCGGACTCTGGGGATGTGTGGCCCAGATAGTGAGGAGGAGGGAGAAGGGTAACACGCCGTCTCAGTGTGTTTGTGCTTGCAGGCTTGTGTTTGTGTGTAAGTGAGCATGCTCCACTGTGGAAAAGTGCCCCTTAACTGCAATGTAGGTGACCCGTGTGCACACTCCGTCACGTGAGTGTTTTGAGAACCGGCATTCTTGGCAGTTATAGAGATATTACACCAAAATGACTCCTAGGGAAATCTTAGGCATAATTATGAAACCAATTTTATATTCTGTGTTGTCATAAACCTTTTTGCCTCCCATAGGATTTGTAAATAAAGTTATGTGGGTTTTGAATAATCGGTCGCACACCACGCATTTGCAGTGACTGAGACGACGGCAGCTGTTGCTTCAGGGGTTCGTTAACATATTAAACGAACAACTGTTTCCCGAATTGAACTCCAAATAACCACGTTGACGGTTGAGTAATGAGGATAAGAAGTAATTGTACGTTTGTTTAATCATTTTTTCATTTTATTAGGATCTGCAACCTACTTCCTATCGTAATTAAGTTATTCTATCACCAAGTTCTCCCCTTCTGTTCTTTATTCTCAACTCACTGACAAATAAACATATTCCCAAAAATATCAAACTGAAGAATCCTTTGAATGTGTTCTATAACATGTAGATATTGGTGTCTCCATGAGTATTTTACACTGTAATGTAATGTAATGTAATGTAATGTATGTGTGCATTAACAGAGACAAAGTTACTTACTTGCCAGACAGAATGTCTTGACGAAGCTGCAACACGAACAGATACCTGATGGTGTGAAAAGAGAAAGAAAAAACAACACAGAGTGAGAGGCTCACCCTGCATAAATCAATTGATGTATCACAGACTTTTCCTCGTCTAAGACACATCGTTCGTTTGAAAAAGTCTCTGGCCGTTTGGCCTTGATTTGAATCCGCTCACAGCAGCAAGGTAATTAGCCCCACATCCGCTTTGGAGCTCCACATGGGCCTCCTGAGAAAATCCATGTGTGCGAGTGTGTGATTTGCGTGTGTGAGATTATTACCTTGTAAATTCCTCACGCAGGTTATTTGGCTCTGAAGAGTAAAATTTCACTCTGAAGAACAGCCTGTATGGAGGCCCGTCTAAAAGGGCAAAATGTAAAAACAACACCGTATGAGTGCAGGTGTGCACACATCATGAGAGAAAAGACATAGACAGGGATATGTAGCAACTTATCAAAAATGACATTTTTTAAATAATTCATGTTCTTTAACATGGATTTGAGGATCCCCAACTACAAAAGGACGGGCGAGCAAGCCGAGGCCTGGCAGCGTCTCCTGTAACAATCCTCCCTCTGTTACCTAATGCACACGTTGATCACCATGTCAACATTAAACAAAGGCCACCTGCTCCCCACTTACCTGCTTCCACACACACAAGAGCAGGCGTAACCTTAAAAGCAGTGAGTTGAACTCACCTCGGATCTGTTTCTTTATAAGCTTGGACATATCCAGCCAGTGCTGGAAGAAGAAGAAGAAGAAGAAGAAAAAGTGAGACGGTGAAAATGACTTTAACCAGCTTCTGTGCGACTGTGAGAGAAGTGAGAGGTTGTTACTCACCGAGACTTGCTCTGTGTCCATGTACTGTAACCCAAAGTAGTCCGTTTCCACCAGATCTATGTGATACATGATCTGGTCAAAAAGGTCCTG